>JAEAOA010001808.1:0-577500 GCA_016746295.1 Potamilus streckersoni | reverse complement strand
CCACGACAACTATCAAACAAAGAGAAGAATATCAGATCTTAAATGAACGCAGTTGTTTCTGTAGATTATACTGAACACTGAATGCTAGAATGCCTATACTTGTCAAATATATCATATGCTGATGTAATCGATTAAAATTCTCATTGAGGAAAGTATATTCCAAGAAACCATTAAAGTAACACTATATTTGTAACGATTACTTACAGTGAATTATGTATATTATGTATATGTATCAATTAATAAATTGCGATGACTACTTATGACTAAGTACATGATTAGTAGTAACTAAATACGATTTTATAATATGCACATAGTACCAATACCATACTGTAATGTATATTACACTAGTACATGTAATAATATATTATAGTATATGTACAATATAATGATATGTATAGCTATTATATGTATATATGTATATGTATATGAATAAATATGTAATGTATAATGTATATATATGTATATGTATATTATAATGTATAGTATATGATATGTATATATATTAGTATATGTAATGTATATAAGTATATGTATATATTATGATATATGTATGTATATATGTATGTATTATAATGTATGTAATATTATTATATATATATATTTTAACATGTAATATATGTATATATATGTAATATATATATGTATATATATATATATATATATATATATATATATATATATATATGTATATGTATATCTATATGTATATATATATGTATATATATGTATATGTATATATATATGTATATATATGTATATGTATATATATATGTATATATATGTATATGTATATATATATGTATATATATGTATATGTATATATATATGTATATGTATGTATATATGTATATATGTATATATATGTATATATATGTATATATGTATATATATGTATATGTATATATATGTATATGTATATATATGTATATGTATATATATGTATATTAGCTCAATTTTGTTACCTCTGTTAACGTATTTGTTTGCTTCAAATTTGTATGCGATTTCGTTTACCTGTCTTGACACTCAATTTGTGTCGCTCGCCCTCCCTGCTGCTATAATTAAACATCCAGTATAAAATATTATTAATATGAAACATCATGTTGGAGAACCAAATTCAGCTAGATTAGCTCGAGAGCGACTAGAGGCAATTAGAAAATATTTACCCGTCCGTGATTTAGTTAAACAATTGCAATCTCGTCAGGAGTCTCAGGTGGAATTTGTAGAAAGTGTTTAACAATTATTTAAACCGATTATCGAAGCAACAAAGAAAATTATTACAGCAAATGAGGCAGCACAGAAAACTCTTGAAATAATTTATATTGCTGGTCATATTCAAGCAGCTCAACCATCACAATCACCACCACAAGCACCACAACAAGCACCTAAAAATTCAAGAACTAAGATAATAGATAAGTTTACGCCTGAAGGTATTGCTTCTATCAGGAACCCAATCCAATTATTTGATATTTCCGCGTCTGGATATCATGAAAGAAAGAAATATGTAAAACCAGAATATGTTAAATCTCTAAGATCTGCCAATTGGATCAAGGATGTACATCTCTACTGGTATTCCAGAAATCAGAACTAACGAAGAAATTAGAAGTTTTAACAGATTTGATGAGACTGTAAATTTTTATATAGTTGAAGCTGAACAAAGTAAACCACTATCATCACCACGACTTAAATTACCATCAGCACAACAGGCAGAACCAAAACTACAACGACAATCTGAATTACCATTACCACAACGGTCACAACGACTACAATAAGAGCTACAACAATGAGAACAAGAACGATAAGTCAAGATAAAACTATTGAAATCACCACGACAACCAATCAGAACAAAAGAGGAAGAATATCAAGATCTTGAAATGGAACGCAGTGTGTTCTCTGTAGATTATACTGGAACAACTGGAAGTGGTCTAGGAAGTGGCCTTATTACTTGTCCAAATAATATCATTGCTGATGTTAATCGATTAGAAATTCTCATTTGAGGAAAACGAATAATTCCCAAGAAACCATTAAAGAAGCAGCTGATATTTGTAAACGATTACTTACAAGTGGAATTATGTATATTAATGTATATCGGTTCCTAATTAATGAAATTGCCGATGACTACTTTAGTGACTAAGTCACTGGATTGAGTGAGTAACTAAATACAGATTTTATAATGATCGCACATAGTACTCAACGTGGACCAACCATAGTCAGGATGGTACTCATCGTGGACCAACCATAGTCAGGATGGTACTCAACGTGGAAAAGCCATAGTCAGGATGGTACATTCTCGATTACTGGTGTACAAAACAAACTACGGAGATGGTCTAAGTGATGTTCAGGGTCTGATTAGAAGGATAGCCCCCAAAACAATACCGATTGCAAAGCAACTGTAATACACAAAGATACAATGATTCAATATGGAGACCTTTTGGTGGTAATGATGATATAGGTATTATTACGATGCTTAAATTGCGGATGCTAATGATGACTCCGTCAATATCTGAAGAAGACTGGTTGCTATCTTTTAAGATTCAAGGTGGTAAAGCAATGTTGTCATGGCTGATAAGGACCACAGATGCTATCCAGAGTAATATTAATGGTTTATTTACGTGGCAAAGAGCTTGTCAGCAAGGTATTTCTGCACCAAGACACATATTTATTGCATTACAAGATGTTGCACGAGTAAATGGTAAAAATTGTAGTCACATAATATTTGACGATCTTGGTGTTTCTGAGGTTTAATTAAGGATAAATGGACATTAAGAACCATCCGAGGATATATTATTGACTTTCGAGAAAAATCATGTAGCACGTGCATATAATCGTCTTATGGCGTTTATGGGGCGTGATCAGAACATTGATATTAGTTTACAAATATCAAAGTTAGATTTTAAAACTTTATATCTGATTTACTAATTTTCAATATAACATTTAAATTTAACCAGACAATCAGTAGTTGGCATACATTTTCGATCTCGTGTTAATAGAGGAGCTATTGCTGATTTTAGAACAATATCCGTTATACTTAGCAATATATCGGTATTACTTGAAGGTATTGGTGGAAGAATGATAGTCGTTGATGCTCCAGTAGAAAATATGTATCATAATTAGATCATCTATTATAATTATAATGTCATACAATTACGTTAGTTTTACCTTGACACCTTTTCAGATTAAAAGGCTACAATCAGAATAAAAAATAACTGTGGAAAAAAATATCGCTAAAATTAGAACAGATGATCAGTTCAAATAAATTATCGTTGACCGAGCGTCAATTCAAAAACTTCAATAAAGCAAAAAATTCAATAAGGGCGTCAAACTTAATCTTTCTGCAGGCGCCGTAAAAGACATCACTAAGACGGATGGTATATTTCCACTTCTCGCAGCTATACCATCATTATTAGCCGCTGCAGCACCAGATGTTGCAAAAGTTGCTGCATTAGGAGCTGTTGGAATCGATGCTGGAATGACATTAAAGAAAGCAACAGCACAGGGAATAAAGAGAACATAAAAAACAAAACAACAACAAAAAACCCAACAAAACACAACAACACCCCCCAAAACCCAAAGAGGCATCATAATGCCAGGGAGCCCATATTAATATTACGGAAAGGGTCTAAGACTGTCAGTGGCCCCATATTCATATTACGGAAAGGACCTAAGACTTCACGGGACAGTTTATTGATATCGCCTATGTACAACTTTTATTTACTCGATGCTGACAAACTACTAAAATTAAAAAATTTTAGAGGTGTTTTCATGCGCGATCAATTACTAAAACTGAACAATATTAAAACTGGTATTTTCAACCTCGATAAAAACTCTTGACCAGGTACTCATTGGGTTGGATATACAATTGATCCACGTGGATCTATTTATTTCGATTCATATAGATTATCGCCACCAAAAGAATGTCTTCATTATGTCAGCAATAATACTGCTTCAATCTGGTATTAAACGTTACCAACACAAACATTAATTGATCCACCAATATGTGGTAGTGGAGTACTTAATGTACTTGATGATATATCAAAATAAACAAAACCACCTCATAAAGTTGTGCATGAATAAACCACATTGTCACATTTCAATAGATATTGATAAATATAATGGTATATATTTACGGAAGATCTGTTCGTGATAAAACTCAGCAGCAAGGTGATTTATCTAAATATGTAACTCATGATCAGCACAGAAATGAGATTGACGATTTATTAAATGTTATAAGAGTGGATCAAAATGAAGTCAACATTTATCAGAATAAACAAGGACGATTTAAGACAAGCAATATACAACTTTCAGACGTACTTATACGAATTCCTACCGCAGTTGTTGAAAATATCGTTACTTTTACTGATCAAGGTAAAATACAAGATTCTGGTAAGTCAATGAACGATTATTTTAAGCGAACTGGTGATTCATTCACGAGTAGCATTTTCATGAATCGAAATAAAATTATAGATTTTGGAAACGTGACCACAGATAGTGACGCTGCAACAAAAAATACGTCGACGATCAAGAATCAAGTATGTATTAGCCAACGGTGCTCTAATGCGTGCATTTCTCAACATGATTAATAATGGCATTAATATAATCTCAGAACACCAGAATCTGATTTTGATGCTTCTACAAAAAGTACGTTGATGATAAGGAAATTCCAATCAATAATGAAATAAGCACAATCAAGACTGATTTTACTAATCACGTAGATATGTTTATAAATGTTATCAGAAACATAAACAGAATCACAAATTAATTTTTGGAACTGCACCAACTGTTGATATTTAACTCATGATATTACCACAAGTCTCAACGACATAATCAGCGGAATTCCTGATATTGTCAATAAAAGAGTCTGATTAAAATTCCTCACCAGCAGATTAAAAATATTGTGTACACGGTTGCTTCAAAAGTTTCAATATGGTCGCAGCAAAACAACATTCTCAATTTTACCGCAGAGGTCAAAGGTATGTATAGATTATGTGTTCAGCAGTGCAAAGCTTAGCATATTTACCATATTTCCATAGCGTCACTAAATGAGAATTTCTCTCTAACCGTGTCTAGAGTGATAAACAAAGATGTCGAAGAAACTTTTATGCTGATAGCATTAGATAAAAAGTTAACCACAGCGTCATAAAAGTGGTGTCTGGAATTCGTGGCAGAAACACCACAATTAATTAATTAACGTCATATTATGATGAATCAATTGACGTTCAACGTCACAGATATAATCAAGTATGTGAATGCCTGACCAAACTAAAAATATCATTGACAATTATACAGTAAAAGTAAAAATAAGATCGTAGACGTGTGATTGTCATTTATATAGTTGCTTACTCAGTTTCTGCTATTGATGCTGGATCCGGATTATTATTATCAACGATAATAATGACAGCTCTTACAGTGGTAAGAATTATCGTTTGAATTTCAAAGACTATCGTTGGTATTCCCAGTATTATTGCTAAAAATATATCGACATGCACAAATGACAAATTACGTGAGTATATAATACAATTACACACAGCAACAGCAGCCTATTCTAAACTAACTTCATTTATTTCATTTTATCTTAGTGATGGTAAAATATCCGACGAGGAGTTCACAACAATGATGAAAACCTACGATGAAGCATTTATAATCGCCATTGACAATAGCTAAAATGGAGAGTTAAATAATAACAATAATAATAATGTCTGAGTCGAGAGAGTTATTACAACAGATCGCCACTGATACAGCACCATCAAAAATTACAAAGATTTCATTAAGTTCGACCAATCTTGAGTTTAGAGTTAACTCTCCAACCGCAATTCATGGAAAAGAAATAACATTATCACAGTATACGGTTTATCATAGCTGGCCTAATATTAGATCTAACCCATTTGGGGACTACACCCAAATAATTGATCAGCATTCGCAAATAAGAATAAACTTAAATGGAAATCATGATTGGCAAGTAGTTAGTATTCCAACTGGCAGTTATCAGATAGATCAGATCAACAATGAATTCCAACGTAGAATTAAATCTATTACAGGAAAAGAATCAAAAATAAAAATTAGTGCATACGAACCAACATTATTAGCGGTGATTGAAGTAAATGCCCCTGATTACTCTGTAAATATTTATCAAAGTTCGATCAGATCAGTATTAGAATGGCCTGAAGTTGCACCGGCTTATCAGGGACCATCAGAACCACAGAGATACGACTTTGTGATAGATGTCAAAAACTTATACAACTTACATAATATCGAAAAGTAAAAAATGCTTATCCATGGCAACGATATTTTGGTAATAACAGTTATACATGATATAGATAGAATATAACATATTTTACAGATATAATTGATGGTAAAAAGGTAGAATATCAAATATTGATGGAATAAATTCATTTGCTAATACACTGAAATCAGAGCATGATCGTGTATTGAAAAATCTACAAAATGTATTTTCAAGAATTATTGTTTCTTATAACGATTTAAAAAATCAAATAACCGAAACAATACAACATTTGAATCAATTTGTTTCAGACCTAGAGTTTACGAATGATGTTATTGTTCACAGAGAACAAAAGATTAGTATTAATCCCACCTCAAACTACATATACAACAGCTTATATAGTCAATGAAGACTGTCCAGCTCAGCGTGTTCCACTCAATCGCTTGTTCAGAACAATATTTCTGAAACATTTCGGAATTGCGCGAGAACATCTATCAACATTCATCATTCCAGGATTTAACTCTAAAAATCTAAAGGAATCAGTGATCTTATTAATAAACACTTTAAAAGAATATGTGATTCATGGAGAAAATTAGCCCACTATCACCAACCATACTTAAGTATAATAACGATCCACATGGCACAGGACGTCAAATCTCACCTGATATGGTATATAAGATGGTATAATTTATTAATGAGTTGTGATAGAGCTTATACTTGTTTTAATTTTGAATGTGAATACATAGTTGTGAACTACAGAGTTAGACATGTTGGCATTGTGAACATGTGAAGTATCTGCATATTTGTATTTTAACATTGTGTGTAGCTCTTATGATTTGTAAGGCAAAGGATGCTCTGATAGTTGTGATGTTAGTAGTTACTATATCGAGAATTAAAACTGTGTACTCATGTCATGGAAGTTGTTGATGTATGTATTAGGAGTCTTTAATACCGTTGTTGTATTATTATCCTTATTTTATCGTATAGCGTGTATGGAATATTTTGATGTGAGTGTATACGCGACCTAGTCATTTTAATCACCAGTATGCTGATGAAAGGTTGTGTGAGGGTGTGAGATTTCTAGGTCTAAAGGGAGATTATACTATACGACCCTTATTTTTTAGAGAGAAGCTTTCAGTGCTGTTTAATAGTTGCTCGGGTTGGATAGAGTACTACCCATAGGTAACAAAGTAGTGAGAAGGTTATAGAGGTCACGTGACCGGATAGAATATAGCAGTACGAAATTTGAAGGCAGACCTGAGAATGGAAGTGGAATTGTAAAGGATGTAGTCGAGGAACGGAACGGTTTCTCGAGTACCAGTCAAGGAGAAGGAGATAATATAGATGTGTAAAGTAGCCGAGACAGGTTAAAACACGCTCACGTTGCATATCTGGTAAAACCGGCAGATTAAATTGGTCGACCGATTGGATAAATTTTGCAAATTTAACTGTGTTGCTTGCTTATTTATATCTGTTATTAAATTGTTATTCCTCACATTTTTATTTTGTATATTACCCACCAAGATCGTCGGCAGTGCTGCCTGGGAGATCTTAATTATATATTCATCTATTTAAAAATATTAAATTTTTGTACGTCCTACTAAGATATTAGCAAAACTAACCTAGGACACAACGTTACAGGCTTCTTTAAGAGTCTGTGCAAGAAAGGAAGTAGGATGACCTACATAGTGTTTGCAGCTCGTGAACTCCAGGAGAAAAGTAAAAAAAAAATAAACAAACAAAACATAATTCCAACCCGTACACTACATTCGTAGACATGACAAAAGCCATTTACACAGTCAGTAGTAGAGACATTTAAAAGATCATGGCAAAATTTTGTCCTGACAAATCCATTGTGATTGCTCGGCAATTTCAAGATGGCGTGAACCATATCCAGTTACCAGTGGAGTAAAGTAAGGCTGTGTGTTCGTCAAAACTATCTTCAGTATGATGTCCTCTGTCATACTTACTGGTGCGTTCCTTGACTGTAGCACCAATATTCACGTCAGATACTGGACTGACGACTAGCTGTTCAATCTGAGAAGACTATAGTTAAAAATGAATTTACTAGAAGTGACTGTTACTGATCTACTGTTTGTTAACGACTATATTTTGAATACCGGTTTTGAGTCTGACATATAACACATTATGGACCACTTCTCTTCAGCCTGTGAGAATTTCGGTCTCACAGTTAGTGCCAAGAATGCAAAGGTGGTGCACCAGCCTCGCCTTCAATGTAATGGGCACACCCTCGTAAACGTAGACACGTTCACCTATCAGTCCACGTCGATGATAAAATGAACATCAGAATTTATCAAACAAATGCATCCTTTGGCAGACTACGTTCAATTACGTGCGAACGCAGAGGTAGCAGTTTTACAAACAAAACTTAAGATCTAATGAGACACTCTGTTTACAACACTGACGTATGCTTGCGAAACCTGGCGTAGAGATGCTATTCCAAGAAGTTTACAAATTTTCACAATTGTTGCCTGAACGGATGATAACAAGATGGCAGGACAGAGTTCCAGATACAGGTTTCGCACACGAACAGCCATTCCAAACATCGAGAATCTACTGATGAAATCACTATTCAGATGAGCATTCCACGCCACAAGGATATAAGAGGATTGTAATAGGCAATCATTTCTAGGAATAATACATTTCATAAACATTGTTTTGTTTTTGTGGTGGTACATAAAAACGTCATATTCTTCCAGCACAACAACCAGGTCTACCGCAACACCTAGGAATATTGGACATATATTCTACATCTATATCACTCCTGTTTCACAGGCCCTTCTACATAGGCACGAGCAAGAGATATGAGGCTTTCAAAGAATGATCTCCGTGGCGGCGCCATGGATTGGCACCAACCTGCTATATCAGATATGGAGGAGAATATATGGACAATGTCTGTCCCAAAACAAGAAGGAAAAAGGATGTTGTGCTGCTGAAGATATACCAGTGTAGAAAGAACAAATAGAAGTAGACCCTTAGGAACCGTTCAATATTCCCCGGTATTGAACACCTTCATATTGCACTCCTCGCGCTTGATGCACGTGAGCGCGAGGTACGCTATGAAGTTAAAAGGTTGGTGGGCGGAGCTATACGCGCACTAATCCTATTATTGTGTATTGAAGGAATCTACTATTGTGAACTTTATTATTTAAATAATAAAATAATAAAAATAATAAATTTTTTTATTAAATATATTTTGTTGTGAATTTTATTATTAAGTCTTTGGTAATGAAACAAAAAAATGAGTATATAATAAAAAGGTTACTAAATTTAAATGGAAAAATATGAACTCGTTTTTTCTGATGGATATATTGCACTCTCAAGGTCGTGCAGTATAGCCAACCGCAAAACTCGTTCATATTTTCCCATACAAAAGCAGTAACCTATAAATACTAAACAGAAATACTAGCCATATTACCCCGAGGGAGCTATTCAATTAGAAGCCTTACATGATGTCGCAAAAAGTGATCGTGTTTGATATTAAAATTATGCCCAGTCATAACACCAATATTAATTATCAAGGAATAAAAACACAAGTGTGTCAATAAAACTAAATAATGTTATCATGTTGCAAGGCATATCATACATGTGTTATTTAATGGTAAAGATAACAAAGATATACGTCAAATATTGGAATATCATTGTTCTAGAGACATCAATCAACAACTATTTATAGATTTGTATAATACATGTACAACCGAGCCAATGCACTTTCATAGTCTTTGAAAAAACACATTTAAATACACAGAGAGATATTGAAAGGATCCGATTAGTTTATATTTTCCCACCTAATTCATAGCATTAGATTTATAATAATAATCAATAATTTTAGGACTGAAATAATGTCTTTAAAAAGTTGTATAATGGTCAGAAATATTAATTTTTTTCTCCATAAATATTATAATCATTTTATCATCTAAAAGTACTCAAACTTGCGATATTTATTTTATATATACTCAATTTATGTTTTGTGGATTTCATTGTAAGCATTCTCTTGTTATTTGTTTTCAGTTAAAAATAAAACATAAATAATTTGAAAAATCTAGTTGATAACCATTAATTTTCTCAGAAATGGAAGTGCAATGATGCAATAAGTGCTAGTTTAATGTGCCCTAGTTAAAGATCGACTTTTCCATCGAAAAACATAATATTAAAGAAATCACGTTTTCTTTAACAAGTTTCTCTGGATTTCGCTTATATTTGACAAGACCAAATGTCGTAAGAAGCTTTCGTATACACAGAAGCGTAGAAAGCACATCATTTAGCTGCAAACAGAAACGGAAAATCAAATTACATAACACGATTTAGATTAGTTTCGGAAAATGAATTTTATCATTCGCAATGAATAAGAAATTTACTACATCTGTTCTTTTTCAACGTACATCTAATTTCAATCATCATGCAACCGATGATCTCAAATGACAATCTGGCATTTATAAATTTAATTACACGTGATGTATAATTTCTTTTACAGAACAATTCTTCAGTTATCATAGAGTTCCACAATTTTTTTCCGTATTTCTGATCTCAGTCCTTGTATGCAGGACATAACAGGAATTATGCAAAAATGTACCAATCCACCAGTGTCAACATGGTCAAATATACCAAAACTAATATGTAAAAATCCGCCATGCTGAACATGGCTTAATATTATATAAGTGGGTTGCGTGCTTTATTTGAAGTGGAGAATGTTCGTTCGAAACCTACTGCCGGCTCAGCTCGGGTCGGCAACCATGTCATGTCCTTGGGGAAAGCTCTTTGCTTCAATTACCTCTTTATTTGTAGATATCTTAGAGCTCCGTCCCTATACGTATAACTAGTTAGAGTCCTGTCATAAGCCCCGTCCCAGCACGTATAACTAGTTAAGAGTCCTGTCATATTTCAGAAAGCCAAGACATATGTGTCTGTTATTACTCGTCGCACCATAATGTTTGTTCTATTTAATATCTTCCCTACAACGATGAGAATATACTTTGAGAATATAATTTTAAATGACGCTTGTTTTAATTTTCATTTTTGGTGAGTTTCATCCATATACTTTCTTTATCGTATCTTCTAAAATGTATCAAATTTGGATTTCTAAGTTTTCGTGTTTATATTATTTATCTCTCGTCCCTCATCCCCCCTCATGGAGGGCGCATTGTTTCCACCTACAAACCCCTTTCTGGACATTATGTCCCGTTGGGCGAGTTTTCTTACCTATCATCCCAAGGTACCACTATAATCAATACAATGATACAAACTTCTTTGCAATTATTAATGACATATCTCCGTGTGTTAATAATGACATGCATTATTTTGTTATCAACAATGCATGTCATTATGTTATTAGTGACATGCATCATTTTGTTATCAGACACATGTCCTTGTGTTATTAGTCACACATATCCTTGTGTTATTAGTCACACATATCCTTGTGTTATTAGTCACACATATCCTTGTGTTATTAGTCACACATATCCTTGTGTTATTAGTGACATTTGTCCTTGTGTTATTAGTGACATCTGTTTTTGTATTATTAGAAACATGTGCTCTTCTGTTATTAGTGACGTATGTTGTTGTGTTATTAACGACACAAGTCCTTGTGCTATTAGTCACACATGTCCTTGTGTTATTAGTGACATCTACCCTTGTGTTATTAGTGACATATGTCATTGTGTTATTAATGGCATATGTCCTTGTGTTATTACTGACATCTGTCCTTGTGTTATTAGTGACATCTCTCCTTATGTCATAAGTGGCATCCGCCATTGTGTTGTTAGTAACATCTACCCATGTGTTGTTAATGGCATCTGTATCTTGGGGTATTAATGGCATCTGCCAAATTGTCATTAGTTAATCTGTCCTTATGTTATTAACGATATTTATCTTTTTGTCATTAGCGACATCTGTGTATTTGTTGTTAGTAACATCTGTCCTTGTGTTATTAAGGAATATTTTCCTGTGTCATTAGTGACATCTGTCTTTGTATTATTGATATGAAGACTGGATTTTGGTAGTCAATGCCGTGTGTGCGACATTGTAGGTGTTAGCTTAAGTATGAAGACTGGAATTTAGTAGTTAATGCCATGCGAAAAGACATTATAGCATCTTAACGTACGCATAAATATAGACTTGATATTGCTTGATAAAGCCATGCGTTGTGCATGCTATCGTTTTATCAAATGTATAATTTAATTATATTACTTTTGTCAGACTGCTTCAGCTTTGAATTATTTGAAAGGATTGAGTACTGGCTTATTGTAAATGAAAACGGATCGAAGGAGAAGTACCTGTTTACTCTAAAGTTGTGCACATATAAAATAATAAAATACTGTGTTATAACTCTAAACAAAGTAACGGAAAGAAGCAAAACCGACAAGTTTACTGAAACTTAATAAATAATTTAATTCTCTAAATTAATAAAATTAAAATGTAAGAGGGGATTAATGTTGTTGTTGATGTTTTGGGGTTTAACACCACTTTGCAGCACAAGATAGGCTATACATAGCGGCCAGTATTCAAGGTGGAGGACGAAACCGTGAAATCAGCGGAAAGAACCATCGACCCACGAGAACCTACTGGCAAGCTTTCTCACATATCCACAGACTGAGGTAAGATGGCAGTGATCCGTAACAGAGAGCGCTTTAGACCACTCGGCTACTCGGGAGCGTAATCCTAAACAATGTGCTACATTAGTCCAAAAGAATCGAATCTAACAAATGAATATTAGGTCCACGAATGTGTCAACTTTCTTCATGTATTACAATGGCATTGTTCAGAACACTATTGAAATAATTTACCATAATTCCAGGGCCGAGTGGTCTGAAGCGCTCACTGTTACGGATCATTACCAAGTCACCTCTGTCTACTTCGGTTCGAATCTCAGGTTCGGCCAATGTGGGTAGGTGAAAAAGCTTGCCAGTAGCCTCTCGTGGGTCGGTGGTTCTTTCAGGGGGTTTCCCTGTGTCTTCATATCTTGTGGGTTGACCTATCTTGTGCTGAAAAAATGGCGTTAAAACCCCACAACAACAACAACAATAATAATAATTCCAGAATAATATTTTAGTCAAGGAGCACTTTGTAAATCCAATGAAAATTCCTAACAAACGATTATTTCTCAAATTATACTTAAACACAACATCAAACAGATATGTAGACTGAAATTAAGTAAAATTATAGAAAAAAAGAATAAATTGATTGTCCAGCTAAACGTCCTTATCTACGTCCATACAGATTTGCATCCTAATATTTTCCAGCTCAAAACGTGAAGTTTGTCACAATTTTCCACATCGTAAGAGAACATACATGCCTGAAACATCCAAGGGAAATCACCCCGAACTTGTAAACTGGTTAGTTATTTACTTTTGAGACTTGTCAACACTTTCTTATCGCTTTTATGCAATCTGCAGACATGAATCAAAACAATATGCACAACAACTGGTGTAATGCTAAGGCATATGCAGCACTATTATTTTGTAAAGGTATACAGAGATGAAATGATTAAGATTTCTGATTGTTTTTTTTCTTTCTGAAAGTGCAATACGGACTGAAAATGTATGCACTTATCTAGATATGATTTAAAAAATGTTGTGATTTTCTTTTAGGATCTGCAAGGATGCAAACGGAAACTTAATTTTGTACGAACTGGATCCAAAGTATCGCATGATCTTCCTGTTTGCTGTTGAAGTATTTAACGGTCTGACCTTTATTATGCAAGTATGCAAGTACAAACACATTCATTATTTTACCTATGTCGTTGTAAGCGGATTTAACTATGTAGGATTGAGCAATCTTCGATTGGCAACCTAGCGATCAACTGCCATATCTTATGCTAGATCATTCATTTTATTACCTGGTGTTCTAAACAAGTGACCTAGTGACTGGGTCTGTCCTAATCTTCTATGGTGAAGTGATTTGGTAATTTATACATCTGTCTTTTAAGGGTCAGTCCAAACCTTATACAGTTGTGTCACTGGTAATTCAGACACGTGTCTTAAAAGGGTCTGTGACAAAGCGTCTGTGCCAACTTCTATTGTCAAAAAATGATTTGGTAATTTATACATGTGTCTTTTTGAGGAATCTGTTCCAAACTTCTGCGGTAATATGATTTGGTAATTCATGCACGTGTATTTTCAGGGTCTGTCTCAACCTCCTGCATTCACGTGATTTGTAATTCAGTCTCGTATCTTTTCAGGGGTCAATCACAACCTTCTACGGTCAAGTGATTTGGTAATTCATACACCTGTCTTTTCAAAGTTTGTCCCAACCTTCTACGGTCAAGTGATGTTGTGATTCAGACACGTTTATTTTCAGAGTTTGTCCCAACCTTCTACAGTCACGTGATTGGTCATTCAGACACGTGTCGTTTCAGGGTCTATCACAATCTTCTACATCAAGGGATCTGATAATTCCTACTCGTGTTTTTTTCAGGGCGTGTCTTAATCTTATACGGTTAAGTGATTGAATAATTCAGACAAGTGTCTTTTCAGGTTCTGTCACAACCTTCTACGGTCAAGTGATTCGGCGCTTCAGACACATGTCTTTTCAGGGTTTGTCCAAACTTTCTACGGTGAAGTGAATTGGTAATTCAGACACATCTCTTTTCAGGGTCTGTCAAATCTTTTACAGTAACGTGATTTGGTAATTTAGACTAGTGTATTTTTAGGGCCTGTCCCAATTTTCTACAGTCAAGTGACTTACTTGAGGACTCGGACTTTTATGCTCTCTAGATCGTAATGAGTATGCTTAGCGGCATGCATCTTCCTTTTTATTATAATATTAACGAAACATATGAATGATGGTCGATTGAGTTAATATTAAGGATAAGTTCTAACATAATAAAAGCACTTTATCTATATTGCTCGGTTACTATATTAACAATGGGAACGGAAACGTTATTATAAAGTGTTCGGACTTAGTCATGTTATATTAACTTATGGGTACTTATATCTATATCTAATAATTATGTTAGTCGTACACTCCTGCCAACATATCCGTTCCATGACATCATACTTTCCATTTCTGAGCGATGACTGACACCTGATTATCTCCCTTATTTACTTCTCATTAATGGTAGCTAGGTGGCGCGAGATAATACCAGTGACTGAGGGCAGCTAAATACGTGAAATTTATTGCGATTCTTAAACAATAGCCATAAGATGATGCGTATTATGTTACGATGTTGTCCGTATGCTTGCCTAGCACCAATTTGGTTCTGCGCAATAGCTGAGTTGTCAACGGTATATGATTATCAATTTTTGAGGATAGTGTACGTTTACGATAATGAAGAACTGTATAATTTAGGAATAATAGTTTA
Source organism: Potamilus streckersoni (assembly GCA_016746295.1). Taxonomy (NCBI): domain Eukaryota; kingdom Metazoa; phylum Mollusca; class Bivalvia; order Unionida; family Unionidae; genus Potamilus; species Potamilus streckersoni. Next base: position 561,967 of record JAEAOA010001808.1, on the reverse strand, counting down.
ACGGTCTTAGCCACTTGTATGAACTAAGGAAATTAGTTTCCCACAATACCTTGAGTTCTCTATAATGTACAGTTACCGTACTTTGTAGATACTTTGCGCAAAGTATTTGGGAGAACCCCTTTAATGCTGGGCTTTGTAGAAGGTCGATCCACTGTGAGGTTTTGGTGGTGGAAGATTTTGGGTGGGGTGCTACCAATACTTATTTAAAGTAACGTAGAAGTCATACCCAGGCTCGAGTTTGGTTTGCAAGTTGATTTATTGAAAGTTATATGTACAGCTCCGAGTCCCCAGTCATCAATGCTGACGGTTAAATGATTAAAGATACGAAAAGGGTGAAATTCAGTAATAACAATTTGATAACAATTAAATGGTCAATAATTCGAATTTCCCAAATACACTTCTTCCGCTCGACACTTTTCTATTCTATCGCATAATTTTATTTGTAGTTTGAGAGACTTCCACCTGACCTTGTGTTCTACTCAAATGTGTTTTCCTCTCTATCTTCTAATTTCATCTCGTCCTCCCTGATTCTCTCCGAATTCGTTCTCTTCCTCCTCCTCCTTTATTCCCTCCTCCAGACCACTTTCCTCATCATCCCCTTCTATCAATCTTTCGATGTCGACTACTCGCTGTCGACTCTAACTGCACTGTCAGTCTCACTTACGTCTCCCTCTCAGAGACGCGAGACTACGAAGCTTGCACAGAAAGTTCTGTCCCCAGAAAAGCTTCCCGTAAAAACGCAAGGATTTTACAATATTTTCCTCAACTCTCATATCTCACACTACACTCAGCCTATCATCAGATAAGACAGACAAATTCACCGGTCACGCATTCATTTACACCGAAATACGCATACATTCTTGTATGGTAAAACACAACATAATAGCACGGCATAATAAAAGCACGGTAATAATTACTCTTATACATACAACAATAAATTGCTTCACATCAGTACATACTCATAATGATTCCATTACACAAACCAATAAACAGCAACCAGACATCACAACTAATACAAAATATACAAATATAAAAGTATGCATGCTCTGATATATTCAAACGTCTATTGTAACTAATCGTACAAACATCAATAATTTTCCTAAACTTCAATTCAAACATGCGTATACTCTAACATAAAGCATTACTAAAGGTACTGGTTACTACGAAGTAACCTACCAGCAAATTACAACATCAACTCTGATGAACTAGCAATCTACATAATTCTCAACGGTAACTCAGATTCATAACTCAAATACGCTTATAAATGAAACACTAACAGGTAATTCTACATACTAAAACGATTCCAGTAATTAAGTAATACATTCTACCAATAATTGCAATTATGACGTCGTAATGTTTTATAAAAATCGAGAAAAAAGCTTAATGACCTTGTCGAAGCTTTTCCTTCTCTTACAATTCTGGTCCTAAGATTCCCACCAAATTAGACTTTTTCTGGACTATACTTAAATCCTATAACGGCAAGATGTACTTCTAATGATCTGTTCAGGTATACTGATAAATTTACTGGACGTTTAAGTTATAATTTCGATCTAAGATTTAATTCCAGCTTCTGTCTGACTGGATTTCGCTGTGGACTGTCCCAATCAAACTTAGCTGTCAATCTCTTCTCCCTTGTCTGTCTACGTGGCGGGTGAGAACAGGCCTTGCTCACCCTGCAGGCTTCCTTTTGATCCCTGGACCAATGTTTAACGCCTAGGTGTGAGGACTACAAGCCCTTTGACTGGCGGCTATTCTATAATCAGGGTGGCTGGCGACTTTCATAATCAATTAACACTGCTTGCGGCGATGTTTACAAATCAAACGCGGTGATAATATCCCAGTTTATACATTACTCTCAACAACAGAAGAAAATACAAGCAACTCTGTACACTGGCTACGAACACGAAGACGCGCACATCATACGATTATTTACTACGAAATCTATGCCATTGCTGCCTTTTTTCATAAAAGCGGCACCTTCTTTCTCGGTTCCTTTCACCTATCTTATCTGAATCTGAAAAGAAAAGCAACCAACACATCAAGTTTCATTCATCAATTTTGCTTGCGTGAGATTGGCGATGAGTTGGTGGTCGGTCTCCAATATGAACTTACGTCTGTATATGTACCGCTCGAACCGTGTTATTCTGAACACGATTCAGAGGCATTCCCTCTCTGATACGGAAAAGTTCTTCTCGTCAGCAGTCATTGTCCGGCTGCTGTACGCATCTGGAGAAAGCTATCCCTCGTACTCTTGCAGGAGTACTACTCCTAGGCCGGAATCACACGCTACAGTGCTCAGCACAAAGTCTTTGGACAGATCCGGTAGACGTACAACAGCCTCGGATGTCAACCTATCCTTTAGCGTTAGGAAAGCTTACTCACACACATCCGTCCAAATAACTTTACTCGGGCTCCGTTTCTTGGTCAGTTCAGACAACGGTTCCGCATTTGCATTGAAATTGGCCACATACCTCCGGTAATAACCGGTTAATCCCAGGAATTATCTCACTCAGTTTTCTTGGTTAGGTGTTCAGTGTTTTCAGCTGATCTACCTTAGACCTCTCTGGGGAGAGCGTGCATTGACTCAGGGTGTGTCCCAAATAGCTCATCGTCTGGAACCTAAGGTGGCATTTGGAAGAATAGGCCGTCAATCCCGCTTGACGTAGCCGTTCCAGAACGTCAGCTTGCAGAATGAGGTACTCACCCACGTCTCTGTGGCTAGCAAGAGATTATCCATGCAGATCATGAACACTCCTATCGCGCAAGGCTTCCAACAACTACCACATCATGCTAGTGAAGACGCTGTACTCATTCTGGACACGAAATGGTATGACTAACCATTGGTAGGTCGGGATGGGAGTAGCAAAGTGGAGCTTTTTTCTATGCTCTTCACTAACCAGAATTTGCCAATAGTCCTTTGATAAATCCATCTTCGGAAAATATTTTGCTTTCGAGACAGAAGCGAAAATATATCTGGGGTCAGATAGCATTTCGACTTTAAATGTCGTCACCTGATTCAGCTTCCGGTAGTTGACACTAAACCGATGGGTGTCATCCTCCTTCTGCACTAAGACTACAGGAAAGTTGTACGCAGAATCAGCGGGTCCAATTACTCCCAGATCAATTATCTGCTCAATCTCTTTTCTTACCCCTTGTCGTTTAGCGCGGGACAAAGGGTAGGGTTTCCACTGGACTTACCAATCGTCCACCAGCTTCAACTAGAACTCCACAAGTGATGTTCTCCCGGGTATTTCCGTAAGCACATCGGAGTACCATGTCAGCAGCGTCTCTAATTCTTCCCGCTGGTGCGCAGTGAACATGGGGTCACACTCTACGTCTGAGGGTGTTCCAGCCCTTGATAATGGACAGCTCGTGACAATGTTTAGCATTCCATATCGCCTTTGATGTCTTCGGCGACAATCTTTGTGACGACAAAATCACTTGCGGTCTCTTTTTAGGCATTTCTTAAGGAGATTATCATGGTGCAGCTTTTTCTTAGTCGGTAGCCGTATCCGATAGGTTTGACCACCAACCTTCTCTATTACGACGTACGATCCTCTCCAAGAATCTTGCAGCTGGTTGTGTTCTTGGGGCAACATCAACTTAACCTTGTCCCCTATATCATACTGGCGTGGTTTCGCTCGCTTGCTATAGTACTTTGTCTGACGAGATTTCGCTCGATTGAGATTCTTCTCTGCCAGGCTACTAACTTCTTCCTGATTGCTTCTCAAATCAGCGACGTACTGGTAGATTGCATGTACCTCTTCAACATAGTGTTCGTCCGTACACATCCGTTTTTGTACGGCGATGGGACCAAGTACGATCCTACCTACAGGAGTTGAAAGGGAGAAAACCCTAAACTCTCTTGTGGTACTTCCTGATATGCGAACAGCAATCCCAGTCTTTGCGACAGCCTTTAAAGAGCATCTTCAGCGTGTTTTTCAGAGTCCCGTTAAACCGCTCGACCAGTCCGTTACATGGAGTGTAATTCTGTGTAGTCGTGAGGTGCTTAATCGACATCAGTCGAATCTTTTCACAAATTATGCGACTCATGAATTGTGTCCCTTGATCGGTCTGGATTTTGTCGGGCACTCCGACTCTTGAACAAATTCTAATTAGTGCCTCAGCGACTGTTTTTGAATCAATATTACGCAACGCGATAGCCTCCGGATAGCGTCTAGCGTAATCTACGAACTTTAAAATGTACCGATTTCCTTGCACGACGCGGGTTTTATCTGTCCGATCAGATCCATAAACGCTTCGAAATGGCGTATTGATAATGAGTGTGCTCCGTAAGGAAATGATCCTTTTTCGGTGCCATTCTCTGACACTTGTTACAGGGAAGACAGAACCTCTTAACATCTCCCTGGACGCCTAGCCAATAGAATTCCTTCACACGTTGTGGCAATTACCATGTGCCCTCCCTTGAGACTTTCATGCGCGAGTTTTAACATTTCACCTCCCTTCTCCTTTCGCACTACAACTTGCTTGAAGAGTTCGTTTCCATCCTTGGTTTGGCGATACAAGTTACCCTTCTTGTACACAAACTTCGCAGTACCATTCGGAGTTTCTTTTTTCGTTCCTTCTGCAGTGTGTTTATGAAACTGTGTCAGAGTTGAGTCTTCCTGCTAAAGCTACCTCAACTCGGTCGGAAGAACGTTACTGACCTGTGTTGACGTAACTTTCATTCAAATCAAACGTGGTAATAATATTGCAGTTTATACATTTCCTGATACCTGGATTCAGCAATCACAAGAGGCTTGTTATGTATATTTAACTTATATTGTTTGTTAGTTAAGGGATAGGGGTGAATTTATCTTTTTTCATTGCATGCTATTGTAATGTTAGATTGTATGTTGGACTTGACGTTTTTCAAAACTGAGGAAATTTCTGCTTGAATCGAATTATCGAATAATATTTTTTATTTTATTCTGTGCAAACCACTACGATATAGCTAAATAGTTTTCTGTGTATAGGTTTAAAATATGAATTATTAATAATAATAGAAGTAAGAGTGTTTATTTAGGTCTAGGTCTAGGTTTGGATTTTCCGTAGTGCTTTTTGGCTCTTTTGTCAACATCATGATCATTCTAGAAGGTAATTTTTATTAGGTAATAATTTTCAAAGAAAAATGCTAATTCTGATCGGAGGTTAAGTAGAGAATTATATAACCTTGTAGCTGAGAGGATTTTTCAGTTTAACTTTAAGTTTTATGTCCAATTGGGGGTTAATTTTATTTCTTCAAATTATTAATTTCAAGTGAACATTTTTCCAGAAATAAAACAGAGCTTTGATAAAGTTCATGGATAGAGGCATTCACTGGAATTTATAGTGAATTCAATCCTGAAATTATAATATTGTGATTTAATAAAAGACTGTTGACACATAAACACACTATGATCTACCACAGACACATAATCGCCTTAAATTTTTGGATTTATTCTGGACTTTTACTGAATTTTATTCAGGACTTTAAATTACTAGGCCTTATGTCTTTATTTCTTGGATTATTTTGGGATTTAATTCGCAATGCCGTAAGTTCTTTTTCTCATTTATACTTTTTTTTCTTGGGGAAAAAATTATTTGTTGAATTTTGCAAAGCTTTTTGCCTTTCACTCAATTCTGTTACTCTTTTTAAGAGCATAGACTTGTAACAGGCTGAACTATCAAAGTGAAACTGGATGGCACTTAATGGATTTTTCAGTCTAGCGTTCTGGTGCCTTTATGTTAAATCTAAATTGATGCAGGTCAGTGCTACCAGTCACGGTCAGAGATCAGTTTAGATGACAGCTGCTCAAAATCTCAAAGGAAAGTATCTATTCATAAGATCAGCTTGACTGTCAGATTCTATATGCCGTCACCCTATCATAATGGATGTTTAATTTTTAATTTAATTTCAACCATGTCTCCCTGGCTTTGATCATTAGGTCTGTACTGTGTTGAGGTATCCTATCTCTTTGATGCAAACATTGGAATTATAATTACCACTCATTGATTCATTAGTAAAATAGTTTACAGTCAGAATTGCCAGATATTGAATAATTACTCAAATGGTTTATAATTTAGTATGAGTATTTAGATTATTTGTTAGTTTCATTTGTTTATTATACACCTTGGGTTATTTAAAATTGTATTTTGTAGCTATCTTGTCCAAAATCAAGTTAAATGTCTACCTGACCAGAATAATTGATTTTTTTAAAAAAAATTCTGTAAACATCCAAATCATAGTTTATATTTCTCTGTGAGTGTATGCTGAATATTTGAATAAGTATCGTGGCCTGCTTCAAGGACATTATGTTTACCATGTTATTTATTACACTTTTAGTAACAGACCTTGTCTTATTATAGCTTGGATTGTTATGGGAATAAACGTATGTCCTACATCCTGGCTCTGATTTTGTATTTGAGTTTTTTTTAGTTACTGTCTTGTTTATCTACAAGTCATTCATTCATGCTTTGAGACCTTGAGGCAGACTGTTGTGTTCAGTGTTTTAATTGAGGTGAAATTATTTAACTCAAATTATTTCTCTGGAAATATAAAGTGTTCAATTATATTCTTGGAAAGACAATGACACAGAATTATAGTGACATAAGGGAACCTTTGATTGTATTACTGTGATTCAACAAGAAACTGTTGCCACGTCATTGCAATGCAGACCATCTTCAGCGATTAAAATTATTTCGAATCCAACTAAAATAATTATTAAGATTTGTGTTAGTAATTCGAGGAACTTTTCGGGATTTAATTCGCAATAATTTAAATTCTTTATACATTTTACAAAGCTTGTTTCTTCTCACTCCATTATATTACTTATTTTAAGATCATAGAGTCGTGATAAATTATAATGGCCAATCATTGATTTATTAAGAAAATAGTTTATAATCATCATGTATAGCCATAGATTGATTTATTAGGTTACACAGTTTTTATAGACGTTAGCGTTAAATTAATTTCCTTGATACAAGTTGTTATTCTTTTATGTAAAACAGAGGTAAGGGATAAATATAAATTGGCACTGCGGTCACCATCATGAGCAAGTTTGCTCTGTTGATATGGAAGAGCGTTACAGGGCGATTTAATATAAAATGGTCAACGTTTAGAAACGATCAGTAGAATGATACAATACATATGTGTCCGTATAACTGTTTTAATGGATTTCTATAAATGTGGTTGACATTGTAGGCGTAAACAGTTGTACGTGTCCGTATTACTAATCTTTTATTGTATTTCTACAAGTGTGGTTCACATCTAATATCATCTGTACGTGTCCATATTGTTAATGTTTTACTGTATTTCTACTAATGTGGTTTACATCTGATGTCATCTGTACGTGTCCGTATTGCTACCGTTGTACTGTATTTCTACAAATATGGTTGACGTTCTAGTCAACTTTGTGTGTCCATGTTGCTTGCTAACGTTTAACAGTATTTCTACAAATGTGGTTTACATTAAGGTCAACATGAAATACACACCATTAAAGCAAAATTATTTCCACGAATGGAAGACTTTACATCAATAATACTTGTTATCGCTGTTATTTACCTGAAAACCTTGTAAATGCATTGATAAGTAGTGTTTGGTTTCATTGGTTTAATAACAGTTTTCGGGAAATTGTAATAATTACTAATTGAAAAGGTAGAACACCACTATCAGTTGAAAGAAGCATTAATACCGGGTGTGGATGTGTTTTGTATTTTTAACGTAGCTTTAACGATTTTCAGTCATATCGCTACGATGCCTGCAGCGGGGCTGTTTATAGTGATGTTTAGCTCTGGGTCATCATGCCGCAAATATGCATCATCATGTCCCACCCAGTCACATTATCCTGACACAAGGCCGACCAGTCCTAACACTAATCTCTTAATGCTGAGGGCCAAGCGAGGCATCTGCCAGTATCATTTTATGTCTTTGCTATGACTCAGCCGTTGTTCGAACCCGCGACCTCTCGCATCCGAGTTGGACGCTCTAACCACTAGGCTGCCGGAGCGCTAGCATTAATTCAAACCTATGTGCTTGTCAACATTTGATGAATGTATATCTTACAATAAAAAGCCATCACCTAACCTAATACCTTGCACTTTTGTCAAGCATGTATGCTAGTTCATTCCAGATGAGGCCTTGAAGTCTTTTCCCTTTCATGCTTTATTATTTTTTTTGTCTTAAAGACAATTATATTACATCCTGATTTACTGTATTCAAACCTAAAACGATTAACATGGATAAAAATTAGGAAACAAATCAGTTAAAATATAAATCAAAATTAGGATACAAAGTTAATTACAATAAGTATGAAAATTAGTAGACATGTCAGTTACAATAGAAATGAAACAATCAGAGTACATAATGTTCTTTTCTGAAAAAAAGGAACAAAAACAACATGATAAAGAACAGGAAATAAAAATGAATAATTTTGTTAATTCTGGAATACCTTTTATTTGTTATGCGTAAAAATAGTTCACGCCAAAGTTAAAATAGCAAACGTAGATCATATTTCGCTAACTATAATCCAACGAACAAGCGTCCATCCAAATAAACAGATCATTTTACAAAGACAAAATGATTTGTCAACACAAAATATCCAGTGAGTGTGATGTCACATTGTTTGATACGGTACACATTACTGGTTTGAGTTAGCATACACAATTCCAGTGTTTACCTTGAAATTGTACATCACAACTAAACAGTACATTCTTGCAATACATTTGTAAAAAGATTACTAGTTGCAGAAATAAACATAATTACTGTAATGTATTTGTGACTGGATATTTGCAGTCTTTGATATGGAACATTAAACTGTACAGAAGACGTCAACAAATCTCCTTTCGAGTCTGATTTGCATCGGCGTATATATACTGTGGTTGTATAAAGTTATATCAGTTACGGAGACCGGTTTATGTCTACATTCTTCTGTGAACAAGGGTGGGTTTATTTACTTCTGTAAGTTCACATTTACACCACGCTTGTATATAGGGGGGATTCCATGCTACATATACACTGCCCCTCCCTCCCCGCCCCATTATTAACTGAGCAATACCCGTAGTTTTACTTGTTATTGTTCTTGTCTTGGGAATTTTAGCCATTTATCATGTCGTGATATGTTATACTTGACAAAATTAGCAGATTGTACAGTCTGACGGTTTACGTATTAGCAGACTGTATGGTCTGACGGTGTGCATGTTAGCAGGTGAGTTAGGCTAACTTACCTAACATATTCATTTTACTAAAAGATAACAACACTTTTTGATGGCCAGAGAGACGTAAACTGAACAAAATACGTGTACGACGTAAATGCAGTCGTAAAAACTAGCATCATGAAGAACGTTAGTTCTTAATAATATTCTTAGTTACAATAAGTGTACAAATTAGCATTGTCAAAGTCTAGTATCAGCAAGCGTACAAATTAGCATTGTGAAGATCTAACATCAGCAAACGTGCCAATTAGCATTGAGAATATATGGCATCTGTAAACGTGCAAATTAGCATTGTTAAAGTCTAGTATCAGTAAACGTGCAAATTAGCATTGTTAAAGTCTAGTATCAGTAAACGTGCAAATTAGCATTGTGAAGATATAGCCTCAGTTAGCGTACAAATTAGCATGGTTAAAGTCTGGTATCAGTAAACGTGCAAATTAGTATTGTAAAGATCTAGCATCAGTAAACCTATAAATTAGCATTGTCAAATTATAGCATATAATCAGTCGTTTTATCAGTCGTTCTTTGTAATAAAATAGAAGTCGAATAAATTTAAATTCTCAATTTAGGCCCCTGCGTGGGATCTTGCAGTTTTCCATCTTTGACACGCAGTCAATTTAGCAAATGTACAAAAAAGTTCATGGAGATATGTCAGTTCTGTAAAACAATCATTATTTATTAAGGAAGAAAGCTTCAACTACGCATGTAAGATCACATGAATGGGTCGTGTTTTTTTATCCAGGTGTTCTTTGTAACAGGTCAACAACCCACTGTACTCGCTGTACAGGAATCCTCTATTATATGCCTGTCATTCGTATATACTTCGAGAGATTCAGTTTAGTGTTACCATGAAATATATCCATCCATTTATCCACAATCAACAATTATTTCTTAATGCCAACCGCTACAAATTCCCTTACGTGCGTTAAAAAGTAAATGTTTACAAAGCAAAGAATACCTTTTTTTCTAGCAAATTTGCATTTCATGACGAACATTCTACAAATTGTTCGCAAAATGAAAACAAAAATGGTCATATGGTCATAAACTAAGTAAAATATATAAGTAAACTCAGTCATGTACTACCCAACACAATCTCATCTGTATCTATGAGTAACATACATGACCTAAATTTAAATTTTACGGTAGCTTTTTACGAATTACACCTGATACATGTGTTTTTTAATCTCGGATAATGCTTATTAAAGAAAAGAGAAATACATAAATATGCAAGTATTATTTAGTTACCTCAGAGTTATCATTACTTGTACTATGGAACTACCATTATGCCAAGAAAACTCGACTCAGGCTAAATGACGTAACAAATAGATCCTGTCGTAGAGTAACTAACTAGGAATGATACCCGGCTGGCTTTGTATGCAACAATAGGGTTTTTCATTGAGAAAAAAGGTATAGCGAGGTTTAAGAGGGCAAGCGGACAGCGAGTATATCAGGGTTAACGAGGTTACAAGAAACCAGCGGACAGCAAGTAAATCAGGGTTAACTATATTTAAAAGTCAAGTGGACAGCAAGTAAATCAGGGAAAACTAAGTTTAAAAAGACAAGTGGACAGCGAGTATATCTAGGCTGACGCGGTTAAAAGGGGGAAGAGGACAGCGATTAAGTCACGATTAACTAGGTTTAAAAGGACAAGTGGACAACGAGTAAGTCAGTGATAATGAGTAGGAAAAGGTGACAAGCGGACAGTTTTGTTAAGTCCATATCTGTCTGTCTATCTATCTATCTATCTATCTATCTATCTATCTATCTATCTATTTTAGTTCAAATACATTTGTTTAATAGACATAAATACACAGATCTACTTGAGCATAAATTAAAATACAACGACCATGTATTATTTACACAGAACAACTGTTAGTATTGTACCAAAATCATTTATTGTCTATAAACTTTAAAAGTTCATGCATTTTTCTCCGTCAGCTATCTTTTTTATGCTTGATCAGTCGTTTTGTGTATCTATACTATTTCCCCCTAGTTAGCCGATAATCTGAATATTTAGAGGGGAAACAAATGATTGTTGATTTATATTTGTATTGCTACGACTCTATGGTCATAAACTAAGTAAAATATATAAGTAAAACGGACACGTTTTATACAATTTAACAAATTTGTTTATTTATCAATGTTATAAAATAAAAATATAAGTGGAACATACATTATTTGAACTGAATCCCAAATGATCTTCAAAAGAATTTATCTAAGTAAAAAGATTGAAAAATTCCGTAAAAATTTCAGACCCGGGAATGTATTGGTCAGCCAAGATTCGTGACGTTGTCAAGATGCCTTTGTCCAGAACTTCTTTCAGTAATTCGCAATAGTTTCAAAAAAAGGTCATAGTCCAAAGCGCACTTTCTGTTTCCACTAAACATTTCAAGAAATTATTTTTTCTTTCAAATAATATATAAATATTGCTTAAGATACGTCTGCAGACTTGATGTTACAACAAGAATCGAAGAAATTAGAAAGTTGTAATGAAAACATCGCCAATGTTACAAGTGGTTGAAGAATTCGGTATTGCAAACAATGTTCTCTTTTCGTGTTGACTACAGAATTCATTAGACAACTGAGAAGAAAATCCGAGGAAATCAACTCTTTGTGAATGATGATTAATTTATGGGTTAAAACACAAATGGTAATATTTTTTTCATATTGCATCAATTTGTTTTAGAATTGTGCGACTATAATTTTTATTCTGTCACAGTTTAGCAATATACAAATTAATTTATTTCCCGCATTGCATCTTTTTACAACCGATCTTGAAATTTCTCAAGACAAATTACCCGCCTTACATTCAATACGGAAACGGAATCCATCTTTATGAAGAACAGTCAGAATCTGTTGCTATTTTAGGATCTCAATTAGACGGATTGATGCAAGAGTTACATTTCGAAACAATTTGAAAATTTTAAGCACTTCTCTCTCATTTTAAAACACTCCAGAGGAAATAAAATATGTTCCGTGATAGAAACCAATCAATGCTCCCCTATTGATGAAGAGAAGTACTTTTGCGACTGAATCGGCTGCCTGACTATGCACCAAGGGGATAATGGAATCAATTGACGCCTAATTTTCGTTCCTATTTGTCTTTAATTACTCGATGTTACACAGTTATAAAGATTCTGTGGCATACAAAAAGCCTTAAAATCAAGAAAGCTAAAAAACAAAACAAAAAACGAAACAGACTCTGGGCTTATGATACACTGATATCAGTTTGTAATTTATAGATGTTTACAGATGACATGTTCAGGAGTAAAATCGTGTAAATTTTTATAAAACTGAACGAAGAATCATAAACTACATTGGTTTGATTTATACCATCATCACCAAACGCACCACATCTTTTCGCCTTAAAATGATTAATTCTACTGCAGACATCGTAACTGCTTTGAACTATCTTAATGTGTAGTATTTTTCAGATTAATCTGTCACGGTTCCATGTTTAGGAACGAGAAGTGCTTTGATGAGTAATCTGTCAAGTTTCCACGTCTACGAACGTGCAGAATTCAGTGCGGCATAGGGCAAGTTAGGTTCTATGTCAAGATAGATAATGAAACTGAGATAAATATAATCATTGCAACAATATTGTTTCAGCTTGCGTTTTGGTTTAAGATGCGTTGTCACGAATATGTCATCAATTTTATTGAGATGTACAGACTGATTAGGCAATATATTACATGCGTATGATTTGATTGGTTAAGATATCAGAGTCGTACGATCTGATTGGGTAACACGTGACGCATATGATCTAATTCGGTATCATGTAATGACTTGGTATAAGTGATGCGAATGATTTGATTGGGAAATATGTCATAGGCGTACGATCTGATTGGGTAATGTCATAGGCGAATGATCTCAGTGAATAGTAAATTACAGGAGTAAGATCTAAATAGGTTATGCTCTATCGTCGGTGGATGCAATAATAACATTAGCAACATATAATGTTACTTGAGACCCCAACATGAATTTTAATATAGGCGCCATCTTGGTTCATATAGTTTGTAACAGTGTAACAGGAGGTAAGAGTCTGATGTAGTATTTTATTCAGTGATTGAAACTTGTCTGTTAAAATGTCGGCAAGAGAGAGAGAGAGAGAGAGAGAGAGAGAGAGAGAGAGAGAGAGAGAGAGAGAGAGAGAGAGAGAGAGAGAGAGAGAGAGAGAGAGAGAGAGAGAGAGAGAGAGAGAGAGAGATTACAATGATCGTGTGTACATTACCATTTTGCCATCGCACACATTACGTTCATGAGCTAAACAAAATAGATAACAAAGATGTTCATAAAACCACTTCTCTATTTTATCATCATTTCTAATCACGGGAATGACAGTCTGACATATAAGGAGGGGTGTGTACTGAAGGAGCTCACTAAGGGGGCAGATGCCAGTTTTATGTACAAATTTGATGCCGCAAACAGTGACCTAGTAGAAAAATTCATAAAAGGTCAAATACACAAGTGGGGGCAAGAATATCCATATTTTGACACACATATATTATAACAAAGCATAAAAATAATATCCACTTGATCAATGAAGTCAGTGGCAGTTCATAGTAGAAGTTTATGCACCCCAACCCCCCAAATTTATACCTGCAATTTTTATGTCCGAAGTTCATTTTTGACACAATGTGGTGCTCACAGTGCAAACACAAGCCCTTTTGCTAGATGACAATTCTGCAAAACAGTGTGTACTAGACAGGTTGATGCAGTTGAAAATAGTTGTCATCCAAGCCGTTTTTGAGATATTCTCCTTGCCCCAAACCTACGTGTTTACTGCTATGAGAGGTTAGCTCTTCTTCCTAGCAAACTATTGGCATTTCACTATCAACATACTGCAGAGTAGCTTTGGAAGGTGTACATGCCTGACATCAATTTCAAGAACAACACAAGCCCGAAACACTTAGTTCACAAATATATCCATATCTTTAATTAGTAGACAAGAATTGCTGAAATAGTCACACCATAACCTAAAGTTAAGAAATTTGCCAGGGGCCAAATTAGGAAACTGTACCCTGCTACCTAAACTACTGCAACATGTATAAACTCAAAAGCAGCCACTCTCAATCATATCAGACCAAGGCTAGTGTTCACATGTTGCTTTTAATTTGGCTGGAAAATGAGAGTTTGCACAATAAATTAGGATACAAGTCTACTACTTAGTTTACTTGTCAAGGAGGATTCTTAAATATATGTGAGAATACTCTGCTAGAATAACTTTTGGCGTGTTTGAAAGAAAAAGCTGATTATACGTGAAAACTATTTTGTCAAAGTCAAATTCGAAACAATTCCACGATAAACCATTTTTAAGTAATAAATACACGGAAAGACTTTACGTTTACCATCAGGGTCGTTATACTTGAGACAGTTGGACATTAAATTTGTGTGTTTTGATAAAAAAATGAAATATGCTCATGCTAATTTGGTTTACCGTTGTTTAAGGCCACCAAACAAAAGTACTTGCTTGAGCCCGTGTTGGACTGAAATAAATGGCTTAGATTTTGTTGGAGTGAAATGAAATTTGTTAGAGTTTGTTGGAGTGAAATGAAATGAGCTAGAGTTTGCTGGAATTAAAGAAATGGGTTAGAGTTTGCTGGAGTGAAATGAAATGGTTTAAAGTTTGTTGGAGTGAAATAAAATCGGTTAGAGACTATTGGAGTGAAATTAAATGGGTTAGAGTTTGTTAACAGCAGCTCACAATCGTTTTGTTTATCTTTTGAGATATAAAATGGGTTATATTCTATTGGAGTGAGATAAAATGGGTTAGATTCTATTGGAGTGATAAAAAATTGGTTAGATTCTATTGGAGTGATATAAAATGGGTTAGATTCTATTGGAGTGATATAAAATGGGTCAGATTCTATTGGAGTGATATAAAATGGGTTACGTTCTATTGGAGTGATATAAAATGGGTTAGATTCTATTGGAGTGATATAAAATGGGTTAGATTCTATTGGAGTGATATAAAATGGGTCAGATTCTATTGGAGTGATATAAAATGGGTTAGATTCTATTGGAGTGATATAAAATGGGTTAGATTCTATTGGAGTGATATAAAATGGGTTAGATTCTATTGGAGTGATATAAAATGGGTTAGATTCTATTGGAGTGAAATAAATTGGAGAAGAGTTTGTTAACAGCAACTCTCAATGAAATGATTCAATTTGTTTATCTTCATAACAAAAATAGCATCTACATCTCCTCTTACCACACATGATTCCACTTCTTAAGTCAAATTCTCACTCATGAGACAGAGAAATTTAATTGAGTTGCTAAGTTTACTTTTCTTATCTCAGTCTGGTTGTCTCACCCAGTTCTTGTCAGTCATGGCGTCCAAGCTATAGGAACTACTTTTTAAAAGAAAATCCCGTGCTGTCTTCTGTTTATCTGACGAATTGATATTAAAGCAAACAACAACAAGAGATGTAAAGCAAAATACAAATTCACCCATAAAGAAACTTAGGATCCCTCGAACTTTGGTTGAACACCATAGAAAACATTTTGAGACTGACAGACATACACGTACACAAAATAGGGATATTTTAAATTAAGCTCATGAATATTTCATATCTGTAACTCAATATATGATATGGTCAACGTAATTAAATATATCCAAAAGTACCTATTTCGTTTTATGCGAAATATTTGCAACAAATTAGGTACTTTTAGCTACATTTAATGACTCCGACTGACATAGCTACGTTCTTCAAACTTTGTCTAGCCCCAGGTTGAATCAAACATATAATGCAATTGCAAATAAAAACTCACTCACTTACCAATCGGTGTGGTCTCGGCCATCACTCAACACGCTATTTCACAAGGTTTCTCTGTAGCATATCATTGCATTACAATTGAAAAACCTGACGTATTTGCAGGACAATATAAATATATAAATATTCAAGAAAATCATGAATTAGAAACCCCCTCGGCCAGTACACACTCCATTACAGCTGTGAACTGAATCATATAATTGACTGCTATAGAACTCTTGCAAATTAGAACTGATGAAATTAAAGTTATCCTTATGATTTATATATATATATATATATATATATATATATATATATATATGTATATATATATGTATATATATATGTATATATATATATATATATATATATATATATATATATATATATATATATATATGTATATGTATATATATATATGTATATATATATATATATATATATATATATATATATATATATATATATATATATATTGTTAATTTCGTATGACATACATCAATCAAATACGATAATACAGTAACAATATCAAATGATTTGATGTTTCTATGTTCTCATGCGTAGAACTCGAGTTCTCAGGTCGACTTGTCACACTTCTGCTCTCACTCTCAAATTTGTACTAATGCGCGTTTACAAAAATCTCTCGTGGCTTGATGGCTCCATGACTGAATGTTTGTAGCATGTAACAATTTTAAATGTTTTTTTGCTTGCGTTTTAAGTTTCAAACAGCGGCATCTATTGATATATTATACTCATATAATAACACAGATTTATATAAAACAATATAAGACCTCATGTCCTGTGTGAAAAAGAGAGGTGGTCATAATACGAATCTACTAACTATATTTCAAAATGCAGGGTTATTTTAATTTTAATGGAAAATAATGGGTGAGAAAAAAAATATGTTGGTGTCTGTGCAAAGACAAGGAAATCAAGGTCAAGGGGCACAGCCTCATAGTAAGACGAATAATATAATCTCTTGAATGGAATTCCTTGTCTCGTTTCAAAATCCAGTAAAAATTCCTAAAAATTTACCGATTCTAAAACCCAGTAATGATTCTATTAGTTTTTACCCCATTCTATAATATCAGTAACCCTTCCTACCCTTTCTTCATATAAGAAACATAAAATTTATCTTCCTAGTAATCTTTTCATATCTGTACTTATTTAATATCCACCACCTACTTTTCTAATATCCAGCACCCAATTATATACTATCGAAAAGCCAATTATCTACTACCATCACATAGTTTTCTACTGTCCACTAAATAATTAGTCACTATTAACATCTAGTGATCTACTATACATCACACTGTTATCTATCGTCAACACATATCGATACGATCTCTAGAGCCCATAGATCGTCTGTTCACGCTCAGGGAATATCTGCCAAGGACCCATCTGTCCAGGCCCCGGGACCTTCTATCCAGGACCAGGGACAGTCTGTCCAGAGCCAAGAGTCTGTCTGTCCATCTCCGAGTGCCCCACTATCCATCACATAATTATTTACTATTAACATAAATATATCTTCTAACTATCACCAAGTGATTTACTGTCAACACAAAGCAATATACTAGTCATCACTCAGTGATTTACTGTCAACATTAAGATATCTGCTAGCTATCACCCATTGATTTACTATCCACAAGCGAATTTTTTACTATCTAGTTTCCAGTAATATACTATCCATCAACCAATAATATACTACCAACACCCCGTTTCATATTATTCAACAACCATATATCTACTATCCAATACCTATTTATTTTATGTCTAAAACGCAGCCATATACTAGCCACCGAAATGCATCTACTATCAACACGAAGTTATATACTGTCCAGCACACAGGTAGCTACTATTCAAAATCTCTGTCACTTTTGTAATGTCCCCCCACCGAACAATATGCTCTCAATATATAAAAACAAAACTATCTTCCTGATAATACGTACACACCAACACTCATTCATATGCTGACTTCACACCTTTAGATGTTAAAGAAGCTGTAAAGAATACAACTTAATCCCTTATCATCAAAATTATCGTCATTATATGCCTTATCATATAAGCCTACTTTAAAGTAAACTCGTTCCATCTATCTCTGATGTCATAAATCCTCACATATTCATATTTTTAAACCAAACTACTATCCCATACACACTAGGTAGGACTAAATAGAAGTCTATAAAAATGAATAATTAACACCTCTCCTTCCCTACAAGCTTTCTTATAAATTTTGTAAAAATGACATATAGATTATTTTACAACGTTTAGTTACATCCTTTTATAATATTCATAAGCAGCATTACTCTCATATTTTTAAAAGCTACAATCCCATTTGTATATGTCTATTCTTTGTTTATATTTTTGTCGGAAAATGTAAGTTAATTTTCTATGTGAATCATATTGCAAATTCTACTAGCATAATGTTATCTAAAAGTTTCATTCATCAATTTTGATAATAAAAGGATTTTTTTTTTTAATCTTAGAATGATAAATACAAAATTCCGACTATTTTATCCCCATGATCGTTGTACGTGAGACAGTTGGAACTTGAATTGTTTTTTTTTTTTTAAATATAGGCACGTAATAGTTTTGGTAAAGGTGCAATGTGCTGAAGAGAAGCGCTGTTTAAAGGCAACAAACTAAATAATGTGCGAACGCGTGTATGCGTGTATGTGATAAACTTGGAGGAAGAGAGAAGATGAGTCATTGTTATTATTATTATTATTATTATTATTATTATTATTATTATTATTATTATTATTATTATTATCATTATTATCATTATTATTATTATTATTATTATTATTATTATTATTATTATTATTATTATTATTATTATTATTATTATTATTATTATTATTTTTATTATTATTATTGATAATATATTAATAATAATAATAATAATAATAATAATAATAATAATAATAATAATAATAATAATAATTTTTATAGTGTATGAGAGATCGAGTCCTCTTTAAGTTATGCCCCAATAAATAAATGTGACAATACCGTTGCCTAGTATGTCATATAGAGTACACTGCTATATATATATATATATATATATATATATATATATATATATATATATATATATATATATATATATATATATATATATATATATATAATTTCTGGTAAGTACATCGAACTATAAATGTGGGGCCCCTAGTGGCCGAGTGGTCTAAAGCGCTGTCCGTTACAGATCACTGCCATCTTACCTCTGTCTGCGTGGGTTCGAGTCTAGGATTCGGCAAATGTGGATATGTGAGAAAGCTTGCCAGTAGCTTCTCGTGGATCGGTGGTTCTTTCCGGTGATTTTCCGGTTTCTTCCTCCACCATTAATACTGGCCGTTATGAATAGCCTATCGTGTGCTGAAAAATGGCGTTAAACACAACAACAACGAACTATAAGTGGACCAAAGCTGTAACTGTCTGAAAACGTGCAGATTTTCACATGTGCTGTAATAATGTTTCTTGTTATCTTAGATGCACATAGCTTTTTATATTGTTTCATTATGGAATGGTAGTGTTTTGTATAAAATGTATACAAATCGATTAATAACCGTCTGTGTCATTATGGACCACTTCGGTGGCCTAGTTGTTAGAGCGCCTGCCTTAGATGCGGGAGTTCGAACCCCAGCTGAGTCATACCAAAGACGTTAAAAATTGTACTAACAGCTGCCCCGCTTGGCGCTCAGCATTAAGAGGTTAGTGTTAGGACTGATCAGCCTGGTGTCAGGATAATCTGACTGGGTGGGACATCATGCTATGTCTGCAGCATGATGCCCCAGTGCTAGACATCACTATAAACTGTCACACTGCAGACATCGTAGTGATGACTGAAAAATTGAGAAAGAGAAATTGTTATACATGTATAGATGAGAACATGATGTTTAACAAGAAACAGCTAACTCAAGTTTTGAAGCATCAACATGGTGGTTGGATAATATTATCTTTTACTTTCTTTGCGAAAGTAACACGTTTGGTGCATGTTAGATATTAAAACTTATGATGATTTAAATATAAACAAAATTATGTCGAATTGTTGTTGGCCCCAGTTAGTCTCGAGAGACGATGGAAATGCGCCAATGAGAGGTGTCCCAGTTTGTAGTTGTGCAGCGTCTTCTGTGGCTATGGAGCCCCACACGGGAGTGTCAATCCTTGCTGCAGTTGCTACACTTGAAGGCTGAGTCGGGTCTGGATTGGTATTGCATACTCTTCCTCTGAGATCTTTTCTCATCAGCGAGCTGTCGTAACTTTTCCTCGCTTTCAGACCTGTGAACAGAGCATGTCGCCAACTAGACTTGTCGAGGGCAAGCTCTTCCCAGGTGTTGACATTGATCCCAAGAGCTTTCATTCGTGCCTGCAGACATCCTTGAAGCGAAGATGTGGCCGTCCGATTGATCTTTTGCCAGAGGCAAGATTAGAGTAGAGAAGGTCTTTGAGGATCCGTCCGTCATCCATTCGACGCACATGGCCCAGCCATCTTATGCGACGTTGACGGAGGAGTGTGACCATGCTGAGAATTTCGGCATGTTGAAGCAACTCGTTATTTGTCACACAGTTGCTCCAGGTGATCCCAAGTATGCGACGGAGACAACACATGTGAAGGGCACTCAGACTTTTCTATTGAGAGGCATACAGGGTCCAAGTTTCGCTGGCGTACAGGAGAATGCTAAGCACGCAGGCACGGTACACCGAGATCTTAGTGTTCAGTGTCTGCATGCTTTTGTTCCATACTCTCTGCGACAATCTAGAGAGAGTTGTTGACTCCTTTCCAATCCGCTTGTTGAGCTCGGCGTCGAGTGAGAGGTTGTTGATGATGGTAGAGCCAAGGTAATTGAACTCACTGACTACTTCTTGTTTGTAGTTGTTGATGATGATGCTGGGAGGGTCTGCGTCCTGAACCATCACGTTGGTTTTTTTTTAGGTTGGTGGTCAACCAGAATTCATCGCATGCTTTAGCAAAGCGGTCCATCAGGCGTTGTAGTTCAGCTTTTGTGTGAGTGACTATAGCAGCATCATCTGCAAAGAGCATGTCCCTAATGGTTGCTTTCCTTACTTTGCTCATTGCCTTCAGTCGTGCCAGGTTGAACAGTCTTCCGTTTGAACGCGTGTGCAGGTAGATCCCTTCTGTGGACGTCCAGAAGGCGTACTTAAGCAGGAGAGTGAAGAAGATGCCAAAGAGCGTGGGGGCAAGGACACAGTCTTGTTTCACTCCGCCGTGGATGTTGAATGGTTCCGACGATGAGCCATCATACTGCACTGTGCCTTTCATGTCGTCATTGAAGGACTGGTCCATGCTTAACAGCTTTGGAGGGCATCCAATCTTCGTCAGGATTTTGAAGAGTCCGACTCTGCAGGCCAGATCGAATGCTTTGGTGAGGTCTATAAAAGCCATGAAGAGGGGTCTGTGTTGTTTTCTGCACTTATTGTGCAGTTGCCTGATGGAGAAGATCATGTCGATTGTGGACCTCTCTGCGCGGAACCCGCACTGAGACTCTGGATACACTCTGTCAGCAAGCGTCTGCAGTCTGTTCATGATGACTCTAGCGAAGACTTTACCCACGATGATGAGAAGTGATATGCCCATGTAGTTGTTGCAGTCACTTCTATCGTCCTTGTTCTTATACAGAGTTATAATGTTGGCGTCTCTCATGTCCTGAGGCACTGCACCATCATCCCAGCACTGGCAAAGAAGTTCATAAAGGTGTGTGAACAGCACACTGCCGCCGAACTTGATGACTTCTGCTGAGATGCCATCCCTCAGTGGTGCTTTAACTGTGGTCATTTTCTTTAAGGCCAACTTTAGTTCTGCCACAGTAGGTTTCTCATCCAGTTTGGTCATACAAGGGAGGTTTTTAATGACTTTGAGTGAATCGTTGGTCACGTTGTTTTCTCTGGAATACAGTTCGGAGTAGTACTCCACCCAGCGCTCCATCTGCTTGCTCTTGTTGTGAATGATATCGCCTGCAGAAGACTTCAGTGGAGCTATCACTTTCTTCGTTGGACCCATTGCTTTATTTATGCCATTGTACACGTCTCTGATGTTTCCATTGTCTACTGCTGACTGGATGCTCTGACAAAGCTGAAGCCAGTATTCATTGACGCACTGCCGTGCTAACCTCTGCACTTTGCTTCTGGTAGACCTGTATGCATGTAGTGTCATCTGTAGGGTGAACGCTTGTATTCCAGGTGGACACTGCGACGCTCTTCTATTGCTGGTATGAGTGTGGCGGAGTTGGCGTCAACCCAGTCGTTGTTCTTTATCTGCTTCTTACCAAAGATTCTTGTGACTGTGCTGTACACAGTATCTCTGATGTTGTCCCATCTCTCTTTGGCACTGCCGTAGGGAGGTTCTGAACTGAACGCCTTGGAGAGGTTGTAAGTGATTTCTTCAGCCTTGTCTGGATATGAAATCTTGCTCATATCAATGTATGGTTTACCCACTTGCCTAGAGTGGTGGATCTTCTTTGGTTGAAGCTTAAATTTACAGGAAACTAGTTAGTGATCGATGTCGCAGTCAGCGCTGTGGAATGTACGAGTAAGCTGCATACCCTTCATGGCTGAACGTCTTGTGATAATCAAGTCCAGCTGATGTCAGTGTTGGATCAGGGATGCCTCCAAGACACTTTGTTCTGTAGTTTTGTCTGAAAAAATGAATTGGTGATGCTGAGGTTGTGATACGAGCATATTTCTAGTAGACGTTGCCCGTTTTCATTTAATCTTCCCAATGCCACAATTGCCGAGACACAAAGGCCAGGAATCGTGATCGACACCCACCCTACCGTTGAGGTTGCCCAGTAATATCAAGTTCTCTTCCTTTGGAATTTTGTTCATGAGCGAGTCGAGCTCGTTGTAAAACGCATCCTTGGTATCTGTGGTGGCACTAAGTGTGGGGAGCGTAAACACTGATCAGGTTAACTAGCCCGGTTGTGGTGTGGAGGCGAAGAGATTGTTGGCAGGGTTGTATCATCGCCAGCAGAGAGTTTCTGACATCCAAACCAACACCATACTCCCTAACTTCGTCTGTACTCTTTCCTTGTCAAAAGAACGTGTAGTTCTTTTCTCTGAGGTACCCAGAATCTTGTAGCCGTGTCTCTTGAAGTGAGGCGATATCGACATGGAGTTTTGCGAGTTTGTCGTTGATGACTGAAGTCTTTCGAACATCACTGATTACCTGGAGATCACCCGAGAGCCCAGTCAGCATAGTCCGGACGTTGCAGGTACCTAGCTTGAGGATTGTTAATTTCCTTGTTGCTTTTATTTTGTTTGTTCTTGGTGCTGTTGTTGTAGCCCGCTTGTCGGGTACTCACTTATCTTAAATCATGCTCACCCAGCAAGGCAGGACGGCACCTTATTGGCGGGGGGCTGCCCAATTATAGCATATATCTGCACAATAATTATTATATTTCTAAATTCGAGACAGCCAAAATCAAAATACTGGAAAAAGATCTTAGTGATCATAACAACGAAATTACTATGTATTTTATGAGATTTGTTCATTCTTTAAGCACTAATGGTGGTTGTAGATTTGCAAGTCGTGCAATGTTTTTTTCTTTTTTCTTGATGACTAATTGGTCATGCATATTGGTGTAACACCATGCTTTAGATTGAAATTTTGTATCCTCTCTATTACTTCTTAACGTTTAGATTAGCAATGCATTTTCAGTGCAGAGAAACTAGCGAATATTGGAATCAAGCTAACCGTACTCTTTGCTCTGGACAACTTATAATGAAATCACTTTCCTCACTTAGGTAAAGGTCCGACAAGTGCGAGGTCGACCGGAACGGTGATATATTCCCGCGACCCGATCCCGTAATGGTCCGTGATCGATCTCTACGGCTCTGACAATGTAATAATTTACTTGTCTCGCTAATTTGCACCACTTCCTTCAAATGTTTTGCATTTCTGGAATCGATGTGCACTAGTACAATGTAACATTTTGTCCATCGTTCCACTTATTAGTGTGACTGGAACAAATACAACAATAAATGTCTTTTATAGGCATTGTAATAGTTAAACAGATGAATTCGCGTGCAATATGTTATGAATCAATACGTACTGAAAGTTGGTGTCACAAGATTCTCCGATGCAAAAGAGTGCTGCCCTAAGGTCAGATAAATCACGTTTTCACATATCTCTATACGACAAGAAACACGTCTCACTCGGCTGCCTGTTAAAAAAGACTAAACGTACGATCATCTAAAATCAAGCTAAACTTACTTTTTCTACTGAAAAACTCTGAGTTTGTTCCATTCTTTATTATTTTTTTTAATAAAACGTAGCATCATACAGGCACGTACTATCAACAGTCCAGTTATCTAGCATTAAGTATACAGTTATCTACCACCAACCAACCAGTCATCTACTACAAACTTTTATAGGTACTCCCTTATCAGTTTAATAACTCCACCCCTTCTATAATATCCCCGCTGAACTGTATACTGTCTTCCTGTATAAGGAAAATCCTTACTTATCAACGCTTTCTCAGTTTATTCCATTTCCAGAAAAGGAACTTTACTGTTTTTATTTTGTTTTGAAGCCTTGCTGTGTACCTGCCTCTCTTTCAGTGTTGATTACTTTGCCTTATAATTGCCGTGGAGATTCGAGATTTGCCCGTGAACCCCTGAAGAAAAGTTTGAGGATGTGAAGGCGGTAATTACGTTTACTTCATGAATTATACGATGGCGTGCTATCACTACACTAGCTTATGAATCACTTGAAACTATTTGCTGATCTTTCCAAATAGTTTCATTTCAATCAAAATTAAAAGTACAGGTTGTTCATCCAAAACAAATCCCTTAAATCAACTGCTTTCATTGTTATTAGTGACAACACTTGAACCGCTAGTTAAAATGTTAATGTCATTGATATAACCGAACAACATATTTTGCCTACGTCATCTTCCAAAACGAGTGGCAGAGGAAAGTCAAATAGTCTTGTTACAACTTGAAAGCACCATCCGTTGTACATATACTCAGTACCGGATTTAGGCATAAGCTAAACAAGCTAAAGATTAGGGCCCCAAAGTCTAAACTCAGTCTGAAGGGGCCCCATAAATTTATTTTATACCAAATATGGCCTCTATAGCTTGCCATAGCTTAGGGCCTCGCTTTGTCTAAATCCTGCTCTGTATGTACTATTTACGAAGTTGACACTTTGGAAGAGACACATGTATGATCACGTGAACAAGTGGAAATACTTGATTTCATTGATCCTGACAGGTGATGTAATAGCTAAAAAAAAGGAAACAAGTTACCGATAAGAGACACAAAAAATATGTAACCTGGTAAAAAATGAGAGCTGATCATGCAAACATTTGAACGAGATCTACTGATATACAAAAATATAGTTAGGCATTATTCTCTGTGATAAAAGCTATGTCGCTATATGACATGGTTACGAACTCAAAGGATGTTGACAACGAAAACTCGGCGCTAAGCCACCTCTATTTCTCAATCAAGACCCTCAGATATGATGAATCATACATCCCATTCTCATTGTGCATCGTACACGACATCCAAAATACAGAACATCGTGGTAATTGGTAAGTGGGAAAAAATGAGAGAGAGAGAGAGAGAGAGAGAGAGAGAGAGAGAGAGAGAGAGAGAGAGAGAGAGAGAGAGAGAGAGAGAGAGAGAGAGAGAGAGAGAGAGAGAGAGAGAGAGAGAGAGAGAGAGTTTGTCTATCCGAAAATGTTTACAGTCGTGCATAAGTTCGTAGTTGTATCTGTGTAGCGTCAAGCAGGAAGTTGAACAAACATTCGATAACAACACGGTCTAGAACAATGCCTTGAGTCCACATAAACAATTCTGTTATGGATACCCACAGATGATTCAGTGTAATTCTTTTTTTTTCTTCATATCACCTGACTTCAGTATTACATTTGTTATATGGCCTTTCGGAAAACTGTTCACTATATAGTGTATGTCTCTATCATCTCCCTCACGACTTCAAAATGTATTGGCAATATAAACTTGGGATTTCATAAAAGGACAAAATTGAAATAGTAAATTTCGTTGAAACATCTGACAACTTTCGTATATAGTATCAATTCTAGAACAGAACAGTTTTCAATCACTTGATTTGAAAAGGTATCATCCTGAATTGTAATCGTTGTTTCGTCCAAACTTTTGTCATTACCACTGACCTCTCGACAATGAAACAAGGTAATCCAAGCGTGGGCCTAATTATTGGTTTAATAAATACTGAAATACGACTGATCCGAAACTACCATTACGTGGACCTGTCATAGAGTTGGTATATGTCCATTAATTTCTAAAAATATATAATGAATTTAAAGGAGTCTAAATAACGACTAGGATCCCTGATCCCTGATCAAATAGACAAATGGTATATATCTTGTTGCCATTGCGATCAGAATACAATTACGAACAAGATAACGTACGTCATGGACACACGGTAATAATTCAATGGAAGAACTGTGAACCAGTCTAGAAATAGGTGAAGAAATAATAGAGTATATACGGGTTTGGTGGTATATATATATATTTTATTAAAAATATCTTTTGAAAGCTTATCCTATATGTAATTTAAAAAAATATAGACAAATTTCTATTGATGCAATTTTAGTATTTTTAAAGACTTGACTTAGGATTACTCAATAATGAAAATAGTACTTGATTCGCTTGGTGCTGAATCAATAACATGGACTTCATGAATAATTAGGTCAAGAAAATGCCGCGGCTCATATGGTGTTCTCCACACAGAAGCTTGCACCAAGGATAGTTGTGCATGGAAAAATATAGGTCTGATCATCAGTACCCAGAAATTTTAAGTTATTGAATTTTAAATATGATGGTGTTTCCATATGTTTACTATGGGAATTGAATTAGTACCGTGTCTCATCATAAGGGGCTTTCTACAGATAGCAAGATTTTCTGGGAGAGTACAGGTGCAGGGTGAAGTGGTTTGCATTGGCAACATGAACAAAGCCGATAATGTTTACATAACTATTTTAGTTTCATGTATCCCGTTTTCCACATTTCGTCTCTAAACATGTTTTATGCTACATACATAAAATATAATAGCTGATCACTACAGCTTTGTCCCCCTCCATAGAATAAATTTTGTGTGCGCCCCTGGTACTTAATCTTTACCAGTTGTTAAAATGGAGAAAAATGATTTTTTTTTGCCAGATTATACAATACCCGGTTCTTAAAGTGCAATTAATATATTGCAAAATAAATTAAATGTAAAAAAGTTATTGTCTATTTTTTACAACTTATCTTTTGAAGTCCATGAAGTGCAAATGACAAAGCGGAATTCTGCAGTTGTTTGATACGTTAACATCTAAAGAGAAGGCGCTTTCCAGATCTTATGAACTTCTGAGATTAGCGAGTGTAAGATGAAGTATGCATTTGAAACATGCGCAATGGAGAGAATAATACCATCCGGAATATTGCTTTCATCTACTGTGGCAGAAACGTTTTGGCATATTGTACTAAAATAGGGAAACGAATTTTTCCAGACTAGACAATAACAGCTTTTTTTAAAGTGCAATGAATAAATTAATATATATATATATATATATATATATATATATATATATATATATATATATATATATATATATAGATATATATATATATATATATATATGTGTGTGTGTGTGTGTGTGTGTGTGTTTGTGTGTGTTTGTGTGTGTGTGTGTGTGTGTGTGTGTGAGAGAGAGAGAGAGAGAGTGTGTGTGTGTGTGTGTGTGTTGTCAGCTCTTCTTAGCAATTAACCTCTAAACTCTAAAGTCCAGGAAGTGAAAATGACCAAGCGGTTTCGAATGAAGCACATCTAAAGTAAGGCAAAGCAGAATACTCTGTAGTCCAAACTATGCCCATCATCACACACCAAAATAAATGGAATTAATAGGTTTTTTTTAGCCGTATCTAATATACACCTGGTCTTTATTTCAAATAGCAAGTATAACCAGTGACGAAAACCTGGAAAATTCCTTTCCTTGAAAACTTAAACCTCCCACCTAATCTAATACGAAACTGATGCTCCTTTATGGAGATTGTATAAATCTTGTTGCCATATGAGACCAGAATAAAGTAAACGACCAGGATTGCCAGTGGGATTAAAATAAAATAACGACCAGTATCCCTGACGTAACATTCAGATATAAATCTTGTTGCCAGGATGGTCAGAATAAAATACAATGTAAGTTTCAACTCAAATAAAAGAACGAATTTAAAAATCGCTTTACAGCCGTTTGTTTTATAAAATCATAGCTATAAAGCATGCATAATGGGGTAAGGAAGATAGCGTATCGGATGTTAAATCGACATTTAATGAGAAAGAAATACACTTGACAAAGATGATTGTTATTTATTTTTATTCATCGCACTGAAACAATATACCAACCCATTTGCAATACAAACATTAATTATGGCCGCCATAATAGGTCACGAATGACAGTTGTAGGCCGCGTACAAATACATGATGACACATCGGCTATTATCGTCAAAGTGTCTGATATATTAGGTTTTGACGGGACTGATAGGGAATTTTTAAGATGGTTATGTGAAAATTACTATATAAACAAATCTATACAGCCTTATGGAAACAAAACTGATGAGTATAGAAAAAAATTCGTTCTATATCCATATCATCATTAAAAACATATAGTTATGAAAAACGTGATTCTATACTTTGAATAATGTTTTAAATTTTTTTGTGTAATATTTTCACTTTCATTCCTAACTTAAAATAATCTTCGAACTTTAGGCCTATTAGAAGCACAGACTTTGTAATAAAAAGCTTTAAATATAATAACCAATATTTCTTAAAAATATTTTGTTTCACTGATTTGGTCGGAAAGTACTCTCTCTAAATTCGACTTGCCATTTAATAATCACAGATTTCTCATTATGAAAACAAAATCTGCACGTTCTTTACTAATTCTGACTAATTTTGTTGATTGAATAAAGTAAAATAATTAAGATGTGATTATAACTGTTATTTTCAAAAGTTTACGATATTTTTAATCCAAACGTAGATTAATGAACACATTAAGATTAAAATTAAAATCTATAAAAAGTAACAATTAAATAACATGCGCATATATATATATATATATATATATATATATATATATATATATATATATATATATATATATATATATATATATATATATATATATCTATATATATATATATCTATATATCTATATATATATATATAATATATATATATATATATATATATATATATATATATATATATGTATATATATATATATATATATATATATATATATATATATATATATATATATATATATATATATCTTTATATATATAATTTAAACCACTGAATAATATGAATGCTCATCTGTTGTTAAGAAAATATTGGAAATTAACGGATTCCTTAAGCTCAGGGTGGGTAGCTTTCTACACTAGACAACTATTTTATTAAATAGGACATCAATTCTATATAGTTACATATTTATATTATATACAGTCTATCAATGATATTGCATGCACTCATTGTTTACGCAATACCTGTCAGTAATAGCCTATTTAGACAGTACATGCACCCAGTGTTCATGTGATACCTAGTTGTTAGTAATAGCCTATTTAGACACTACCCGCACTGTTCACGTAACACCTGTCAGTAATAGCCTATTTAGACAGTACATGCACCCAGTGTTCACGTGATACCTAGCTGTTAGTAATAGCCTATTTAGACACTACATGCACAGTTCACGTAACACCTGTCAGTAATAGCCTATTTAGACAGTACATGCACCCAGTGTTCATGTGATACATAGCTGTTAGTAATAGCCTATTTAGACACTACATGCACTGTTCACGTAACACATAGCTGTCAGTGATAGTCTATAAAGACAGTAAATTTATCTAAATGTTATTACTAGCTTATTTAGACAGTACATACACTATTCTCGTAACGCCGAGCTATCAGAAATAACCAATAAAGACAGTAAATGTACCTAATATTAGTAATAGTCTATTTAGACATGCACTGTTCACGTAACACCAAGCTGTCAGTAATAGTCTATTTAGACAGCACATGCACTGTTCACGTAACACCAAGCTTTCAGTAATAGTCTATTTATAAATGTAGCGAGTGTTAACGTAATACCTAGCAGTCTGTAATAGCATATTTTGATAGTGAATGTTCCAAGTGTTCAAGTAACATTTAGGCGTTAGTACTAGCCTATATAATGCATGTACTGTTCACGTAATACCTAGCTACTATTAATATACCATTTGGATAGTGCATGTAGTCACTGTTCACGTAATCCCTAGCTACTAATGATATACCATTTGGATGTTGCTAGTAATATACCATTTGGATCGTGCATGTAGTCACTGTTCACGTAATGCCTAGCTACTAGTAATATACCATATGGATGGTGCATGTAGTTCACGTAATCCCTAGCTGCTAGTAATATACCAATTGGATGGTGCGTGTAGTCACTGTTCACGTATTCCCTAGCTAAATCACATACTTTGAAATAGTAACTTTTAAGTACATTTTACACATTTTATTTTCTTTCTTTGCCTAAATAAATACCATGAAATAAGTGACTTTTACTGATATAATGCATTTAATAAGAGACAAAGATAGTTACATGCTTGTTCTTGTCTTTGTATGTACCACAGGAAATCGGGCCTTTATAGGAAGTACATTGCAACGACGCAATTTTGCCATTTTTGAATCAGTAACGTAATATTACTCAAATAAGCTTTAATCCAGGAAACATCCATATGAATCAGGACATTGTGAAAAGTCCAATGTCAACACGACACTGTGAAATGTTAAAATTCATTACGACATCGTGAAAAGTCCAGCTGTATCATGACACTGTCTAAAGTAGCTTCAGTGATTTTTAGAAAGTTCCAGTTTGATTCCTTCAGGAAAAATAATGTAATTCAAATCGCTTCTTTTGGAGATACGTTTGCAAAGGAGTGATAAATTTAACGGAGGCACTTACAAAAGCCTAGAACAAAATAGTGCCTAATTTTCTTTCCATGACAGAGGCACTTAACAAAAGCCAGGAAAGAGCAGTGCCAAATTTTGCTCTCCATGGCGGAGGAACTAACAAAAACCTGGAACAAGTTAGTGCCAAATTTTCTCTCAATGGCGGAGGCACTTACAAAAGCCTAGAACAAAGTGGATATACGACATTTAAAATTCAGAGTATGTACGTATATTTCGGCTCTCTACACACAAAGGTACATGATGGCTAAAGATACGTACAAAGATTTCATAATAAAGGTAAAGTTTTGTCATCTATATACAATGTTTGTATTTTTTAACATTCATTCCTTTCAATTGTTATCATTTTACACGTTTTCTACTTGTATTTTGCTAATTTGAACACAAGTTTTCTTTAGATAATATCGTAATACAAGTACTAATTGTTATCAAGATTGTAGTTGCGTATATTCGCTTCAACTAGTCTGGGCCATACTCCCAATGCAGTATATGCAAGCAGATGTCACTATAATTTTGACCAATCGTTTTCTTTTTCGATATACTTAGGCCATCAGCAAGTAAACACTTTAACATGTTTGTACTGCGGTCGTACATTAGCTTCATCTCTCAAATTATATAATATATATTATTTAAATCGTCTGGATATACTGACCCCACTGGTGTATTGAATATAATGTGCCCATATCTCACTTGATTTTGACAGAAACATTGGCATTTTACTAGAGCTAGCTTTTGCTTTAGATATTTTGCTATTTACCAGAAATAGCCCTAATGACCTATTTACCATAATGGGTGTAATGTCACTAGAATAATATGTACAGTAACTGTTGTAAATAAAATTAGAATGTCTATAGTGTCTTCATTTATATTTGATATGACATCGGTGTTATAACATCCCTTAGTTTTTAGGCTCATGCGCTGACACGTTCACACTTCAGAATCCCGAGTGGCGCCAATTGTTGTTACGTTCGTCAATTTTCGGCGATCCACGAGTTTCGGAAAGCAGGAACAAAACATCATGAGAAAAGTGTCACGGAACTGTTTGCTCATGGTACAGTATAAAACGAAATTAATTCCGTTATTTATAAGAGTTAAAATATCCATAAGATCTCCTAGTGGGGTATACACTTTGTGAAAGAAGTTCTCTATTAGGTCGCTAAGTACATGCATGACACCCTGTGGAATCTCCGTGATCAAAAATAAAATAACCACAGTAAGTAGCATCCGTGTTGTCCGGATACTTCTTTTGCTTCGCTTACTGCCGTTACCGATTGGCTGCGTTTCACCGTTGTTTGGTGTACAAGATGTCTGGTTCATAAGCAATTTCCTTCTTCTTTCCGCTCCACGCATCGTTCGAACAAGGAGAAAACTAAATATGGTGAGAAGTACGCACGGAATTATTTTTACAAGAGTAGCCTGAATCCAAAAATTGCACTTTTTCATAACTTGTTCCCAGAAGTAATTGTTTTTTACATCAATCCAAAATATAGTTCCATTTACCTTTGTAGTATCATTCTTTAGAGCTGACATAGTGTCGCTGTATATACTATAGTTTACTGAGTTTGGTATGCATACAATCGTAACCACAACTGACACAATAATCACGGATAATTTTGCCCTCTTGACGCTGCAAAGCTTCGCACCACGCCTTGGAAAGCGGATGAAAACGTACCTGAAGACGGCTAGAGTGACAGTCAGCCATATTGATATTGAGTGTAGAATCACGCTGAGTATGGCGTAAGCCATTTGGAACCTGGCACACCCTAGTGTATCCCTTTGCGGATGGGCTGCCGTTCCGTAAATTACATACATCTGGAGAGCATACGGAAAATACAAGGCCATTGTGAGCCCATCTGATATTGCGAGTCCTGTCAATATGATATTTGTAGATGATATCATATTTTTCCTGGTCAGAATTATTATGTTTAATATATTAGCAATAACTCCGAATACACACACAATTGCTGCTAAGTAACCATGGATCGGACGATAAGATTCCTGGAATTTATGAAGACCTTCTGAATGATCAACTGCAGATACGTAATTTCCCATGATTGTAGAATTTCTGGACACCAATGTTTCATTGTATACAAAATAATCATACGAATAACTGAGTGATACATTGATCCCCAAGAAACCTTTACTCATATTTCCTAAAAGGGAATTCCAGATATTCCCTCTTGTCTCAAAAGATTTCTCTTGGAGATTTACTTCAGTAGATTAATGGAAGTTCTTCTCGTGGATATCGATTTGTTGTAAGTTCGAACAGCCACCTGTTAGATGTCACAGTATTATAGAACCTTTCATGACGAGTCTTCAATACAGTACAGCTTCTTGTTGATTCAGATTCTGCAATGGAAGACAATAAACTCTTAATTCAACTTGTTTTTTTCTCCACAATGTCAGTTTGGCATTGGACACAAGAATGCTCTGAGTGAAATACACTACAATATATGGCATATGTTCCTAATACAACATATTTGATTAGGGTAAACAACTGCAATGGCGTTACATCCATTTCTCAAGCACATTGACAAATAATACCTTTAAGTACATATTAAACATTAATTAACATTGTTCAGAATCAATGAAATACATTCAACAACGTCCATTTGAGAACCATGGATCATCGATTTTTAAAGCATATTTTTGAACACTCATACAATATTATTTCTTGAACAGTATGTAAATATATGTTTTTCCATGGCCATCGATGCTTGTCCCTGGAGTAATGGTTGAATTACCATATCCGGACTTTTTTTTGTTCGGGATGATTATATGAACGCAGACTATTTAGGTGTGGGATGATGATGGAAACATTTTAAAATTCAACAACAGAAATAACAGAAATTCTCAGGCGCTTGGGTTTGACATGCATGTCGAAATAACCCGGGCTTTTTATATTCATATGCTAGTCTGAACTTTGTAAATATTCACTCATCAATACATTATGAAATGGAAGGTCTATATTATTGAATAACAAAATTCTATAGATAGCACAAATAAGAGGATTTGGGAATTCACTTGGGATTAGTTTGCTTGAATTTCATCCAAAAACCATTATGCCTTAAATTCATTCAAAACCATACGAATCCGGTTTCGATTACCAGTAGTCTATGCAGTGAATGAAAGTAATTCTCATTAAGTTTGCCCCGTATACATTGCAGACTATTTTGAAATTTATAATTTGCTTTACTAAATATATAGTTTCTCACACTGCAGGAGCACCCGTGTCCGAATGGCAAATAAGGAATGTTCAACCGGAAACGCCTAATGCTAAACGCCAGTTCAATATGCCTGCCAGATGTATCGAGCTGGCGTTTGGCGCTTCCTGATGGACTTACCCTCCTTTGCTAAGTCCGGTTGTGGGTGCTTCTGCAGTTGGAGAAACGCATAAAGAAAATGCCAAGACCCGTGCTTGCACGCTGGACTTGGTGTCATCAGGAAGTTGGTCATTGCCCACACAAAACGATTTAATTCCGTAACTAGCGTGTCGTACAGACTAGTAGTGGTAGCTTGCAGGGTGGTGGCTATATTCCCTTCCATTGAGAAATTATTTAGTGATCCGTGCACACAGGTTTCAAATCTCCTGAGCGGCGGCTCCATTCCCACTCAACAAGTTGACGTAAATGGCCGAATGGCCGAAAGCACCTAATATTCAATATCAGTCGATCAGTATAAGGAAAGGGAAATATGCTGTTTTACTAAAGGAAAAAAGTTGGGGATAATGAAAACTAATGCGACTGGCCAGACTGGCACAGAAAAAATTATTTTGTGGGTGACATTTTATTGCTTATATTTGAAGATAATAATGCTTCTTCGTTACAAATATATGGAGTCATTTACTGATGACAAACTTCTTATTTTATTCAGTTACAAATCCTTGCGGTGGTGAATATTTAATTATATATTTCCAAGTGAGATATTGAACTACATCAGCGGGAGAAAAATAATATCGACATAGGTGCAAGAAGTAACAGTTTATAATAAGTTTTTCACACGAAACTTGAAAATTATTAATGAATGAAATTGCGTGACTTATTGTTATTCGATATACCTTTCAGTATTGTATACTTGTTGCACCCTACGGCAAATTCTCAATTTTTTAATTTTTTATGTTTGTTTTGGCTGGGGGATAAGAAACAAACACATTCGTAGGCAAATAAAGTAGTACATTTAATTAAATGGGAATCTTAGAATAATGGTGTTTAGAAACGATTTAAAAATCTGGCATTTATGAGTGTTGATTGCAAACTAAATTAAGTGACAAACGACGTTTGGGTAAAGCGTGAGTTATATATCTGTACTACAAGTTTGCCAAAGCCATAATATTCACAAATACACAAAATAAAGAACCAAAATCCATACAAGTAATTACACAATGATTAAAATTTCGTTCATTAAGGTTGTGCTCTCTGAAGTCGGTCGGATACTAATGCTCTGCTATTTTTAAATAATACTTCCACTCCAAAGATCTTTACTCTATCAATCGGCACAAGAAAAGTGTAAACGAAATAAAAAATATCTTTATCAACGTATGAAAAACAAAAACGTCATTTATTTGACAAATCACACAATTTTAAAGCATTATATGTACCAGATAAGTTTGTAAAATGTCGCTCTCATTTCAGGCACGAAATTTAGGAACCTCCTCGATGTAGTATAGCAGCCGTTAATCGTACTGGCAAAAAAATAGGGGATAATTCTTGCAAATCAACGCTTATCGCTGAAAAGCATATAATAAGTAAAGAAATTATTCTTTCTTAGTAGATAGATGAAAATGTTTCACATATGTAGAGGAGAGAATCTTTATTGTCTCTTCACTTGTGACGCGACAGTGTTTCCCACTTCACTCGTGACGCGACATCGTTTCCCACTTCACTCGGGACACGATAGTGTTTCCCACTTCACTCGGCACACGACAATTATTTCCTTATATCTACATACAAACAAGATATGCCCTATTTATTGTGTTCAGTTACATAATTTAGCGAAAATTTGCAATTTGATTTGTAATTATCAATATGGCATCACGTAAGTCATTGATGTCATGGCCATGCGATATAAATATATGACGAAGTGACATTGCGACATGTTCCATATCACGTGACGTGCAACCTTCTAAAGAAAATTCATTTCTTCCAAAAGGCATGTACTAAAGACCATTTTAGTGGGGTGCTAAAGGGGGCAAATGCTGCTCAATGAGGAAGTTGTCCTTGAAATTTCAGTATAATATGTGTCAAGAATTCCAATTTCACTCGCAGAGTTAAATTGTTGGCTTTAAAAATTACATTTCATATTTCAAGTTTTGCAACTTCATCTATTGAATTACATAGCAGTTCCATTTTCTTATCAAGCTTTAAGATTTTATCTGTAGAATTACACAGCGGTTGTTGAAATTTTAATGTTGTATTCCGAACATTCTTGCTTCAAACGTCGAGTTCAATTATTTGCGACAAACGTTGCACTTTATATGTCGCGTTTTAAACTTGTATTGGTTGAATTGCACTTAAGTGGTTAAAAATTTCAGTTTTTATGCCGAGATATTAGATTTACATTTTTTAAAAATTTTAATGGGGTGGTTGAAATTTCATTGTATATGTCGAGAAATCCTAATTCATACGTTAATTAGTGGTTGCTAGAAGTTCAATTTCTATGAAATTTCCACAAATATGGAAGACATTATTTTATAGATACTCTTGTATTTATTCTCGCAACGTGTTTTAATTCTGTTATATTAATTACATGACATGTATTTTGTAATGTTAGAATGGAATAACTCTCTGATCCATGACCGGGCGAAATAAATTGCCCACTACTTATCATACCTGGCATAAATAATTATGACCCTAAAACTATTCTTTCTACGGCATACTCACTAGTCCCTTTTATCTTGGTTTCAAGCTCACAGAGAATTTATGTTAACAGTTTGGTTGATTTTTCATTTGTTAATATTTCATAAACTCCTTAATAGATTCTCATCAAACTTGGCATTGGTCATTATAAAGCTAAGACATTCTTGCTGACACCTGTAACATTGGAGACAAAGCCACAACTGTATAAAGTTTACAGAATGGTTTTAGTTAATGTATTTTCATTTTTTTATATTTCCTAAACTCCTTGAAGGATCTGTTCGCTACAGGAATGAGTTATATCGAAGTTAATAATTAATTTGTTGATAGGCACACTTGTTCTTTTGACTTAGGGTCATGGTCAGAATCAAGCCCAACCATGGGGTCAAAGGGGCTTTCATATGGCTCATGCGCCAGCCCAAAAGGAATACCAGCTATTTTTAGATGTATTAAACACTCTTGTCGTGTACTTAGTTGCCTGATGAACCTCTATATGGTAAATTAGATGGGCTTGTTTTGGCATCCATTACATTTCCAAAGTTTTGCATAGTCTAGAATTAGAGGCTTCAAACTCTATGAGAGGCCCGGGCCTCTTCCAGACTCTGAAAAGGCTTTGTCACAATAATATACAATTTTCGTCTTTGATTGTTTTTGTTGTTTGCATATATTTCCAGTTCCACTATATGCGTTTCCTTTGTATTTGAGATGAATCTCACCCATTTGATCTTTGTATCATAGTCATAGAGAAAAGTTGCATTAATGTTTTAGTTAAAGTTTGGTTTTGTTTTCATTCAATCTTATTTTCTAAACACCTTGATGAATCTTGTTCCTACATTGGATGAATTATTATGAAAGAAAGACAACTAATACAGCAACACACTCCCTCCTTATTTTGGGGTTTAGGGTCAATGTCACATGTTTTTATATTACTGTGTTGGTCGTGGCCTCAATCATTTAGTATCTGACCATTTTGTGTTTATTTCTTATTATCAAGGGTTCCATGCATGATGGCTGTCCTGCTTCGTGTTGAGATACATCTTCATGAGCGCAAGACTGTAGCAAAGTTGTGACATTAATTAACGCGCTAGAATTCTGCGCAACAAAAATTTATAAGACTGTGCCATGAGCGGTAAATCTCTGACTTTATGGAGCAACATAATCACAACCCACTCCATCTTCTATAGCCAAGATTCAGTTATGTTATCAATATCTACACCTTGGCGGATCGAGGTGATATTTATATGTTTATGGTCTGTGAATTTCATTGGATGCGGCGACAAGTCACCGGATTCAATCAAAATTAAGTTGTTCAAATTTTAACAATGTTCCTAGATGATCGAAACAAGTAGAGCACACAACTTGAACGGGCTCATAAATAAGAAATTCTCCACTGCCTGTCCGGGTTTGTCCAAATGAATTACACTCACATATACCTGTAATACTTTCCCCGGGATCTAATAAGATCAAGGAACTAAAATCTTAAAAAATAAAGGACGAAAATAATAATAATAATAATAATAATAATAATAATAATAATAATAATAATAATAATAATAATAATAATAATAATAATAATAATAATAATAATAATAATAATAATATAGCGCCATCTCTCTGGTACATAGACAAACTTTTAATGTTAAACTGACAAAGTATTCTTTTGATGTAATTGCCTCCGCTATTTTTGGTCGATGTATAATCCACCGTTACACGCTACTGGTTAGATGGCATTACATACTAAGGGAGGCAACTCATGAAATCCAGAAGATGTCGCTAGCGAAAGCACTCAAAAATATCCGCTCGATACGCCAAGGTGTAGATATAATGCGACCATATCGGAAAATTAATTAGCGAAGATGACACCCACCCACCCACAGGCAGTCTTCTCCTTTCACGTTATTTTTTCTACATTATGTTAAGCTTTTCTGCCATCAATTTGTTCAGTTTGAAACATAATCGCAAATTTTCTTTGCAATTAATGAGCTTCATATGAAATATTTGATTTTTCGAATTTTGAGAATCAAATATTCTGTTCGAATATTATTGAACAACAAAAGCAGTAGCAATAATAATAATAATAATAATAATAATAATAATAATAATAATAATAATAATAATAATAATAATAATAATAATAATAATAATATTAATAATAATGCAAAGTAGCAACAAATCATAGGCGGATGGGGTGGCTGGGACAGGGCAACATCTTCCACTCCGAAACATATGAGCGCGATGCAACCAGAACCTTTTCTGTAGAAAGTGATCCTTGAAGTTAGATTGCTAAAATTATGATATAGAAACGTTAAAAATGCACAGGATCCTCCATAACTATATTTCTCGATCCGTCCCTGCTAGTGCCTTTTTTATAGTGAGATAGACGTTCAAAGCGCCATTTTTGGAAGATTTTAGTTCCTTGATCTTATTAGTTCCCGGGGGAAGTACTTTTGAGGTATACAAGCTTCTCTTGCTAAAAGTGTGCGAAAAAGATCTAATGTTTGCCACATGCATGCCAGAAAATTGCCCCTTTTTACAACTTTATGCTGTAATGAATATACACAGTCACGGAGCCTGTTCATTTAAATGGAATGCAGTCAGAACTTTTTCAGTAATTAAAATAAAACAAAAAAGAAACACTTTAAAACATTGGTTCTCGATATTTTCGTGACAAAACTGATTCCTTCAAGGATGTAATAGGTGCAACGTAATCTTTGGCACGTTGAAAGTGCAAACTTTATGGAAACGAATTGCTGAAATATTCTTTGCATAAATACTTGAAGATGATTGAATTAATTATTCTTTCATCTTATAATATGTACTTACGCACTGATATTTGGAAAATTACAATTTCTAACATACATACAGTTCTTGTCTTACCACTACAGTTATGGATAGAAAATGAATTAAGTGTCTTTAAACAATAAATATATGGCAGTTAGACAATATCAACACACAGCTTGACTCGACATGTGAAACTGAAAGTCTCATTATGGACAGCTGACAGATAATATCAAGGTGACCAGTCTGAATAAGCATGTCAAATTGGAATTCTCGACATCGAAAATTAAACTTTCAGCTACCGCTGTGTAGCTTGGAAAAAAACATTTAAACCTCGACACATATAAATTTCAACCGAAGCCATGTAATTGAGCAGATAAACTCCACAATCGCGACATATATAATTAAACTTTCAGCACAAACAATTTCCTTCAACATGTAAAGTTGAAATTTCCGGCACACAACGTTATCATTTCAACGCATGCGGTATAATTTAAAATGTGCAAGTCAAAAATCTCGACATATGAAATGGAATTTTCAGCTATGGATGTGCAATTTATTAGATAAAGTGCACAAACTCTACATATGAAATGGAATTTCAACACAGACAATTTGATTAAACATGTGAAACAGGAATTCCCCATATGCTACATTGAAATTTTTGTTGTTGTTGGGCTTAACGCCATTTTTCAGCACACGATAGGCTATGCATGGCGGCCAGTATAATTGGTGGAGGAAGAAACCGGGAAATGACCGGAAAGAACCACCGACCCACGAGAAGCTGTTGTTGTTGTTGTTGTTGTTGTTGTTGTTGGGCTTAACGCCATTTTTCAGCACACGATAGGCTATTCATGGCGGCCAGTATTAATGGTGGAGGTAGGAACCGGGAAATCACCGGAAAGAACCACCGACCCACGAGAAGCTACTGGCAAGCTTTCTCACATATCCACATTTGCCGAATTCTAGACTCGAACCCACGCAGACAGAGGTGAGATGGTAGTGATCCGTAACGGACAGCGCTTTAGACCACTCGGCCACTCGGGCCCACCCACGAGAAGCTACTGGCAAGCTTTCTCACATATCCACATTAGCCGAATCCTAGACTCGAACCCACGCAGAGGTGAGATGGCAGTGATCCGTAACGGACAGCGTTTTAGACCACTCGGCCACTCGGGGCCCCTGCATGGAAATTGCAACCACCGATGTGCAATGAAAATGATGAAATATTTAATCTCGATGTAGAAAATGTAACATTCAGCCACAGTTATGTTATTTAACAGAAACAAATTGAAAAATTCAACATATGAAATAGAACTTTCAACACCAACAATATGATTAAGCGTGTAAAATTATAATTTTCTACACGTGAGACTCAAATTTCAACTACTCCTTTCTTGTTGGACCACATTTTGTCCTCCATTGCTCCTCATACATTTCAGCTACATGAAACTAAGAATATCACTTTTGAAACTAGCAAAAAATTTAACGATGTTATGTTGATCAGGCTTGAATAATGATCGTGCGATATGAAGAAATTTCACATGTCTTATGACAATATGCAATTAAATTAAAAGAAAAAGTAACGAGACGCATGCAAAATTGGGGGATATATATCTACCTAAAGTAAGTGACCGCCAACGTAGACTGATAATATAGGTATGTATAAAAACAGAGAAGACACGGGGAGTGCAGCAAAAAGTCGCCGTAACCATGGCTTTGTGAGGTTCTGTGTACTCCGTAATACACAATTTTATAAACTTTGGGAAAAATTCACTATTTGGTTTCCAGTATAAAGGTACACCCCCCACACACACCGTTAAAGCCATCACATACGCTTTATTCTCTCATGGCAAACCAGGCAAAAAATAGATTTCAAATTGAAATTTAATCAACATGTGGTTTTAATTAATCAGGATTTCAAATGAAATGTGTTAAATGTGTGCTTGGTCATATCTGTGCGAGTTTAATAGTCCTCATGGACCATCCTAGCAAACTAGTTTAATTAGCACATCCTCACCCACACCCTCACCCACACCCTCACCCACACTCACACCCACACCCACAGCCAATCCGGTAAATAGCAGTCTGTAGGCTTTAGTTTACATTTGCATACGAATTAAATACTACAGCATCTCTACACGTGTCACCATTCACGCATGCCACCAAATTAGGATTAATTTGGAGACATCTTCGTGCTAATTTTCATTAAAAGACTATACTTCTAAAACCAGATCCTGTAATGTTTCAGCGGAATAGCTTTACAAAAAAAAGAATACCGTATTTTCTCCGAAAAAGTTAATTAAGCCTTTAGCTATGTCCATCGTAACTTAATGCCATGCGACAACCAAGATACTTGGAAATTAAATATTGATTTGAATAGTAGACTGAAATCCCTTAAAATACCGCGTAGTTATGATTCAATGTTCAATGTTTTAAAGTCGATATAAATCATCTGCCTTCGATTTTAGTCGTAACTACTTGGTGAACAAGTTATCCTAAATGTCTAACGTCCCATTACAACAATACGTTCTTCTGTCAAAAAATCTGTTACGCATAGTATTTAAAGTTTGCTGTGGATTCCTGGTCGTATCCTCTGGCAGGAAAAAGGTTATGGCTGAAGTTTGCAAACAGAAAGGAACAATATTGTGCATAACAATTTATACCTCGTATTTCCTGTTTAATCAGCTTTACAAGATCAACTTCAACATCCTTTGAATAAAGTGCTCATTGTATTCATTTACCCCTGCTCTAAAACGTTGTAGAGATATTGAATAAAACTAAATTTACAGGGGGAAAATTTATTGACCATTTTGCGATTGGATTTCTCCAGAGACTAACTCTGGGACACAATATGCATTCCATCAAGAATAAATATAAATAACAGACGAAAGGGAACAAACAAAGGTTGCCGCGGAAATAAAAAAAGAATAATTTAGAAAATGTCAAATTTATTTCATTGTGTACTTTAGATAACTATTTAGTTAATTGCCAATATATATATATATATATATATATATATATATATATATATATATATATATATATATATATATATATATATATATATATATATATAGTTTAATACAAACAATAATATCATACAATTTTGAGAAATTAAATTCGTACTCTACGGAAATTCGAACCAAGGTCCGCGAGTAAATGGCACCCATCGCCTTGCCCGCACGCACCAACCCATATACCGTCGGTATATGGGTTGGTGCGTGCAGGCAAGGCAATGGGTGCCATTTACTTGTGGACCTGGGTTCGAAATTCGGTAGAGTACGAATTTAATTTCTCAAACTTGTATGATAGTACTGTTTGTATTAAACTATTATGTCTGCCCACTATTATCACGATTCTACTAGAGAATCCAGGGATAGCACAGTTTGTTCTCTCTGGTGTATATATATATATATATATATATATATATATATATATATATATATATATATATATATATATATATATATATATATATATATATATATATATATATATATATATATATATATATATATATATACACGCACACACACGTGTACCAAGTTATTGTTTACTTTTGCTCATAAAATGCAATAAAATGTGCCAAAGTTACATCTGCTTAGTTATCATTGAATATTTCTAGGTTTGGAAACTTAAGGCGGAATTAACTATTTTCAGGCAGTGTTATCCCCCTTGTTTCATCGTCCTCATGATGTGTAATATCGAGCAGCATCTTCTGGTATGAGTAAGGGAAAGGGCAGAGCTGGAAGGTTAAAATTTGTAAGATATTTAGACTTTGAGGACGTGGAAAGTCAGAAGAAATTTATTATATTCTTGATGTGGATGTTCAATTATGTCTGATTTGGACAGCTGATTGGATAACGAGCTTGCTTTCTAAAAGACATCAATCACCATTATTAATGGCGATAGTCAACACATTTATTGCTCTAGATTCACTAGGTGGGAGGGAGAATACCATATCCAAACTTTGCCGATATTGTCTTTGTTTCTGTTCTCTCAATTATCTATGTCCTCTCAATCATATATGACTGATTCCCCTCTTAAAGCACTGGTTGGAAATGAAGTGTAATGTAATTGTAGTCTGTATGCTAACTAAATACATATTGAGCGGGTTTCATTGCCTATTTTTTTATATCAACCCAAGTGGGTTTGGATAAGGGGCACTGATGTTTTTTTTTGTGTTTCAGTTAATGGTTGGTCCTGAGTAGTACCTATACAGCATAACGTGATGATATTTGTACTAAATGGACTAATACTAATGTAAATATATACAAAATTAATAGTATCTTCGACTGCACGTAAAAAGAAACTGAGACACAGTCCACCCCATCTGATTATGACAATACAA
The DNA here is from genome assembly GCA_016746295.1 of Potamilus streckersoni. NCBI lineage: Eukaryota > Metazoa > Mollusca > Bivalvia > Unionida > Unionidae > Potamilus > Potamilus streckersoni. The sequence continues at coordinate 518,047 of JAEAOA010001808.1, read as the reverse complement.
GTGGAGTTCCTTTGTCCTAATGATACCTTTGTGACAGGAAATTTCATAGCATTTAAAGAAATTGGGCGATGGAGACATGTGTAGAGTTGAATTGCGGGAAAGACATAACGCAATTTGAATACTGTATATGTTTTGGTAATTGACTGCCAAAAATTATGAATAAAATAGAAAAACAAATGGATAACCGGCCCATCATCAAAAGTAAAAAGGTATTATTATTTTCATCTGATATATTTTTATGTCTTGCGCGTAATCATTATTACAATGTGCAAGACATGAGGGAGCTCTTTGATTCAGTTAGTATTTCCTATGTTATAGACTTTCTTAAGGAAGTAAACATTTATCCTAAGTTTTAGCTTTTATGTTATCACCTTGAACAGTGTTATGTGCTATATATTTATGGTCGCTAGATTTTAATTACCATTCATCTGTTTTCGTTGTCATACATTATTTGAAATCCTCGTCGACCGGGAAACGTTATTTATTTATCACCGTTACCATTTTTTTCGTTCTACCTTTAACTATTTGGTTTTGTATTGCAGGTCGATACGAAAACTTTTACCACTTGTAAATAATGAAAAATAGAACCTTTTGTTTGGCGTTTAATAGCCTTATTGTATTGGTGCGCCGTAACAAAAATGCAACCAACCAACCAACCATATTTCATGTCTGGTTAAGATTTGTTTTTACGAGTAAAATTAAAATTTTGAAACAACATTTTCCAGTGAGAATATAAGGACATATACGACGAAAGCCGTGCAAGTATTTTACAAACAAATTCACAATAATTCATGCAGAATGGCCATATAAAGCATGGACAGCACTTCATCATATAGGGGAGATAATAAAATTAGAGATTAGAGGTCAGATATGTAGTGCTAGAGACTAGAGGTCAAATATGTTGTACTACAGACTAGATAAGTTAGATATGTGGTACTTGAGAATAGAGAGGTTAGATATGTAGTACTAGAAACTAGAGAGGTTGGATATGTGGTAGTAGTAACTGCATATGTTAACTAGATAGGTTAGATATGTGGTACTTGAGACTAGATTGGTTAGATATGTAGTACTAGAAACTAGAGACGTTAGATATGTGGTAGTAGAGATTACATATGTTAGATATGTGGTACTTTTGACTAGATAGGTTAGATATTTAGTAAAATACCACGTTATAGTTTTGTAATTTCTATTTAGTCTACTTTCAAAAAATATTCACAAATGATATTTTTTCTTCTAATTTAATGTTTACTAAAAGTATTTTAATGTAGCCAAAGACATAGGCATGCTGAATTCACTTAAGACAAAATAATCTAAAGTAACACGAAGGAAATTGTAAGTAAAATGATCAAATTTTGTAATCTCTATAACGAAAGTTATCAATTATAAAAACTATTGCAGATAAAAGTTCATCTGACTATAGTAACAAATAAAATAAGTTTCACTAAAAGGCTCCGAGTGGCCGAATGGTCTAAAGCGCTGACCGTTACGGAACACTGCCATCTCACCCCTGTCTGCGTGAGTTCGAATCCAGGCTCGGCTAACGTGGGTAAGTGAGAAAGCCTGCCAGTAGCTTCTCGTGGGTCGGTGGTTCTTACCTGGGTTTTCTAGGGTTCTTCCTCCACCATTAATACTGGCCGCCATGTATAGCATATATTGTGCTGAAAAATGGCGTTAAACCCTACAACAATAACAACAACAATAGTTTCAACCATGCTATTAGAAGATCTGTCTTCAAGAGTTATTATGCAGATTAGTATACATAAAACCATAGACTGTATAACTAAACAGTAACAACAAGAATATTTTAATACACTAAATCAAAACATCCTTTCACACATTTTACAATCTTTTGTAAAATAGAAGTCTCAACACATTCTGTAAAACATTGATTTCTGTTGTCTCCTCGCAAGCTTAAAATTCACAAAAACAGTTCTTGCTTTTCGGTGCAATACGCTATTTGCATTCTATGCAACGATGAACCCTCATACAGCGTACTCCAGTAAGATGGGTTACGAATTTCCCTCGTTGGTGTAAACTCTCATGCCATTTACCCAAAAGACCTAGGTTAAACCGTCATACTGCTTTCGGACAAACAAATGAAAATTGGAGTGCATGCAGTATGATTATTGCATTGAATTATATCTTGTACTCTGATATTTTTATGTTTCTGTGTTCATATCCAAAAAATAAAACGCATATCAGCATGTACAAAATAACAACATGAACAAAACGATACTCATATCAACATGTACAACATAACACTCATATCAACATGTACAAAATAACACGCATATCAAAATGTCAGAAAACACTCAGATAAAGCATTAACCAGGTATATTAGAAAATGGAACTAAATACTTTATGAAGTCATAAGTTCTCTAATTTAGAAAGATTATTAATGTATCTAATACATACTTTATACTTATTTTTAATATAAAAAAAATAGTAAAGAAAAACCCATTCAAAAGTGATCTCTGTTTATTGTGGTAATTTACATCATGTATTTCAGTAATCTTAAAATGCCCGTTATTCTACTTCTTGACCTTTATTTATCATGTTGTTTATTCGCATGTTATAAAAATACATATATTTTGCATTTCCCCAATTTACTTCATTTTCATACATTCATTTTTTGTCCGTCTGTTCGCTAGTTTGTTCCTTCTTCGATTGATTTTATTCTTACGGCAACTCTTTTACTAGCTAGCTAATTTACATTTCCTTTTTTGTTCAATTTGCTTGACTGTAACTGGTGAACTCGAAACCTGATTAAATGCAATTATTAATGGAGATATGAATAACAATTATTTAGAAGAAAAAATATTTCTCAGAAAATTCTGAGGGCTCATGTTTGTAATCGAACTGATGTTGTAGATGTGCTCCTGAAAATTATTTGAATTTGTATCGTGTGAAAAAATATGCACGATTTAGCACGTTTCATGTGCTTACCTTTTTAGACATTAACAGGGTTGCATGTGTCAAAATTAGCAAGGGTGATAAATCAGTCAACAAATATACGTAAAATTAATACTAAAAATCACGAGACGTTGAGAAATATCTTTGCCGAGGATTACCTTTCCACTGCCGTCAGAACGTTTCTACATTTAGACGGTCATACCATAAACAATTATTTTCAAGACAGGTATATATGAAGTTGACGTTGATTCAGCAAGTTGACGTTGATTCAGAAATAATGAATTTATTACGAACTCTATGCGATTTTCTGAGGTAAATTTACGAACATATTGGAACAAATATTAATATAAACCTTGATGTACCCATCCATCTTGTAGAAAATTTATATTTTTGGTTTCATTTCGAAGTCCACGGTTTGTATCTCATTATGCGGTGACGTGTGCTTAGTCTGATAACCACAATGTACGACGTGCATTGCTCTCCAATATACTGACCTTTTCTGTACGTATTCTAGGATAGTAAAATAAATTACTGAAATAAAGAATATAACTGTTTTTTCGGTTTCCACGTGTAGAAGATGACAAGGTGACCATCCTTTCATTTTTGTAACAAAATGAATTTTATTAGGTTGTAAGGAAATTTCGTCCAGTGAATATTGTCTTCTGTCAACTATACCTATTGAAACTTAGCCGCCATGCTATAACATCAACATGTTAAGACTGCAAATGTAACCTATTTTTTGGCGTGATGTCAGAACACGTTGAGTCCCATCTGTATTATTCATAATCTGCCCTATATGGTGTTCAACCAAGAGGATAAACATGCGGGTTGTACAAGCAAGAGGATAAAAGTGTGGGTTGTACAAGCAAGAGGATAAACGTGTGGGTTGTACAAGCAAGAGGATAAACGTGTGGGTTGTACAAGCAAGAGAATAAATGTGTGGGTTGTACAAGCAAGAGGATAAATGTGTGGGTTGTACAAGCAAGAGGATAAACATGTGGGTTGTACAAGCAAGAGGATAAATATGTGGGTTGTACAAGCAAGAGGATAAACGTGTGGGTTGTACAAGCAAGAGGATAAACGTGTGGGTTGTACAAGCAAGAGGATAAATGTGTGGGTTGTACAAGCAAGAGGATAAACGTGTGGGTTGTACAAGCAAGAGGATAAACGTGTGGGTTGTACAAGCAAGAGGATAAACGTGTGGGTTGTACAAGCAAGAGGATAAATGTGTGGGTTGCACAAGCAAGAGGATAAACGTGTGGGTTGTACAAGCAAGAGGATAAATATGTGGGTTGTACAAGCAAGAGGATAAACGTGTGGGTTGTACAAGCAAGAGGATAAATATGTGGGTTGTACAAGCAAGAGGATAAACGTGTGGGTTGTACAAGCAAGAGGATAAACGTGTGGGTTGTACAAGCAAGAGGATAAATGTGTGGGTTGTACAAGCAAGAGGATAAACGTGTGGGTTGTACAAGCAAGAGGATAAACGTGTGGGTTGTGATAATAAGTAATATCATGATCGCTAACACGCTTCTGCTGTTCCTGGAACGATTTCAGCTTGATACAGTAACTGTCACCATGGTAATGCTGCTGCTAGAACGAAATCGTCCATTTTATCAGCTTCGTCAAAACGTTTGCTTTCAATACTATTACATCTTTTAAAACTTGCATAGAAGCATCAAAAGAGGAACTGAAATTTAGAACATAAAGCAAGACCATATTTTGATTAAAATCAGTCGTAGCTCGGAGTTTTAAATGGGCTTATTCAAGACAGATGATTGCTAGATCTAGTTATATCAACAAATCTTGTTTCAGACAGATGGTTGTTTCATGTAGTTGTATCATCGACAGATCAAATAAGGTACTATCTGAAAGCTGATCAAAAGCTAATCCCATTTTCCAACAAATGTGGCCTCGTCATGGCTACAAATGAAATACACAATGAAATTTAAGTTTTGTCATACATTATGCACTGTCTCACGTTTTACGATAACATCCCTTTACCGAGAAGAAACGAGCATTTTCTTTCACTCATTTTGTTCTGAATTTTTATTTGCAGATGTCACTTTCTCGAAAATCCAAATACCATGTCGTCATGTGGAACTGGAAACAATTTTTCCTTCCAGGGCTATGATACATTTTCTTACCAAATGAACAACGATCATAATAATGCTTTAATTTTGTTTAACTTTACGTTCTCGAGTCTTCGAGGGATCTACGCCGAGCAAGCTCATATGAAAGGTCTATACAAATGATTGTAGCATCCTTAATGAGGCTTACATAAAATCTGGTAAAATTGCTGGTTGGACAAGAGACACCCTTCATTATGATACTCAGCATTACTTCATAGAGAGGCATTGCTGTGTTCATCCTGACAATATAACTCGTCTACACTGGCACAGAATGTTTTCTAATACCTTTTGTCTGAATGGAGCAGGGACTAGTGACTGACTATTCCACTGAACTTTTTTTGACGTTCAGGTCACTAATACTGTAATTTGGCAGCGTATGTTTAATTCAGTCAACACAATCTGTAAAAAAGAACACAGGTTTGCTTCAAAGCGAAAATAGTAAAAGTCATGCAACTATGAAAAAAATAAAATAAAATAAAATAAAGTTATTGCAAACCAGACTCAATCTTGGCGTAGATCTGTCGGGTTCTCTCCCAAATCTCGTTAAAAGAGGATTAGTACTATATATCTTTCACAGACAGGAAAAGGTAACGGGTGCAAGACTTCAGCAAAACTTGTATTAAACAAACCCAGACGGTACGGCGACATTACATAATGGTAGATTGAAAACGTAATGTTCCATTTGAAGAACACAAAACTAAAATGGGAATGAGAGGTGGAGGTGGCAACAGTGTATGAAAAGCTGAAAGGAGGAGAAGGAAGATGGAATTATGCATAATCGTTAAATTGGAGATTAAACATATGTCTTCGGAATCATTCGTGTAACAGTTGTAAGGTGTGAATCTTCAAGACTAGCCTTGGCTTAACATCAAGATATACCTCAGGAGATTTAAACTTCGGCAAGGTTAGAACTTATATAATAATCGATAAAACTGTGTTACATTTAAAGCAATCACTTTCATAGAATCAGAAAGAATCACAAAGCTTTTCTATAATGATGGAAGAAGTTAAACGTTTGGAAAACTTGATTATCACCATTCTTTGTATGTAAATCTTATGGAGTATCACCGCAAAAGAAATTTGAGGAAGATATTAGTAATGTTAAACAACAAAATGGTGTTTGAAGAAAAAGCTTATTTAGGTTATACCGAAAAATAGGAAATTGGTATCCACATAAGAACATTACGCAAATCAAATATAATTATTTTAAATAATATATTAGTAAACTCCATGTTTTAGCTGATTGCATACTCTGTGTCCATATAATTTTGTTTAAAAATGCGAATTTTATTATAGGATTTTATTTCTTTACTTTTAGGATTCCTGCAGAGAAATCTAAATATTATAAAATACGGGTCAAAATATTTTCTAACATCAATTATATATTTTATAAGCATACGGTATAGATATTCAATCGTAGCATTACAAAGATATTTCTGTACTCAGTTACCTTAACAAGGCGTTGTTAGTGAAAAGACACCTCTACGTTCAATTGTGTTAAAAAGCATTGTTACAATACAAGACAATTCTACGCTCAGTGATGTTTATAAGGCAACGTTGGAATGCAAGGACACTTCTATGTTTAATTACATTATTAAGGCATTGTTAGGAAAAAGACAATTCTACACTCACTTACGTCAATAAGGCATTGTTAGAATACAAAGACACTTTAACACTCAGTGACGTTAATAATGCATTGTTAGAATACAAATACACTTCTACACTCAATTACGTTCTACACTCAGTTACGTTAATAAGGCATTGCTTGAATATAAGTACACTTCTATGCTCAGTTACATTAAAAAAAAGTATCGTACACTTCTACGCTCAATCATTTTAATAAGTCCTTGTTAGAATACAAGGACACATCTATGCTCAGTTACGTTAATAAGGCATTGCTAGAATACAAGTACACTTGAGCACACAGTCACGTTAAAATGGCATTGTTAGAATACAAGGACACTTCTACCCTCAATTGCGTTCAACATTCAGTTACGTTAATAATGCATTGTTAGAATACAAAGACACTTCTACATACAATTACGTTCAATACTCAGTTACGTTACTAAGGCATTGCTAGAATACAAGGACACTTCTATACACAATTATGTTAATAAGGTATTTTTGGAATTCGAGAAGTCAATAGCGTTAATAACGCATTCTTTCTCGGACACTTCTACACTCCATAATTTAATAATTATAGGTTACTGAATTTGTATGGGATAATATGAACGAGTTTTTCGGATGGATATACTGCACAATCTTGGTAGTGAAGACAAAGCGAATTCATATTTTCCCATACAAATGATGTAACCTGTTATTGTATGTACATTTTCGTATTCACCCTAAGGATTAACTAACTATATAAACAAACATACACGACAGAAAACAAAGTAATTGAATGTATGCCGTATTCCAAACAAAATACACAAGCGCAGATTCATCAATGCACAACAAAAACATTATTAATGCGGACATAACTCCGCCAAGATGAATTTGAACTTAGTCGCGCGCTAGACATAACTTTCGAAAGAAAACGGCATTTTGGTCTACTTAAAATTGAAATTTAGAGTCATATTGTGAATGAATACGCGTTGAAACAACTTTTCCATTTGACCTGGAATGAATTAGTTTGGTAGCTTTGTCGATTCTACGAAATTTTGTGATTATGGACTGGATTTATCTGTGCTAGTTTTATACGAAGTTCATTGGATTGAAGCAGCGATGGAGCAGCAAGTTGACATCTGCAAGTGTGTTTCTGTTCTGTCATTGAATCTATGAAATCATAATGTAGGGAAAATATGAAATCTTTCAACTGTAATTATTAAAAGGACGCCATGGAATATAATATTTATTTCATTTTGAATGCAGTACGGATGATGTTATTGCAATTGGAATATAGTCTAAATTAAATACAATTTCGAAATGTGTAATCTAGATTGAGAACCCATGACATAGCTGATGCAATTCGTATTTGCAGAACTAACAAAGTACATTTTGAGTACATTTATGATGCAAAACTGTAAGTATATCTTTAGCCATTCTTATTACCAGCTAAATGAGACAGTTTATGCATTGCCACTTGCATGCTATTTTTACGGACCAAGCAATTTTATGAAATATGTCGTCTATCGCTAGCCTAAATCCAAAACATTGCATCAAAAATGTTAACGAGGAATGTGGCAAAGCAGCTGTTCTGTAGCAGTCCGCGAAACATCTGCTTTAGTTCATTCAGAAACATATTTAATCAACCAAGACGTATAGCGTCTACTACGTGAGTGTACACGATTTATTTACAAAGTAGTTCTTATTAAACTATTGGGCACACGTGAGTGCAATATAAAATACTCGTGAGTACAATATCTTAAAATATTTTGACAAGGTAAAGTTGACGGAGAAAAAAAAATGTACATGAAATAATGCATTGTTATTTTTACAGTTCTGCACACTTTTAACGCGAATAAGGCACTGTTGGTCGGACATTTTTATACGCCAGAAAGCTAATAACCCATCGTTACTCAGAGATTTTCTGCAAATCATAATGCTACTAACACGTTTTTACCCAGATATTTCTAAACTTATTACTATTATACACTCCATAACGTTAATAATGTTTTGTTACTCGGAAACGTCTCCACTCTATAACAATAATAGGCACTGTCATTCGGACTATTCTACAATCGTCAATAATGCATTGTCACCCCGTCTATTCTACACTCAATAACGTTAATAATAGCTCATTGTTCTCAGACTATTCAAGATTTTATAACGGTAATACAGCATTGTTCCTCGGACTTTTCTACATTCTATAATGTTTTAAACGTATTGCCACTCAGACTATTCTACATTCTATAAAGTTAAATAACGCATTGTTACTAAGAATATTCGACAGTCTATAACGTTCAAAACGTATGGTCACTCGGACTATTTTAAATACTATAACGTTAAAAGCTCATTATTAATCGGACTGTTACCCAGTCTAATAATAATAATAATAATAATAATAATAATAATAATAATAATAATAATAATAATAATAATAATAATAATAATAAAATTAATAATAATAATAATAATAATAATAATAATAATAATAATAATAATAATAATAATAATAATAATAATAATAAAAATAAAAATAATGATGATGATGATGATGATGATGGTGGTGGTGGTGGTAGTGATGATGATAATGATAATAGTAATGATGATGATGATAATGGTGGTGGTTGTGGTGGTGGTGATAATAATAACAATAATAATAATAATAATAATAATAATAATAATAATAATAATAATAATAATAATAATAATAATAATAATAATGCGTTGTTGCTAAGACTATTCTACATTCCCCATTGTGTGGCACATTAAGGACTTGTGCTACTCTTTCAGTTCCATTAGTAAACCTATGCAACACCATGATATTAAAATTTCAGTTACTTCTAATTTCTGAGTGCCCATAATCAAACTTAAAGTTATCAGTATAGATGAAACCTGGATGTCAGCTTCTGTGTAGAGGAAAGAAAATGAGCCGCTGAATTTTCCCAATCAACGTACGAAAGATTAAAAAGATGTTCAAACGTCACGTGACCAGTGGTTGTAAATTTGTGTGTACGTTTCGTTTTTTTTTTTTTTTGTCTAGACTGGAAGTGGGGTTTGGAAATCCTGGATCCCCTCACCTGATTGCCGATCCGGTAAGAATGATACTAAAATATGAATGATCCGTTAAAAAGTGATAAAAACTTACGAATTGCTCATTAAAAAGTGATATACCGTATGAATGAATGAAGAGTGATATACCGTATGAATGAATGAAGAGTGATATACCGTATGAATGAATGAAGAGTGATATACCGTATGAATGAATGAAGAGTGATATACCGTATGAATGAAAGAATACTGAGTGAATACCGTATGAATGAATGAATAAAGAGTGATATGAATGAACGAATAAAGAGTGACATGAAAAAAAGAATTATTGATTTAAGAGTGATAGAACCATGTCAGTGAATCACTGAAGAGTAAAACCAACATTACAAAGGTAAATTAAATAGTACTATCATAATATCAGTATCAATTATTCATTCAATAAAGGGCAGTATCAACATATCAGTTATTCAATAAAGGGCAGTATCAACATATCAGTTATTCAATAAAGAGTGGTATCAACATATCAATTATTCGGTAAAGGGTGATATCAACATATCAATTATAAATTAAGGGTGTATCAACATTTCAATTATTCAATAAAGGGTGTATCAACATTTCAATTATTCAATAAAGTGCAGTATCAACATATCAATTATTCAATAAAGGGTGTATCAACATTTCAATTATTCAATTTAGGGTGTTATCAACATATCAATTATTCGGTAAAGGGTGATATCAACACATCAATTATTCAGTAAAGGGTGATATCAACAGATTTGTTATTCCGTAAAGGGTGTTATCAAAATATCGGTCAACAACTAATCCTATTTTATATTTCGAAGTTTAGTCACACTCTCGTCAAAAGAGAATCGGTACATAATTATTGCCTCCTTTTCGTGCGTGCAAATTAAAAAACTTTATACAGAAGTAAAAGAAGAGTTGAAAAGAATGGGAGGAGGGAGGAGGAAGGTGAATGAATGCAAACATAACCGGTTATTGAAATGATGGCTTCTAGATCCTAAGTGGAAATATTGCATGCGAAGTCAGTATGTATTGATTAATTTATCACGATATTTTTTGCCACGTGTAATACTTTCACTAGTATAAAGTGAGTTCGGCATGAATAATTTGATTCAATATATCCTATGTTCATCCTTGAAACCATGTAAATGAAGAGAAGCCGTCAAAGTACAGCAAAACTTTCATAACAGAGACATCGATAACTAGAATCATTCCGTTGTAACTTATTCTAATAACTTACGAAATTCGCAATTAATGAAAATGCAGAGAGAATGGTGAGGTATCACGGTGCATCGAGGTTACTTGATTCTACCGAAATAATTAGATTAAAAAAGAAACAGACAAAATAACCTAACACTTTCCTCAGGAAAAGCAGAAAAAAATAAAGGTAATATACTTATGTAGGCATGTATGTACAATTAATGTGTGCATACGCATAATTTGTATATATATATATATATATATATATATATATATATATATATATATATATATATATATATATATATAAAGAATACGGTTAAAATTTGAAGAAAAAAATGGATAACATTGTTCAACGTACATTCTTCCTTAATAGATCAAGTAGATTGTGTTACTAAAATTTTATACCTTTCTGTGAAAGTAAGGAGCCATATTACTGTAACAATTAATGGACAAAATTATATAATGACAGGTATTCGCTCATAAACTTGTACTTTCATTGTAAGTACAGAAATACGTGATTATTAATGGATTTCCCGGTTAGCTTTTCCAATGTGACGCGTTATCTCGAAAGTGCGCACCGAGTTCCGGATCCGCTCTTCCGGTTGAAAGAGGTATATTAAAGGTGCTTAGGATTATCTTTCGTGGATAATTTTGACTGGCACGCAAATCGTCTCTTGTTTCAGTTAAAGAGTTGGCGGAGCTCAGAGGGAAAAATTGATAGCATCCTGCAACACGTCATGCTAGAAGAGAAACTACATAAATTTTATATTTCCTTTTGATTTCGATAATAATAATAATAATAATAATAATAATAATAATAATAATAATAATAATAATAATAATAATAATAATAATAATAATCGAAGTGGTAGTAATATAATTTTTTATTATTATTATTATTATTATTATTATTATTATTATTATTATTATTATTATTATTATTATTATTATTATTATTATTATTATTAACTACTACTACTACTACTACTACCTGGGGCCCCGAGTGGCCGAGTGGTCTAAAGCGCTGTCCGTTACGGATCACTGCCATCTCACCTCTGTCTGCGTGTGTTCGAGTCTAGGATTCGGCTAATGTAGATATGTGAGAAAGCCTGCCAGTAGCTTCTCGTGGGTCGGTGGTTCTTTCCGGTGATTTCCCGGTTTCTTCCTCCACCATTAATACTGGCCGCCATGAATAGCCTATCGTGTGCTGAAAAATGGCATTAGGCCCAACAATAAACAAACTACTACTACTACTACTGCTACTACTACTACTACTACTACTACTACTACTACTTGTACCATCTCTGAATAGTCACCAATATTTATCCAACCCTACTATATCATTATGTTTAGCTGCAAGAAAAACGCAAAAGTGAAGTAACTGAAATCAATCGTTAAGTTCGTGGAGAAAAAATTATGTGTTAGATACAACATTCTGATGATTACTTTAAAACAAATATACATTAATGATGCATAAAGTTAAGATAAATCACGCATGTCAAAACTCTAAAGCAGCTAAATTTACACTAATGGAAGGGTGATTAACAGAGGAAAGAGTAGAGTCTATGTGCGAAAATGCGTGAATTTTAACCTTTTGGAGGAGAATTGACAAAAATTCTTTTATTTCGCTAACAATTTCTTAGAGAGAAATTAAATCAAACATATTGCAGTCAAAACCACACAAGGAGAGAGAGAGAGAGAGAGAGAGAGAGAGAGAGAGAGAGAGAGAGAGAGAGAGAGAGAGAGAGAGAGAGAGAGAGAGAGAGAGAGAGAGAGGGAGGGGCTACAATTCTTGTTTAATAAAAACATTCTTTCCAACTAAGAATCATTTATGAAAGCTGGCTTTCAATGAAATGAACTTAGCCCAAAGAGAATGACTTCAAGTATAAATATTGTAGGTGTTTCTTTCTTGTCTGAGCAGTTAGTGAGTAGTGAGATGTTGTAGAATAAATCGGCAATAGTGGCATCGAGAGTCGCAATCATTGTTACGTCCTGAGGCCTCAAATAACTGTCATTTGTGCTAACATGGGTGGGTAAGGTCATGGCCCATCAAAAACATTTGCCTAGTTGTTCTAGTTTTGATATCCCTAATATATTGAGATACAATTTTTGACGTCATCCAAGCTTGCAGTTTTTGACAAAGGTTACGAAAATAAAATAAAAGCCATGGCTGATTTTTCAGTAACAGCAGATTTCGACTTATGAGACCCATCACCATTGGCAAAATGCACAGGTGAGATTCCTCTTCTCAAATCCATTCAGACAGAGCACAACTCTGATTCTATTCTTTGCCCTTTATGTTGTCTCTTTTGTTTAGTTGCATGTAACAGGGGACAGACAGAAAACATTTTAAAGAAAACACCCGTCTCTTTCATAAGGTAGATGCCATTATGCCATAACAGCTCGTCATGTCAATGAATAATGCTCCTTTCATCACTAACAAACGTTTGGATAACGTCTGCACTCTACTAGGAAAATTACGTGTCTGGCATTACATCTCCGCAAGCAAACATACGAATATGAAAAATCAAGTTAAGCTTGGTACCACGGTACTAGAGGTTAAGACTTTTTTGTTCAAAAATCTTGTCAGCTACATGAGTGTTTTTTGCGCAGGTGGTTGCGAACCATAGAATTATGCTTCGGCCATATTGGTATATTTGGATGTCTTCTGAATTTCTACCCAGGATTCATAGTCTCGCGTATCGTCATCACACATGTTATCCTGTATAAGGTTATCATGAACAGAGCGCCTCTTGATCCATCTCAGCAGCCAAAGGTTGTGGTTGGCGTTCTCTTGGTGAATAACTTTAGAACGTATCTGTTTGAAAGTGCTAGGAGGGTGGGTGGGTCAAATTTATTATCATTCAGCCTGTCGCCCTTCACACGATTTTCATCTTCAGTTTAAGTGGGATAATTCCTCACGGCAGCCATGTGGTTTGTGGCTTGTGATCTATTTATATCCTTGGGGCCCGAGACCATAAGGGGCTTGGACCGAACAGCATTTTTTAATTTTATAAAATAAAATTTTTGTTTGAACAAGAACTAAATAGGCCTGGGTATTCCTAACCCAATGGCCCGTGATCGCTCTCTACAGCCCTGACTCTGGCCACTATTACAAGATAACTTTCTGAGAAAATGATCACAAACAAAATCCTGTAATGGGGAATCTAGACAAGATGCGATGATAAGACTTTAGTTCATCTAAAATGGGATCTTTATTATAATTGCTGTTGGGCGGTAATGTAAGTCATTCAAGATAAAATATTATGTAATTATGTCATGATGAAAATTTTAGAGCAAGTATTATGGAGCTCCTTAATTGAGAACGCTAATAAATCTCAAATTTCGTCTTAATGAGAATCGCATGTAGGGAACCTGTACATGGAATCAAATCCTGCCTTTGTACCGTTGTGATTACTAATTATGCTTAAACGTCACAAAAGCTAAGAATAACGTTGAACTGAAATTCTTCCTTAATTGTCAATTCATTGCATATTTGTCATGAAAATGAGCATTCAGCATGTATTGGTAGTACTACGTGAGTTATACACCGTTTCTTGCGAATCTACTAATTAAACGTAATTAGAATATCTTTTAAATTCATTAATTTTGAATACAAAATTGTAACCAGAATGCATAGTTACAAAAGTACAGAAGATTAAAATTAATTATACAATACTTAAAAATAGGCTTTCTTTTTTAAAAACAGTTTAAAGCAAATTAGAAATGAGAGTATTAAAATTATGTTTTTGACATGAAATGAGATAGTTTAAAAATGCCATAAAAATGAGTGTGTGAGTGTGTGTGTGTGTGTGCAAGAAAATCATATACCAGACAAAACACCAACGTTACAATCATTCAAACAAATAGTAAAACAGAGGATTTTGGAAATGTTAAGCCGCTGTATGTATGTATGTATGTATGTATGTATGTATGTATGTATGTATGTATGTATGTATGTATGTATGTATGTATGTATGTATGTATGTATGTATGTATGTATGTATGTATGTATGTATGAATGCATGCATGTCAGTATGCAAGTATGTATGTATGTATGTATGTATGTATGTATGTATGTATGTATGTATGTATGTATGTATGTATGTATGTATGTATGTATGTATGTATGTATGTATGTATGTATGTATGTATGTATGTATGTATGTATGTATGTATGTATGCATGCATGCATGCATGCATGCATGCATGCATGCATGCATGCATGTATGTATGTATGTATGTATGTATGTATGTATGTATGCATGCATGTATGTGTGTGTGTGTGTTCTAAGTGATATAACACACTGATAATTTAACCACAAAGGCTTGGATGCTGGCCACTACAAGCGGTAACTGCCTGAAACTTTGAGTGCCATGTTTTAAAGTTTTTGACCTTGTTATGAACATACAATATTATCGTTAAGGTTTCCAATGAGACTTCTAACCCTTGCTATGAACATACAATATTATCGTTAACATTTCCAATGAGACTTCTGACCCTTGTTATGAACATACAATATTATCGTTAACGTTTCCAATGAGACTTCTGACCCTTGCTATGAACATGCAATATTATCGTTAACGTTTCCAATGAGACTTCTAACCCTTGCTATAAACATATAATATTATCGTTAACGTTTCCAATGAAACTTCTAACCCTTGTTATGAACATACAATATTATCGTTAACGTTTCCAATGAGACTTCTGACCCTTGTTATGAACATACAATATTATCGTTAACGTTTCCAATGAGACTTCTGACCCTTGTTATGAACATACAATATTATCGTTAATGTTTCCAATGAGACTTCTAACCCTTGTTATGAACATACAATATTATCGTTAACGTTTCCAATGAGACTTCTGACCCTTGTTATGAGCATACAATATTATCGTTAACGTTTCCAATGAGACTTCTGACCCTTGTTATGAACATACAATATTATCGTTAACGTTTCCAATGAGACTTCTGACCCTTGTTATGAACATACAATATTATCGTTAACGTTTCCAATGAGACTTCTGACCCTTATTATGAACATACAATATTATCGTTAACGTTTCCAATGAGACTTCTGAGCCTTGTTATGAACATACAATATTATCGTTAACGTTTCAAATGAGACTTCTGACCCTTGTTATGAACATACAATATTATCGTTAACGTTTCCAATGAGATTTCTGACCCTTGTTATGAACATGCAATATTATTGTTAACGTTTCCAATGAGACTTCTAACTTCATGAGCTTGTATTTCTTGCCTGCTTGTATCAGTTGGCTCTATGATTCTCTTTCTTTTTAATGTGTGCATCTCTTTGTCCTCGGGAACATTTTCCTTTGCTTGCCCAGCCTGAACAATTAAAAATTTAATCTCTCCTCCTTGCGTTGCTACAGTTAGATGTTATACCATTTTATATTCATCAATTATATTTAGATGTGGCAATGGAGGAGTTCTAAATAATCTAAATAAAATACCCTTATTATGACCTTTGTAGTTTGATTTTATCGTAAAGGTCACGAGAAACTTCCGAGTGAGCGTGCTTATCAAATTCATTGTGACAACGTTGTTTTCATTTAACAACTTAAAGTGGGCACAGAAAAATATTTCGTTTTCATTGAAGATAGCGGTAAAACGACCTATGCTACTAACTAACAAAGCAAGCATGTGTGTAGCAACTAAGAAGAAAAACACATGAAGGAATCAAACATTAGTAATGGAAATGGGACACATAAGAATTAACTGGTAAAGATTTAATTGATAAGTTGTTAAATCGTCATTTCTGCATTTATATTTATTGTGTGTGTGTGTGTATGTGTGTGTGTATGTGTGTGTGTGTGTGTAATACCAGTGAATTTCTATGCATGTACTGCAACGCACATGTGGACGGTCCTTAAGTTTTTATTATTGTTCCGGAGTGTTTGTACTTCACATATTCATTAATCATGAAAATGACCATGATAGAACAAGTCAAAGGACAATATTATAGATAATACAAATATTCTCTTGCTATTAGGTATTCCCCCCCACACAAAACTGCCAAATCAGAATGCTCCCACATTTGAGAGGAATTGTCATCGTAACGTTTGTCAGTCCGTCCAGGTAAACCATTACTTTTTGAGCATATGTTCTGTATGTTGTGCTCATGTTTGAATATCAGTTTCTCATGTAAATGTTAAATACACGTGTACTGAAAGTTATGTCATTGATGCATTTGCTCCTTTACTAGTTGGTGTAACAATTGTCTCTTAAACTAATGTGTTTATCACATATTAAAACCAATGAGAGAGAGAGAGAGAGAGAGAGAGAGAGAGAGAGAGAGAGAGAGAGAGAGAGAGAGAGAGAGAGAGAGAGAGAGAGAGAGAGAGAGAGAGAGAGAGAGAGAGAGAATAAGCTCATAATGCAAACAAAGGAAATAACTATAAACAAATAAAGTTATGTGATTCGGTTTAAAGCATTTTATTAAGTTCTTTCTTGCGATGTTATTTTTTTATATTATAGCTGTGTGTACTCTCTTGTTTATAGTATTTGATCATTGAAAATATTGTTTATGAATACACAAGAACAGTCATGCTCTTTCTCTAGATTACTTCCATTAACAGCTTTAGCCGTTGTAAAATTTAGAGATCTCCTCTTGAATTTATTTTATGAAACACCAATCATTTTTTAATGTATTATCAGGTTAAATATTTGGATTCATTGCATTTACACTATCATTATTGCCAAGTGATTTATTGTGTGCTTTTCATATTTGTGGTATCTTGGGTCATATTATTAATTATGAGTTTTATGTTTCATTAATTTTATTTTACGTCTAGATACAAGGTTTGCAAAGTCTTGGCTCATCTGTATTTCACTTTACCTTTCCAATCAATTACTCACCTGGAATTATACTACCTACATCTTCGGCATGAATAATGGATAGGTAAACGACTGCTTAAAATGATTTGAAAAAAGTTGAATATAAAAGGTTGTGTTGAGTAATTTGTAACTGTTCTTAAAATCATATTCACGTAATGACGGTTTTGCCCGCTTACGTTACTCCTTTAGTTATTTGCAAAATAACTCAAAGGTGGAAAGACAGACAGATAGTAAGACAATGTGAACGAGATTCAGAAGCGGAATAAAATAACTATCTACGCCGAGTGGAAAACAACTTGATATAACTTTCAAAAGAATCTAACAATGTCAAACCTTGAAAAACAAAACAATAGCAAGCTTAGACGAAGATTATAATTCCAAGAAGATATTGATGATTTAGGAGGAGATGAAAAAGAAATATCTGCCTTGGTTGAACGCCTCGACACAACCTCCACAAACAAACTGATGACAAACAACACCAACGGCATCAGTGCAGAAATAAATGTCAGTGGAAAGAATCTGGAAACAGTCACAAGCTTCAAGTACTTGGGATCAATTATCACAGATGAGAGCTCCAAACAAGAATTACTTTTCAGGCAACAACAGCAGCAATAAGGTTGATACCAATTTTTAAAAAATACCAACATTATTTTTGGATCTAAACTAAGGCTGATGCGCTTGATTGTCATATCCATATTTATATGTGCCTGTGAAGAACAGATTCTCATATCATGTCTATAAAGAAGGATTCAAACCTTCGAAATGAGATGCTACCGCGAGGTTTTGGTCATCTCCTATATTGACCATGTAACAAATGAAGAAATCCACAACAGAATCCAATGAGCCATTGGATCCTATGAAGACTTCTTGACCATTGTATAAAAGCTCAAACTGAAGTGGTACGGTCGTGTCTCAAAATCATCTGGACTGGACTGATAAAACAATCCTGCAAGGCACATTGCAAGGGTGCATAAGAAGAGGCATACATAAAAAGATGTTTGGGAAGACAACGTTAAGGAGTGGACAGGCATGGGATTTGGAGATTCCCAAAAGACAGTAGAGAACATGGAAAGATAGAGAGAGTTGGTTGTAACGTCAGCTGTGGTGACTCAGCGACATCTTGGGTTAAGGGATTGAAGAAGAAGAAGAAGAAGAAGAAGAAGAAGAAGAAGAAGAAGAAGAAGAAGAAGAAGAAGAAGAAGAAGAAGAAGAAGAAGAAGAAGAAGAAGAAGAAGAAGAAGATGATGATGATGATGATGATGATGATAATGATGATGATGATGATAAATCCAAGAGTTCAAAATGAAACAGTTATCTCGAATAGAAAACGTCATTTGAAAAGCTCAAACAGATGTATCACCAGAAAACTTTTAAAAACTGTACCAATTGAAAACTCCAAACAGGATGTGTCTCTTGAAAGATGGTAAAATTATGCTATACCTTTATGACTTATTATTTGAAAGCACGCGGCACAAACTCTATTTTAATAATTTTGGGATTAAATATGCAGTCCGAAAAAACAACCAGTTAAAAGAACAGAATCAGAATTGCGTTAATTTATTCCTTTCTTCCAATAAATGGCACACGAGACAAACACGAACATTAGGAATGTTTATCATGCGACATTAAATTCAATTTTTACAATTGGATACGAAATGATTGAAGACGACATTTCAATTGTCCATGGATTTTGAAGAAGCCATAAATATAGTTATTCTGATCACATCATCCCAGCTTACCAATAGAATTAATACAAGACAAAATAGAATTAAAGATAGTTACAGAGATTATACAAAGTATAATTACATCTCAATATTAATACAATCCTTCAAAATGGCATAACTGATTAATAACAATATTGATAGTAGCTAATGAAAAGTGTGGTAAATCTTATGCAGTTCCATTTCTTACCAGCACTAAAGATATACTATATTTGAACGAGAGGTTATCCCTTTCGCTTTTAGCGGCTTTGTTGCAACTTAATTTGGGCATGGTTCCAAAAGCTATTAAAGACAAGCTAGTATACATTGCAGCGTTAAAAAACAATGAAATTGTAACTTTGCTTAAGTTAAATGGTACTAATATTAGGAATACTAAGGTTATACAATAATAAATCGCAAAGATTATCTAATATCATAGTTGCAGATTAAAACAGATATAAAGAGAATAAACAAAACTAATTAGAAAAACAAAATATTGAAGAGCTCAATCATTCTTTGTTAATGTAGAGAAATAAGATAAAACAGAAAGCATTTTCAGTAAAGATTACATCCCAGAAAAAGTCAATAATGATAACAGAAACGAAGTAAACCGCGCAGCTCGTATTACCAAATTATCAAATGCTAATCTGTATCTAGGTTGTTTGAAGGTTAACTGATTTCATTTACACTGCTTAAATGGAAATATTCATTAGTTCATTAGGCAATTGGTTATATATATATATATATATATATATATATATATATATATATATATATATATATATATATATATATAAATATATATATATATATATATATATATATATATATATATATATATATATATATATATATAAATATATATAGATATATATGAGTGCGGATATATAATTCTAACGTTTTCGTAACTCCTAGCAATACTATATTCACTAATCACAGCTAAACAATCAGTAGTCAAGGATCCATACAGACATTACAGACATTATTCAACAGGCAAAGAGACACAACGGACAGGATTAAATAGTCAATGACCCATAACAACATAATAGACATGTTTGAATAATCAAGGATCGACACATACATTACAGACACGATTCAACAGTCAAGGATGCATACAGACATTCAGACATTACAGACAGGATTCAATAGTCAAGGATAAATACAGATATTACAGATAGGATTCAGCAGTCAAGGAGACACAACGGACATGATTAAATCGTCAATGACCCATAACAACAAAATAAACATGTTTGAATAATTAAGGATCGATACATATATTGCAGACAGGATTCAATAGTCAAGAATTTATACAGACACTACAAACAAAATTCAATAGGCAAGGATGTATACAGACACTACAGACACGATTCAATAGCCGAGGATGCGTACAAACATTACAGATAGGATTCAATAGTAAGGATGCACACAGACATTTAAGAGAGGATTCAATAGTCAAGGATCCACACAGACATTACGGATAATATTAAATAGTTAAGGATCAATACAAACATAATAGACATGATTCAATAGTCAAGGATCGATAAGACATTAAAGACAGGATTAAACAGTCAAGGATCCATCCAGATATTACAGACAGGATTCACTATTCAAGAATCGATACAGACATTACAGACAGGATTCAATAGTCAAGGATCGATAAGATATTACAGACAGGATAAAACAGTCATGAATCCATCCAGATATTACAGACAGGATTCAATAATCAAGTATCAATACAGACATTACAGACATGATTCAATAGTCAAGGATCGATAAGACATTACAGACAGGATAAAACAGTCATGAATCCATCCAGATATTACACACAGGATTCAATAATCAAGTATCGACACAGACATTACAGACAGGATTCAATAGTCAAGGATCGATAAGACATTACAGACAGGATTAAACAGTCATGAATCCATCCAGATATTACAGACAGGATTCAATAATCAAGTATCGACACAGACATTACAGACAGGATTCAGTAATCAAGAATCGATACAGACATTACAGACATGATTCAATAGTCAAGGATCGATAAAACATTACAGACAGGATTCAATAGTCAAGTATCGACACAGACATTACAGACAGGATTCAATAGTCAAGTATCGACACAGACATTACAGACAGGATTCAATAGTCAAGGATCGATACAGACATTACAGACAGGATTCAATAGTCAAGTATCGACACAGACATTACAGACAGGATTCAATAGTCAAGGATCGATAAGACATTACGGACAGGATTAAACAGTCATGAATCCATCCAGATATTACAGACAGGATTCAATAATCAAGTATCGACACAGACATTACAGACAGGATTCAATAGTCAAGGATCGATAAGACATTACAGACAGGATAAAACAGTCATGAATCCATCCAGATATTACAGAAAGGATTCAATAATCAAGTATTGACACAGACATTACAGACAGGATTCAGTAATCAAGAATCGATACAGACATTACAGACATGATTCAATAGTCAAGGATCGATAAGACATTACAGACAGGATTCAATAGTCAAGTATCGACACAGACATTACAGACAGGATTCAATAGTCAAGTATCGACACAGACATTACAGACAGGATTCAATAGTCAAGGATCGATACAGACATTACAGACAGGATTCAATAGTCAAGTATCGACACAGACATTACAGACAGGATTCAATAGTCAAGGATCGATAAGACATTACGGACAGGATTAAACAGTCATGAATCCATCCAGATATTACAGACAGGATTCAATAATCAAGTATCGACACAGACATTACAGACAGGATTCAATAGTCAAGGATCGATAAGACATTACAGACAGGATAAAACAGTCATGAATCCATCCAGATATTACAGAAAGGATTCAATAATCAAGTATTGACACAGACATTACAGACAGGATTCAGTAATCAAGAATCGATACAGACATTACAGACATGATTCAATAGTCAAGGATCGATAAGACATTACAGACAGGATTCAATAGTCAAGTATCGACACAGACATTACAGATAGGATTCAATAGTCAAAAATCGATAAGACATTACAGACAGGATAAAACATACAGATATTACACCTGAAAGTTGACTTCATACTTTAACTCTGAATTTTGCAGTACGTGTTTGTCGGTGCGTGTCACTATTGACTTTCCACATGAACATGGATGTATGAGGCTCCATAGAAAACGAATAATCGCCATTTAATGGTAGTCATAACCAAATTTCAAAGAAAATACATTGTACTGAAAAATTCAGTACTGAGAATGCTCACCAAGGTCCTGCGCGTTATTAATTTTTAAAAATATATCTATAGAAACAAATTTTAAAGCTATGTAAGAAACTTTCAAGTTACATATTATATAAAACTTGTTTAAATGTTTATTTCCAAATGTTGTGCTCACAGGTAAGTTGGGGGTGGGGTAAGCGAGTAAATCCATTAAGCCCGCCAATATTATATAACTCAGGCCCCACTTTTGATAAGGCCGTTAATATGTTTAGGAACCAATCCTAACTGAACGAAGGCAATCCTGAACGAAGGCATACATACAACCAATTTGTGTGGAAGACCAAACCCTGGCTGATCGTGTTCGGGACAAGACCTGCATAAAAGCAGTTTATTTACTGATATATATATATATATATATATATATATATATATATATATATATATATATATATATATATATATATATATATATATATATATATATATATATATATATATATATAGGATTCAATAGTCAAAAAGCAACACAAACATTTACTAAATCTAATATAGTTTGTAATTTTTCGAAATATTTAAAAGATATACATTTCCTTGGCAAGACCAATTACACCAACAATTACTTCAACCGCAGCTATTCATATTCGCTCGAGCCCTTTCCAGTTAAAATTGTTTTCTCAAGATAGTTTCATTGTATAGTCCTTACATACATTTGTGAAGTGACATCTTAAGCATATTCAAAATCAGCCTTAAATATGAAAGTGATTCTCACTGCATGCCAATTGCATATGCATTTCACTTTAGAAAAGCAGTTCAACAGTTGGAAGAAATATCTTTGAGATGTCATAGTGATGTTAAATATCAATCGCATCAAAAAAGGCGATAATGCAGACCAGTAAAAAGTGACTCAACATTTAAATTCGTCATCAAAAATTGAAATAGCCACATTATTACAAATTTGTAATGGCTACACTATTGCAAATATAAAATAGCCACATTATTACAAATTTGTAATGGCTACACTATTGCAAATATAAAATAGCCACATTATTACAAATTTGTAATGGCTATACTGTTGCAAATATAAAAAAGCCACATTATTACAAATTTGTAATGGCTATAATATTGCAAACATAAAATAGCCACATTTGACAAATTTAAAATAGCCACATTATTACAAAGTTGTAATTGCTATATTATTACAAGTTTGCAATAGCTATATTATTATAACTTTAGGCAATCCGGTACATAAATTCTGATGAAGCTGGAAAAAGTTCAGTAAAAAAACGAGTTGGCGCTGAATATGTAAGATGTTCGAAGATAACAATCTTTAATTCATCAAAACACGGAGAAAAAATAGACATAGTAATTTGGAAAATACAGAATAAAGCTCAAATGAAAATTAAACCAAACCTCAAAACTGAAAAAGACACAGAACGAATGATTACAAATGCACAATATTTACTTACAAAGAGATTCCTTAACTTACACAGTGCTATACATACAGACTTGATAAGAGAGAGAGAGAGAGAGAGAGAGAGAGAGAGAGAGAGAGAGAGAGAGAGAGAGAGAGAGAGAGAGAGAGAGAGAGAGAGAGAGAGAGAGATGCCTTAGAGTGAGACATAGAGAAAACATTTATGACGGAGAAATTGCTATTTTTAGCATCAAAACTTCAACAGTTGCATAAAATATTGAAAAAAATAAACAACGTGAAGAAACAATGATAAAGCTAGTTAATGATATTTAATGATATGTTATACTAGATACGAATCTAGTTAAACGACAATGTGTGTTGAGCTTATTGATTTGTTTTAATACCTTCTACAAACGAAACAGACGCATTCAAAGCAGATCATGGAATCAAAAACATCTTGTAAACAATAAAATGAAACCCGACAATTAATGGGGTACATTAAGAACTACAATAAATTCAATTATTGGTGAAATTTAAAAAGGTTCAAAAATGTCATGCAAACAGATTTGGTAGTTTAGATAGTGAACTTAAACCTGGATGTACAAAAGTGCATGATTTCGCAACTCAACAGATCTTGTTGATTTAGTTAGCATAACAAATTGGAGCATATGTTATAATATTTTTACATTCGCTTTCTGCTGTCTTTATTTAGTACCTTCAAAACGTTGTAATTTCTGCCAAACCTATCTAAAATGACTTACCAGAAGGAAAAACCGAATAGTTAGAATTTTCGATGGCAATTCACATTGGAAACTCATTTCATTAACATTAAAGATAGAAAAGAAAAGAATAAGTGCACAGACTTGTAGCTTGGTGTATGCTATTAACTTTGATTCAGTCCATAACTACCGGTTTAGGAACGTATTCTGCATCTCTCTATATCAAGTAACTAAGTTCGTCATAAGTGAAAAGGAACTGAAAGAAGCTGACAGTTGCACACAATAACATAAAACGTCAGTCCTCAGTAGTTCCATTGCCTTAAAATCTACATGACAACGCGCGTTATCTGTAACAACTACTGAACTGCTTGTGATATGTATGCTTTCAAGGTAAATGATAATTGAATGAAGTCTGTCGGCATTTAACTTTTACTCATTATACATAAAAATAATTTTAGAAAATTGTCTGTAGGCTAATTGTTTGTTCATCCCAGCAGGAGGATAGCCCCAATGAAAAACCATGCTGCCATTTTATTGGGAGAGAAGATCTTTAACCGGATTTGTTGAAATAGGCATGTGGTTAATATCCATAGTTATTCCACATCTTTTATTGAATTACCTGTTACTGCCAAAGCCATAATCAATCAATTGGCACAAATATGATGAAATTACTTACAATAATCAGGGGCTAAACTTGAAATATCGATTAGTATCAATTGCTGGGAGATGGGGTATACACAAGTCACCACCAGTGTTGGGTATATGTGTGTGTGTATGTGTATGTGTGTGGGGGAGGGGCTCCTGCATTTTAGGTACTTCCAATTAATAATTGGAACAATCTAACTGTACAAGAAAACAAACTCTACAAAATGTTCATGTGTGTGTGTGTTTGTGTGTGCGTGTGTGCATGTGCATGTATATATGGGTGGTGACGGTTTCACATCTCACCCAACCACATCCCCAGTTTTAATTTTGCCCCATGCGCAATTCCTTACAAAAATACTGTATAAGCAGTAATACAACGCCTTCTTTTGTCTAAAGAACTGTGCACGTGAGCAAATCTCTTCGTGTTGTTTGATCTTGGATATAATACATAAAAGGTCAAAGATCAAATATATGTTGCAGTTGTTATTGTTTTAGTCCATGCATATTAAATAGTGACTAGCTAGAATCAGACGTACACGCTTTGTTTGTGACACTGCGATGGCGATACGGTTTGCAAAAGATATTATAACCTTTTGGTGTTAGTATATCTATCATTTGAGTTCTTTTTCTACTTTTAAACGCATTCATATATTCCCAAAAGTAGATTACATTCAACTGAAATTTCATTTGTATTTTGATTGGCTGCTGGATTTTGAAAAATGAGAAAAGCTTGAAATTGGCCTTTGGTTCCTTGCGGTTATTAATTTTGATTCATCTCTAGAGAATGAGCATTGGTTTATAAAAAAATAACAATGGTGTTTAGGATGTATAGAGTCTAATAAGAAACGAACCAATATTATAATGTGAGATAGGGTGTTGGCTTTTAAAAAAAAAATTGGCATTAAACATGGGCTCATCATTGTTATTAATGTTTTCTCTCATATGAATGGAGAAATCTGGGTGTTGCCTTTGAAACATGAAATTAATGGCACTGTTGGTGGTCAGAAAGTGTATAGTCCATACTACTGATTTGGTGTGAATGTGTGTGGATGTAATAAAAGACTATGAGGGCATTAATTAATTTTAGATCGTGAGATATGTAGTTAGGCATTTGCAGGAAATAAAATTATTGCTGCGAGGAAACAAAGTGACAAACTTTACTTTTTCAATCCTATTAATGTCAATAGATAATGATGACGTTTGTATTGTCGTTAATTTTTATATTACTGTATAATCAGCCTTGTACTTAAGCATATGGTGAAGAGTGTTTTAGCAATCGTTTAATTTTCCCATCTCTTTTAATGTTTCTGGAGAATAAAAACAAATAATCCGATTGTAAATCCCATCAGATATGAAGTCTTTCCTACATTGTTTTGAATTTCTTATGTCGCTGTTTTGAAATCCGTATTTCGCTGTTTTGTAGTCCTTAATTCACTGTTTAGAATTCCGTGCTTCACTGTTTTGAATTTGTATTTCACTGATTTGATGTACTTAATTCACTATTTAGAATTCCGTGCATTAGCTGTTTAGAAGTAATTTCAGTAACCTACAATTTGACGGACTAAACTAAATGAACTTTAGCTCATATTAAAATAATCAGATTAGATGGATGTTCGGCACAACAACATTCACCTCGAAGCAGGGAACTATCAAGCTGCTAATTAATAAATTTACAGATATTTGTTATAAAGAGGCAATCGAGACTTTTTATACAGCGGTAATATAGATGTTCACAGTCTTTAGACACATGAACATGCAAGTTAGATTTCTATAAATATTTTGTAAGCAGAGCATTCTGCAATTTCAAGAATATATAATAATGATTCTTTCCAAATACCCTCTGTGTAGATATAATACTATTAGGAAACTAATTTACTATTGGGCTCCCTTCCATTCCATTTCCATTTAAAAGAAGTAAACACTAACACCACAACAATCAACTGCAACAAAAATCAAATTTTCCCTTGAGAGTTTTTTATACCCAGTTATAAGCACTGCGCTAAGGGCAAAACATAAGTATTTCAAAACACATATAATACCTTTCGGGATGCAACCTTTGGTCGAGCAATTTGGTTTAATGTAGCCAAGAAATTTCTAGATCAGGATACAAACTCAAAGTTTCTCGTATCGATACATAGTAGTGAATATCTTCAGTCTGATTTATTTTGTAAAATGTCAATTGATTTAATAAATACTTCTCTGGACAGTATGATATTCCCATTGGCCTACTGTCCTACTCCTCTCCTGGACAGTATGATATTCCCATTGGCCTACTGTCCTACTCCTCTCCTGGACAGTATGATATTCCCATTGGCCTACTGTCCTACTCCTCTCCTGGACAGTATGATATTCCCATTGGCCTACTGTCCTACTCCTCTCCTGGACAGTACGATATTCCCATTGGCCTACAGTCCTACTCCTCTCCTAGACAGTATGATATTCACATTGGCTTACTGCTCTACTCATCTCCTGGACAGTATGATATTCCCATGGGCCTACTGTCCTACTCCTCTCCTAGACAGTATGATATTCCCATTGGCCTACTGTCCTACTCCTCTCCTAGACAGTATGATATTCACATTGGCTTACTGCTCTACTCATCTCCTGGACAAAATTATATTCTCATTGGCCTACTGTCCTACTCCTCTCCTGGACAGTATAATATTCCCATTGGTCTACTGCCCTACTCCTCTCCTGGGCAATATGATATTCCCATTGGCCTACTGCCTGCTCCTCTCCTGGACAGTATGATTTTCCCATTGGCCTACTGCCCTACTCTTCTCCTGGAGAGTATGATATTCTAATTGGCCTACTGTCCTACTCCTCTCCTGGACAGTATGATATTCCCATTGGCTTACTGCTCTACTCCTCTCCTGGACAGTACGAAATTCTCATTGGCCTACTGTCCTACTCTTCTCCTGGACAATATGATATTCCCATTGACCTACTGCCTGCTCCTCTCCTGGCCAGTATGATATTCCCATTGGCCTACTGTCCTACTCCTCTCCTGGACAATATGATATTCCCATTGGCCTACTGCCTGCTCCTCTCCTGGCCAGTATGATATTCCCATTGGCCTACTGTCCTACTCCTCTCCTGGACAGTATGATATTCCCATTGGCCTACTGCCCTACTCCTCTCCTGGACAGTATGATATTCCCATTGGCCTACTGCCCTACTCATCTCCTGAACAGTATGATATTCCCATTGGCCTACTGCCCTACTCCTCTCCTGAACAGTATGATATTCCCATTGGCCTACTGCCATACTCCTCTCCTGGACAGTATGATATTCGAATTGGTCTACTGCCCTATTTCTCTCCTTGACAGTATGATATTCCCATTGGCCTACTGCCCTACTCCTCTCCTGGACAATATGATATTCCAATTGGCTTACTGCCCTACTCCTCTCCTGGACAGTATGAGATCAACAAAAATTAGTTATTTCTTTAATCTTACATCATTTTTTGGTGAAGCAATTTTGGTTGTTATAATGTAAAAGAATTAATTTTTTAGACCATTCTTTAGAATTACAAAATTTCTATTGGCTTTTGGACTAAAACACGTTCGGGATTATTGTGAATTAATTTAAAGATATTATGGATTATATCATTGTAATGCAGCAAAACTGTATGTAAGTCGGCAGATTCAAGACTATTGTTACATTAAAAATATAGAATTTACTTGGAACATTCTTTACTTTTGGACTTGCGATTTAACTTCTAGGATCGTTTAGGATTTAATTGACAGTACTGTAAATTCATCTTAAATGTTCTTTTTATAAAATTTTATAAATTAGATAATTAAAGTTTTTTTTGAAGTTTGCAAAACCTAGTGGTATAGCTTTTTATTGTTTCTTGATTTAATACCATATAATCGTAAAAATGTAACAAGTAGGCAAGTTGTTATCAGATCACTCCATAGACTACAAAATGCTTTGGTTTCTGACATGTAGAGAAATTCTTACGAAATCAGGCATACTTAGGAAAGGACCTATACTCTATCAAAGATGGGAATCCCGGTGATATCTGCCTTATGATTCTTAAAAATGGTCTTAGATTCAAAGAAAGAAATCGAAATGACTTAAGCTTTAAATTCTTACAAGGAGAGAAGTCCTTTAGAGATCAGCTCCGAAGTGTATAATGATGTGGTCATATAAGCGCATTTGTTGTTCTAAAATTTAATACTAATTTAGTTTAAACAAAGCCTATTCAATCTTGATATTTGAATAATTTTCCACTGAAACTTCCAGTAAATTTGTGTTACTGTTATGGACTTTTACAATCTATGCCAGGTATTAAACTGGGTTTAGAAAAGTGTGCCTTTGGTGGAATAGTCACAATATAGGGGAGACCAAATTATTTTTCTTTACCTGTAGCTTTTATTGGGAGATCACAATTATCGACATTCAATCCGGTTTGTACAAGATCACACCTGAAAGTTGACTTCATACTTTAACTCTGCATTTTGCAGTACGTGTTTGTCTGTGCGTGTCACTATTGACTTTCCACAGGAACATGGATGTATGAGGCTCCATAGAAAACGAATAATCGCCATTTAATGGTAGTCATAACCAAATTTCAAAGAAAATACATTGTACTGAAAAATTCTGTACTGAGAATGCTCATCAAGGTCCTGCGCGTTATTAATTTTTAAAAATATATCTATAGAAACAAATTTTAAAGCGATGTAAGAAACTTTCAAGTTACATATTATATAAAACTTGTTTAAATGTTTATTTCCAAATGTTGTGCTCACAGGTAAGTTGGGGGAGGGGTAAGCGAGTAAATCCATTAAGCCCGCCAAAATTATATAACTCAGGCCCCATTTTTGATAAGGCCGTTAATATGTTTAGGAACCAATCCTAACTGATGGTGTCCTGAACGAAGGCATACATACAACCAATTTGTGTGGAAGACCAAACCCTGGCTGATCGTGTTCGGGACAAGACCTGCATAAAAGCAGTTTGTTTACTGATATATATATATATATATATATATATATATATATATATATATATATATATATATATATATATATATATATATATATATATATATATATATATATTACATGATCCAGTTACTAGGCATGTAATTTCTCGCAAACTCTTTGGGTTAATTCTTGATGTAGGGATACTATCATGGCGTACACACATGACGCTAACTGCAAAAGGAAAGTGCATAATGAGTATGTGACCAAATTTGATTTTCAGATTTGATAACTATCATCAGCACTCCTTGTACCACCTTAACAATACCTCTTTTGGAAGATAGGAGATACAGTCTGGAAAAAATGAAGGCAGTATGAAAAATCTGAAATGAAAAATAAAATGGAAGCCGAAGGAGAAAGAATTGGTTGAGCGACAAGAAAATCGGCGCAATACGCTGAGATAAAACGGGAGATGTTTAAGAAAAGATGCTACAAACGCAGGATATGTTACGGACTCAGTTCCGGTTAGAACCCAATAACTACTGCATATGTACGGCCTTAGGTTTCCACAAGTCAAATAACTTCTGGATATATGTGTGTCTCTGTTTCAATATGTGCCCAGCTGGAAGTAACAGACGATTTTTCGTGATATGATGTTAAATCGTTTCTTGCCAGGACCAATGTATATACAAATTTTATTTACTAAGTTTATCACTTACTGTAATAGTTTTCCATTGAATAATGTCAGCATCCCTTCCTTGTATTTCTCTAAGGTACACTTTAAACTTTATGTTTTACAGGATTCGAAAGGATGTGTCTTGACAGTTAATTATACACTATGCATCAACTGTTTTCGCTTCGTTAGGACAGATCATGTGTATAATCGATTTTAAGTTCATCTCGGCGTCATATGTACTGTATGGAGTACAATGGTTTGATGTTTTCAATTTAATTTGAAAATAATCGAGATTCCGATTCACCGCTTTGTAACTATTTAAATATGAAACAAATAGGAGCTTTCTTTGATGACTTTTGGAAAATGATACTACCTAGTGATTAATTAAAAGTACACAATAATACAATATACATGTACAATATATATATATATATATATATATATATATATATATATATATATATATATATATATATATATATATATATATATATATATATACATACATACATACATATTTAAGCGACAGCATGGCAGCATTTGTGATAATATACATTAGTAGAAAAGAAACATTTTACTGACGTAATTGGCACGACTAAAATATTTATTACAATTGTTGCGCTGTCGCACTCTCTAAATATTAAATTAGTATCTCATCGTCGCATGTCAAAGATGCGATAATCCGTCAGGTCACTTTGTCACCCGTGTTTGTTATTTCGTTGTTTCCCATAAAAAGTATATAAAACTGATTAACAAGTAACTGTGAGCACGAATAAAACTGTCTCGCCATTGCGACCAAGCGTGATCTTTCGTGAAATCTGGCTACAAGTCTTGACAATGCATAGTTTTGCTAGCGAAGTAGTATTACTTTTATCACAGTATTTGAACCATGTCACAAATAATTCACGCACTATATATATATATATATATATATATATATATATATATATATATAAATAATATATATATATATATATATATATATATATATATATATATATATATATATATATATATATATATATATAAATAATATATCGAATAACAACCCTTTCAAGCGCACTGGGGATCACGTGTGTCAGGGATTGATTAAGATAGATGCAATAAACTGACGACGAGCAGTGCGAAACTAGTAACTAACTTACTGGATACGCCGCCTTAGAGCATTGAAACCAAGCGGTCTAAACCAAGAACACTAGAAAAAGAAAACTATGCACTAGTAGAATTAATCTTTGTAGCCGACAGTTTTTTAAAAACTTTTTCTAAATCTTCTTAGTATCCTTTAATCCTTACTATAAGAATGAAATATCCGGTATAGAATCAAATATCCTGGAGATAATTTGCGCTACATAAAAATACACAAAGTAATAGACGTCGCTTCGGCTCGTTGACTTTTAGGGAATTAATAACATTTTTCAGTATTCGCAACAAGTCTATACAGGCTGGTTGAGACAATGTATCTATAGGTTTAACTCATGTGGAGACAGCCATGTAGAGGTTTACAAACACAACGTTTTTGTGTTTGTTTGTTTTGTATATGTTTTGCATTTACCTTTGAAAAAGACTTATTTAGAGTCGAAAGTGCTCAGGCTATTTAGTTACTAGTTTTGCACTGTTCGTCGTCAGTTTATTGCATATATATATATATATATATATATATATATATATATATATATATATATATATATATATATATTATTCCACGATTCAACTGCCAGCAGTGCTATATATATATATATATATATATATATATATATATATATATATATATATATATATATATATATATATATATATATACGGTTTGTACGTTTTTTAATTTTAAATATTTGAAATGATAGCACTGCTGGCAGTTGAATCGTGGAATAAAAAAAAAACGGGCATGTTAAGATTTGCAGGTCAGATTAGTTCGAATACAGCATCAAATAAAATAATATTGCTCACGAGATTTAATTAGCGTTCTGTATGCATTGTATTTTGCCCTATCAGCTTTTGCAAGCCAGTGTGTTATTTCTTAAGTTATCTGATTGTAAACATCCAGAGAGAACGGAATTGATAATTCATTTGTGTCATCATCCGGAACTGTTTCTAAACCGACTGACCAGAATGTAATAAGTTGGTTAATCGATGGAAACAGTCGTAAAACGGAGCTGAAATTAGTTTAAGCAAGCAAGTCAGTTGATATCGTTACAAATCTGTTCATCCAAATAACGGATTGCAGAGATAAATATATACATTGCTTTTGATTCTACATCCTTACAGTGTTATGAAATTGAAAATGTGAATTTATCATTTGTTATTTTTGCTTTCGCAATTGAGGGAATCGCTGTATGAAATAAAGCACAGACCATACCAAATTAAATAATTTCTCGATCAAAAACGGGTTTCAAAATAATTGCTTATCTTCTATTCGTAAGATCATTTTCTCCGTAGCTGAAGTAATTTGACAGTTATATTTTTTTGTCTCTTCTTAAAATTTTCTAGAATATGATTATAATTAAAAAACTTAATGGTATGTGAAACTCAGTTATGAACATAATGAAATAGAATATTTTAGTTATAATCAAATAGAATATTTATTCATAATGAAATAGAATATTTATTCATAATTAAATATAATATTTTAGTCTTAATGAAATAGAATATTTATTCATAATTAAATATAATATTTTAGTCCTAATGAAATAAAATATTTTAGCCATAATGAAATAGAATATTTATTCATAATTAAATATAATATTTTAGTCCTAATGAAATAGAATATTTATTCATAATGAAATGGAATATTTATTCATAATTAAATATAATATTTTAGTCCTAATGAAATATAATATTTTAGCCATAATAAAATAGAATATTTATTCATAATTAATTATAATATTTTAGTTTTAATGAAATAGAATATTTATTCATAATGAAATAGAATATTTATTCATAATTAAATATAATATTTTAGTCTTAATGAAATAGAATATTTATTCATAATGAAATAGAATATTTATTCATAATTAAATATAATATTTTAGTCCTAATGAAATAGAATATTTTAGCCATAATGAAATAGAATATTTATTCATAATTAAATATAATATTTTAGTCTTAATGAAATAGAATATTTATTCATAATTAAATAGAATGTTTTAGTCTTGAGCGTGTTATTATCTCAAAAGTTTTCGTTCGCTACTAAATTTAATCATATGATCTGGATGTTTTGGAAAGCATAACTTTCAAGTTTCGCTGAAAATGTTGAAAAACAATAGAACAATTTGTTTAAAATCATCCAGACATCTTCCACACACAAAATACTAGATCATCAAGGATCAGATAGTGTGTATAAGTAGTTAGTTTGTGCCATTCTACCGAGGGTGTGCCCGGAGTGGCCGAGTAGTTCAGAGCGCTGTCCGTTACAGATCACTGCCATCTGACCTCTGTCTGCGTGAGTTCGAGTCCAAGACTCTGCGAATGTGGATATGTGAGAAAGCTTGCTAGTAGCTTCTCGTGGGTCGGTGGTTCTTGCCGCGGATTTCCCAGTTTCTTCGTCCACCATTATTACTGGCCGCCATGTATAGTCAGTCTATCGTGTGCTGAAAAATGGCGTTAAGCCCAACAACAACAACAGCAACAACAACAACCATTCTTCTGAGGCAATCAGAACACCTAAGCGCGTTTCTGGCAAAATTCTACTTCATACATTTTTGATGGAGTGATACAGAATAGAAAAGGGAATATCGCCAGGAATACTTAGGAATGCAAGTTAAAATAGTACTTTCCTAAAAACATCACTGTTGCATTTCATTCTGGAAACACGTCTTATAACATAACTTTTGGATTTTTTAAGGTAACGGGTCTTAAAGCCTCACTATTGGCTTTCTTTGTGGTTATACGTCTTATAACCAATACATTGGATTTCTTTCAGGCAACGGGTCTTAAAACCTCATAAAATGGAAATAAAATTTTGCGCAGGTGTGGCTCTAGAACATACCCAACGACATTAAGGTGACTCTGGAACTGTTACAGTGGTACTGTGGTAGTTATGATACTGTGGTATTTGTAATACTGTGCTATTTATAATAATGTGGTATTTATGATACTGTGGTATTTGTAATACTGTGGTATTTATAATAATGTTGTATTTATAATACAGTGGTATGTATGATACTATGGTATTTGTAAAACTGTGGTAGTTATGATACTGTGGTATTTGTAATACTGTGGTATTTATAATACAGTGGTATTTATGATACTGTGATATTTGTCATACTGTGGTATTTATAATACTGTGGTATTTGTGATACTGTGATATTTGTAATACTGTGGTATTTATAATAATGTGGTATTTATAATACTGTGGTATTTGTAATACTGTGGTATTTGTAATACTGTGGTAGTTATGATACCACAGTATTATAAATACCACATTATCATAACTACCACAGTGATACAAATACCACAGTATTAAAAAAACCACAGTATCATAAATACCACAGTATCATAAATAACTGTGATAGTTATGATACCACAGTATTATAAATACCACATTATCATAACTACTACAGTAATACAAGTACCACAGTATTATAAATATCATATTATCATAAATACCACTGTATCATAACTACCACAGTATTACAAATACTACATTATTATACATTATTATAAATGCCACATTATCATAAATACCACCGTATTAAAAATATCCCAGCCCGAATATCACAAATGAGCCACCATCCACATGAGACACCAGACTTTTCCACAACTCTCTATACATAGATTCCTGCATCTCACGATGAAGATTATCATGGCTGCGCATATCTAGGGACACGGATGCCTCCTTTTGCACATTTTTTTTCTAATGTTTGTTACATTGAAAATTCCGACGGACTACGCTTTGTTATCGGGTCATACCTACACAGCTATTTTGAACTCACAAAGAGAATTTCCTGAAAAGAGTACAATTATTTGGTTAAAGTCTATTGTAAAGAATCTTGATTATGAAGCAGTCATCTATTTTTGTCGATTTTTTTGTAAGCTTCGTTCTGTCACTGTATATACTTGTATCACCATCTTGTCGTTCGAAGAAGAGCTCTTGGATTCACGCGAGAGTCTAGTTGAACGAAATCAACCTTGGCACAGATATTTTATAGAGATAATTACGAATCGAATTTCAAGAAGACGAAAGGAAGAGCTACATGACGGACATAACGATTGTTTTTGTCGCAAGAAGATATAATAGTGGACGACTCATTGGTAAGTCCGTATTCAGCAACACTTATTTACGACTTGTAACTGGAGATTTAATTGCTCCATAACTGGTTCCAGTTCGAGGCTCTGCGTATTTCACTATACAAATTTCCAAACAGTTTCTCAACTTACAATAGAAGCTTTTCAAAAGTTTTCAACTGGTAAAAAATATACAGGAAGTTAGGCTGAGGCAATTTGAAGAGATTGATGCTGTTATATATTTTAAATAAGAGTCATTTTTAAGTTATACACATATTGTTTACTTGGGTTTGAGTTCTAGATCTAGTCTTGATTATGAACGTAGAAGGTTCTAGATAATGAACCTGTTTACATTTTGGGTAATTTTTCGTTTTGGATGATTTAATTTTATTGAGACATAGATAAAGTTGAAATATAATTTTGTGCTGTGTTTAAGCATAATTTGAGAAGACTTATTTACTTAAATTATTGCTTGGAATTACAAAGTTTTTATGCGACTGTTTATAAAAAAACCCCATTTTATGAATATTGTGAATTTATTCAAAGATATTCTGGATTATATCATAGTGATATAGCAATACTGCTGGCACATTGACACATTTAAGGGTATTTGTACAGTAACACATTCAAGAGTTAGAATTAATTCTGAATACTCTATACTTTAAGGTCCTATTAAATTTAATTTAAATCTTTTATAACTAATGTGTCTTTTGAATTTTACTAAACTTGTTCGTTTTGATTTTCCCGTTTCTTAGTATAAAACCATATAATCGTTATATGTTCTTTAAATATGCATGTCTTATCTAAGTATTATTTAAAACAAAGTGTCATTTATAAGCACTTGTCAGCTATACGTGTCTTTTATTAAAAAAGTATCTTTTACAACAATGTATCCATTGTAAGCATCATTTCTAAGGAAGTACAGATTCTTATCAAATACCCATTCTAAATATCATTTATGAACAGGTGACTTCTTTAAGCATGTTCATTGTAAGCAAGTGTCATGTATAAATATATATTCATAATAAGCATGGTAAATACCATACATATCTCCTTAATAAGAATATGTTTAATATAAGTAAATATCATTTATATACAGGTGTCACTTTTACTACAGGCAGATCGCTTTGTTGAGTGAAAGTTCATCACGTGCTCTCTGTAAAGTCCACTTTGTTCCGAATGTTAAACGTTCCAAAGAATAAAGTCTACTTTTTCATGAACGCTCAACGTTGCAATTGAAAATAATGGTCTTTTATCTAACTTTAAAATAGAGTTATTATTGTCAACAGTAATTTGACCTACGACGTCACCCACCGAAATCTGAGTGATTGAACGATGAGAAATTGCAAAATGCACAACAAAATTCTCTCTAAACATTTGTCGAGTGACTTACTTAAAGGAGACCAGAAATCAAAATAAATATAATAATAATAATAATAATAATAATAATAATAATAATAATAATAATAATAATAAAAGTACTATAGAGTTTAACATTATTCTGAAGTATTATCTGCGACCGTAATGTCAATATATAAATATTGGCATATCTTCAAGGCACTGAATTTCCCTGACCTCGTATGCAAAATTTCCGCGCCTATTCGGTTACTTTCGTAATGTGACGTCATACTAGCGATTCTGCATCTTGACTGGCAGTTGAATTTGGAGATATTACTAGATCAGGAGGAAAGGTGTGGAAATACCCCCAAATCGGGAGGTTTTTCTCCCGGCTTGAAAGTTAACAAGTATGAGCTGTCTGGTCTTATGCGATTTCAGTCAGGGGTTGTGAGTTCATTCAAGTCACCAGTCTTTTGCCAGTGCCTAAAAACATTTCTTTGAGCACTGATTAAAACAGTACATAAACTACTATACAAGACATGCATAAATTGTCAGATTTGTCAATAAGCTGACTGTAACCTGCATGTAAAATACACTGTAATTAAACCATAAGAAGGAAGCTTCTTGATGTCTAAATTAATTACTTACAATTTCTGCAAAATGAGACAAACATGAATGCATGAGATTTGTACAAAATTATAATTTACCCTAAAACTGAACAGCAAGCTCCTTATCTTAGAGTGCCACATTCTCTCTCTCTGTCTCTGTCTCTGTCTCTCTGTCTCTCTCTCTCTCTCTCTCTCTCTCTCTCTCTCTCTCTCTCTCTCTCCTTATCTTAGGGTGCACAGATGTACTCAAGCACATACCTGCATTACCTATGAATGCAGATGGTTACTGTTGCCATATTTAACCGACATGTAACTGGACTATCTTTCATCCACTATTGCTTTAAGATTACTTTATTGCTTTTTTCAACATGGCTCGTAGCCTTGAACTAAATATATTAGTCCCAATCTAAGAAACCAATATAATCCAGTTCGCTATCATGAGCATGTTTTAAATTATTTCTAAATATGGTATTGTTCTTTGTGGATCTTGCTGCCGTGGACATACTCGAAATAAAATGATTACATGGTAACATAACGGTACTAATATGAGACGATTAGTAGGCTGTTACACGTGTCATATATAAAATTACAGGAGTCTGCAGTTTTATCAATAAAGCACGACGCAATTTCTGACAACATGAAATCTCCTTAACGGTATTATTTATAATACTCTCATCATCATCAATGTTAGCAATAGCAGAGCCATCTTTAAGCGGTTCAAATTGGTACGGCTTGATGTTTTTCTCACTAACCATGTTTTTGTTTATATTCCAGGACTCGCTAGTATGACATCACGAGACCACGTGATCTGTTGGCTCATAAAAACTCGGAAATATTCGGTAATTTACGGAATCGTTGTATCTTTTTGGCAATAAAATAACTATCCGCTCACAATATTTTTCTATGAACATCATGGTCGAATTAGAATTTGTAAAGAATTAAATACATAAAATAAAAAATTTCATTTCTGGTCTCCTTTAAGTATCACTGAATATGGTTTTTTTTATTAGGAAGATTTCATATCTCTATATAATACGATGTATTTAAAGGAAGTCAAATGAAACTGTTTATGTGTAATACAAACAAACAAATACAGCCGTTTCGTGAAACTGACAATATCCACACAAATAAAAAAGACAACAGAAAGAAAATGAACCAAAATAAATACTGAGCAAGGAAAATAATCATGAAGACTGAGCAAGGGAAATAATCATTAAGCATAGTTGTGATGAGGAGGACGACGTGCAGATTGGATCTAGACTTTATAACCGCTCAGTAACTGGTACATGAATTTCATAATTCTATTGTCATGTAAAATTACACGCATTGAACGCTTCATCCCATTCTAAAGTAACCAAGAAACATGTAGATAATTATCGGAAGTGCACATACAATTTCGACATCTTTAACGACGTTGACGGTGATATTTCAGCAAAGATAAAAAATGCGAATGACATTGATGGGGACATTTTAGTAAAGATAAGGAATGCCAGAGACATTGATGGGGACATTGTAGTAAAGATAATGAAAGCGAATGAAATCAGCCTAAATATAATGGTGGCATTATACTAAAAGACCCATTACAAAGATTATTCCTATCCCAAGTTACTAAGCAAGTGGACCTAAAAATATCCAGAGAATTCACAAGGTTAAGAAATTAGGAAGGATAGAATTTAGGAATCTATTCCATGCTGTAGCTAAGTCTAGTGAATGTTGTACATTATGACGTCTGCTCCTAGAAACTAACTATTACTGGGGTTGAGAAATATCCTCCAAACATTCACTTCCAATAATCAAAATATAACTGTAACAAACCTATACACGGAATTGTAAATTGTAATAGATTATGTTATAGGTTTATTACGATATCAATAAAGCAAGATAACTTGTTCCAATCGTATAAGTATCAAGAAAACTTGGTAATTACATAACGTTCTCCAATCACGTTAGTGTAAAAAATGCTAGGTAATTACATAACGTTCTCCAATCACATTAGTGTAGAGAAAGCTAGATCATTAACGTTCTCCAATCATATTCGTGTCCAGAAGGCTAGGCAATTACGTAATGTTCTCCAATTACATTAGGGTAAAGAAAGCTAGGAATTACGTAACTTTCTCCAATCACATTAGTGTCAAGGAATAGTGAAATAAATCAAGATATATAGATTTTCCGGCATTTAGTAAAAGCAAAATTTGTTTTAATTTTTAAGGCTGACATATATTGTAGAATATCTTGTCAGAACAGAATATGCTTTTCTGTTTAACAAAATTGGATAGCGAGATGAGTGGAATTAATTGAATATTCCTCAATTAATCGATTGATCCACCGAAAGAGTTTTAATGTTAAACCAAGATTAACTCCATTCCTTTTATAGAAGCGCAATAGATAATAAAATTAATTATTAAACATTAATTGCTTGTCACACGTTTAGGATAGCTGTCCTATATCAAAATGAATGAAAATTAGACGAGAATTACAAAAACGAAAATGTTGCCTCTTGGAGACAAATTTGACTGGAGTGAGAGTGTTGTGGTGCTTAGTGATTAAAAGATATTCAAATCGTAGTGAAAACGGGTAAGCTATTAAAAAGTTGTCAAAAAAATTCGCATTTTGATATTTCCACTTCCATCTAAGGTCGTTCCTTGTTTTAATCCTGATATTAATTGTATTGCTGCTGGTGATATGGCTTCAGTAGGTTTACCGATAATATCACCACCATTCCACAAGCAAAACAACAACAAAAAATACATCAACAACACAAACTACTACTACTACTACTACTACTACTACTACTTTTACTGCTATGACAGCCACTACATCCACCCACGCGCTACTAATACCACCACCACTACTACTACTACTACTACTTTTACTGCTATGACAGCCACTACATCCACCCACGCGCTACTAAAACCACCACTACTACTACTACTACTACTACTGCTGCTGCTACCAATACTTAATCTTCTCAACCCTCTAAAAATGTTCATCGATGGCGAATATCCATTTGCAAAT
Organism: Potamilus streckersoni; assembly: GCA_016746295.1. Taxonomy (NCBI): domain Eukaryota; kingdom Metazoa; phylum Mollusca; class Bivalvia; order Unionida; family Unionidae; genus Potamilus; species Potamilus streckersoni. The sequence continues at coordinate 476,759 of JAEAOA010001808.1, read as the reverse complement.
GCAATCAAATGGATTAAACAACAGTATCTGTTCTGTACGAATCTCACTTTTAAGTTTATTGTACATGTATACAATTTATTATTTATTTTGAAATTCGTATATGGATATAGCTTAATATCTTTTTTGAAATTTGTACATGGACAGATTTTTTTCTGGAAACTAATACATGTATAGAGTTTTTTTATTTACTTTGAAAATCGTACATAGACACATGTTATTTTTTATTTTGAAATTCCTACATGAATATATTTTAACATTTACGACCTTGATAAGGATATTTTATTGAAAATTTTTCACATATTGACACTGTAGTATGTTTCATTACCACTAATAAATTAACGCAAGGGTATTATAATATTGGACCTTTGAAATGACATTTTCAAGTATTGAGTTATGCCTTATTGAGAATTAGAGGTACTTTATATTACCCTTAACGCTGGTTTAAAAGGGTACTTTTCACTGTACCAGAACGTCGGTAGTTTCCGTCAGAAAGAAATATACAGAAATTTTTCAAGCAATCTTGACAACGCAATTCTAAAATTTATTATTTGATCTTTTTAAAAAATTGTTGTATTTGTCTCAAATTAATTTCGAATATGTCAAATATACTTTTATTTATTATCATTTAATCACACGTATGACATGCGTCAAGAATGCCAACATGGTTCCCAAATAGGATGATGTAAAAATTATCCGGGCTTAATCTTAAGTTGAGAAAATTTTGGATTAAAAATTTGATTGTTTATTTATTTACTAGCTTGTGTTAATGTGTTAAGTATATCATTCATTTGAAACACAGAGAATCATCTTAAGATTCTTAAAAGAACAGTTTGATACTGTTTTGAATTTGATGTAAGTTCAAGTCCATTAAATACTTTCATGTTTGTTGAATAAGAGTGTTTTTTGTTTACTTAATGTTCACTGGTTATCTTCGATAAATATTTTGCCCAGGTGCTAGCATCCCACTCAAAGTTTCCCTATCAATACTGTAGTTCGCAAATTGCAGGATACAGTGTCAATACTTCATAATTTAATCTCTAAGGTCAGCACGGTGTCTTTCATAGGTTGTCAGCAATAGTTTAAACTTAATCATCCCACTTTAGTTAAAACTTTTAGCCATACATATAGCAAGTTATATATTATTATATACTGGTCATTTCATTTTCGAGCGGGATGGGGAGGATTACGATTTTGTTTGAGCCAAGATATTTTATCTTCTTTTATCTCATAAATATTTGTTTCCTTCCGATAGTATGATGACTATAATAGAGTGTTATATTGCTATAAATCAAGCATGATATTACTTCAGCTTTTAGCTGAATGAAATTTAAAAAAAAAATTAAATATCAAGTCCTAGTCCAGGATGATAAATTGTTGGTCACTAATAGAAGTGAGGCATGTTCAATGTGTTTTACGGTACCCAGCTCTACCAAGAATTTTACATTTGGGTATCGGAATAGCCCACTTTGCTACTCTGAAACATTTCAAAATTGACCACGAATTTCGGGAAAATCACACAGAGGATCGCTCCACCTGGCGGAATTTCATCCATACAAGAGTGATGACTTTGAGCTGAGGAGAACGGCAGAGACACAAGCAAAAGCGCGAGCGACGGATATCTTAGAATTGCAGCACGTCCTCTGTTGATCGAGCAAACTCAAACAGCATCTTCTGTCAAGTGTGCCACTGACATTTCAGATCAGTAATTGGACTAATCAGTCCTTCGTGTATTCACAGGGACCAAAACAGTTAACAATGACATGGTCGTCGTGTAACTGGACGAACGAACAACAACTTTCCCGCTAAACACTAAGACATGGCTATAGTAAAAAGTTTTTTATTTTGCTACTAAGAATTTCACATCTGGGTATTGTTATATTTTCTTTTAGGACTCACAATTTCAATCACGGGTTTTGTAATATTTTGCTACAAAGAATTTCACATATGGGTCTTTAAATATTTCATGTTTCTACCAGCTCTTTCTAATAGGACTATTGCACTATATTACTTTAATACTAAAGCTTTCACACACGGGCAGTGTAATAATTTAATAGCCTATCGAGTGCTGAAAAATGGCGTTAAGCCCAACAACAAGAACAATATTAGCAAGTATCAAAAACCAATATCTGCTTTAATTAATGGAGCACCGAACAGTTTCACATATAATTGTACTGATTTCGCCCAGTTCAACCGTTTGATTGATAGCTCAAATCAGAGTATGTGGGGAAATTGCCCCATTTGTATGATGTATTATTGGAGTCTAAATTAATATAGAACTCGATTGCCAACTGGAATGCTTTCACTGACTTATTAGTTTATCATGAAGGTTAGCATGGAGTCTTTGAGAATAGTTAAGAAACCAACCAAGTAACATAATTTAAATTTAACTGCTTTGATTCGTGTGTTACAGATGCCACACAAATTATTAAATCAGACGAGACCAATGAAGATAGAGAAAAAGAAAAAAAAAAACAACAAAACTATTAACATTTTATTCACAATTGCTTTATACCAGTCTTCCTTCGTATAACATATATAAATATCATTCTTGACACAAATAATATCCTCCCTGTTATATAAAACTTAAATATCCTCCCAGGTGAAACAAAAATATCCTCCCCTGTACAAATAAAATAAAATTTCTCATTGGTAATGTAACATAAATATCCTCCCAGATACAAATAAAATAAATATCATCCTTGGAATATGTAACATAAAGTATCGTCCCTGGTCCTCACTGGTAAAATTAACATATTATCGTTCCTAGCACATATAACACAAATATCCTCAATAGCACAGTCCTCGGCACAAGAAACATCATCCCTATTACAAACAAGTAGATATAAATATCCTCCAAGGTACAACCAACATAAATATCCTTCCTGATACAACCCAAATATCCTCCTTGGTACATCAATTATAAATATCCTCCCTGATACAACTTACATAAATATCCTCATCGTTATATGTAACATATGTATCCTCCTTAGTACAAAAAAAAGAAACATTTTCACAGGTATATATAACTTAACTATCCTCATTTTACAAATAATAAAGATATTAACAAAGGTACAACTAACATAATATTCTTTCTGGTGCATATAACATAAACATCCACTCTGGTATATGAAATATAAATGTTGCGTTATTACTCTGTCTTAGTCTGTTTACGATGAGCTTGCGCTTCCACTTTAGCACTATCATTCATCAATCAATTAATTCAATAAAACAAAGGACGTGATAAAAATGTTTTAAATTTAAGAGGCTCTAAATATACCATCTGATCATAACTGCTAGAAATATATACCATTTAGTTAAATGTGTTAGTCGTACATACCACCTAGTCATTTGTTCTAGTCGTATATACCACCTGGTCATATCTTCTAAAAAATACCATATTAGTTTTATTATATGCTCATTTTTTTTCTCTCTTTACTTTGCAAATGTCAGAATAGTTCAGTATTTACCGATATTCCAAACTTTCATATTGCACTCCTCGTGTTCGATTCATACTTAATAAACGTGAATAAAGGAACTATTTTCTAACGTAAACAATTTTTTTATGAATGAACCAAAGGAGATATTTCATGGACTGACACATAACAGCATACATTTTTAATAGACTGACTGATACAAACTGCTTTGGCACATTCCGCGTTAACTGTTTGGATACAATGCTTCAGATTTAGGCTAGCTATAGACGCCATGCAGGTTCCTTACAATAACACGCAAGTTATAACACTTAAACTGTCTTCTTTAGCTGGCAATAAAAATGGCAAACTTTACTTACGATTTTACATCCTGAATTTCATCAAAAATATACTTTCGTAGTTCTGCAAATCCGAATTACATAAGCCATTTCATGGGTTCTCGAAGTTGAATGCACATTTCGAAATTGTACTGTTGTTTCGAGTTTTATATTCTAAGTGCAGTTACATTCTCCTTACTACACTCAAAATAAAATAAACATTAAATTCCACAGCATCTTTTCGATAATTGCAATTGAAAGGCTTCATAATTCTCCCACATTATGAACTGAATCATTCAATGACAGTTCAGAAACACGCATGCCGATGTCAACACACTTCAATACGATTAAATTGGTAGACGCTGCTGGAATCGATGCAAGTTGCATCATGTAGATAAAACCAGACCATAATCACAAGAGTGCTTGGAATCTACAAAAATACCAAAACTTTTTATTTTCAGATAAAATGGAAAAGTTGTTGTAATTCGTATTCATTAATAATATTACTCCAAATTTCAATTTCGAGTAGACCAAACGCCATTTTCTTTCGAAACTTAGTCTAGCACGCTACCAACATCAAATTCATCTGGGCGGAGTTACGAGCTCATTAATAATGTTGTTGTGTAAATGATGCATCAACACTTATGTATTTAGTTTGGAATACGGCATACATTTAATTACTTTGTTTCTTATAGTGTATTTTTGTTTATATATTTAAGCCTTGGGATGAATAAGAAAATGAGCGTATAATAAAAAGGTCGTACAGTATAGCCATCTGAAAAACTCGTGCATATTTTCCCCATTAATACGCAGTAATCTATAAATATCTTCTAGTCGTACATACCATTTAGTCATATCATCTAGTCGTACATACAATTTAGTCATATCTTCTAGTCGTACATACCATTTAGTCATATCTTCTAGGCGTATATACCATCTAGTCATACCTTCTGAATGTATGTACCATCTATATATACCTTCTAGACATACATACCATCTAGCCATACCTTCTAGACGTATCTAGTAATGAATGCTTAATTTGCATTGTAGTTTTGTCATTTTTTTCTAACTTTCTTTTATTTTATTATTGTAATGCATTGTATCAATAAATTGTATTTGAAGTGGAAAGTGAACAATTTAACACAAAAAGGCTTCATTTCATTAATATATTTATATACAAAGTAATTAAAGATTGAAACCCAAATATTCACTGCATATCTAAAAACACCTTCCTATCAAAAGGCAGACCTTAAATAAACCTATGTTCTAACTGTTATTTCCTTGTTTTACAACTTGCCCTTAAGACGTCAGGTGATAGTCAATGACCTTTTACCTTTGAAGCCATAATTTCATTATGATTATTAACGGTGATAATTAAGAATATAGAGATTACAATACATCCAGAGAAAATGTTTTGAACTTCAAAGTGAGGCTTTCATGTACTGTGAATTTTAGCCCTGCATACCCAACCTTACTATGATAACTGATATTGTGTCTTGTATCCTCTGATTTTCTGTCTCGTGTGTATTTGTGACTTTTCTCCAAGACGTTTTGTCCTGTGACTCTTGTCCATTTACCGTGATTTTTGGGGTGATTTTAATCTTGTTCTTTTTTCATTAGCAAGGTACAGCACAAAAAATAAAATTGAGTTTTCCTTCATTAATGCCGCATATAGTTCATTTTGTGGTACACAAAAATCTATATTGATTACAGTGTAGCTTTGCCACTCATTCCCTAGCGTTGAAATATAACTGGTACTACAGAAGGAAAACGAAATATCCTATATTTAATTTGGCAGTGGTTCAGTGGTTTGCGTTCGGGATTGCTAAAAATTATATAAGGTTGTATTTGCTAACGGTTATAGTCCACTTAATTACACGATTTATTCAGCCCTGACCTACAAACTAAATATTTGGTTTGGTTTAGATTAGTGTTTTACAACAAGACTACTAGGTCATTTACTGCTGATGTAGTTTGAGTAAAGGGCCATACAATTTGTACACCAATGTAGCCGACTCAGCAAATCCGATGATAGGAATAAGAATCCTAAAAGTCAAGTCCAGCTGAAAATTTTTATTTGCTTTTGTGACAACGTGCAATAAATGAGAACAAAAGAAATACAGGTTATATGCTCAGGACCATTTGTATCAGGACTTACGGAATACAGTCATATGCTGAGGACTATTTGTATCAGGACTTACGGAATACAGGTCATATGCTGAGGACTATTTGTATCAGGACTTACGGAATACAGGTCATATGCTGAGGACTATTTGTATTAGAATTTATGGAATACAGGTCATGTGTTGAGGACTATTGTATCAGGACTTACGAAATACAGGTCATATGCTGAGGACTATTTGTATTAGAATTTATGGAATACAGGTCATGTGTTGAGGACTATTTGTATCAGGACTTACGGAATACAGGACATATGCTGAGGACTATTTGTATCAGGACTTACGGAATACAGGACATATGCCGAGAACTATTTGTATGAGAACTTACAGAAAATGGGTTTTCTCTTGAGATTATTAGCTTTTATGCGATAAAAGTAAACGAATTGTCTCACAGCTCCATTAGCTTCTGACCGTCACAAATTTCCCAAGACATTAATATGAACGTTAGAATCCCAATCTTCGTTTTCTGATGTGTTCTCTTTCAGTTAGTATTGAACCATATTTAAATCACATCATAATCCCTTGCACATAATATCAATGATTCTACATTAATCATTTCCGTAATTACAAACTCAACTATTCTATAGAATTAGAGACAGCGGTCTCCGGCGAATTGGTTAAGTCGATAATAAAAACTTGCAGAAAATCGGTTGGAAAAATTCCGGTCATCAACACATCCCATGGGGTCGATTTGCTCTAAATTAGCCAGCACCAGGGTCCATGTATAATTGGATTTGGTTTCATAAACTGTTATCTCAATCCAGTTTAGGACTCAAATGAAATTAGAGCTGGGTACCACGAAAAATTTTGAACTATAGTTTACCTAGGTATTGCTGAACATGTCACGATACGAATTATTGTAATAAATCTACGGTATGCCCCATTTGTATTTGCGACTTCATTTTATATATTTATTATGTTCAAGTGGTTAAATGTTTGTTTATGGGAACTTGGTATTGAGAAATTATTTCTCAACTCGCTTAGGCCTAATTAGACAGAATTTTGGAGCAAATGTCACGGAGTGCAGTTTTGATGAGATTTTATGATATGGAATGTTTATTTTCTTTGTTGAGTTCAGATCAGAGCCGAAATAATGGCTTTTCATGTGAAATATTTGTGGCATGGTCTGATATTTTGTGTAATGGAATAATTGTGAAGGGATTATACCATTATCTTTAGGTAAACAAGGTGGAATGATAGAAGTAAAGCCAGTCTCAAAATCGTGGTTCGTCTGACACAGGGACAGAATAGGAAATAGTTACCTGTGTTGGGTGTGTGAGTTGTAATTATAATTTCATAGTGTGAAGCACTGGCGCAGCGTTACGGAATCCTAACAAGGAGAAACCATGCAATTGTTGGAAAGTTGTTTATCCAACATTCTCATTTGTTCCACATATCATTCGCAACACATCCATATCATACGTGACAAATGTCACCATGTGACACAAAAATCATCAATATAATTATATTTGTAGCAGCCAAAGTTTATTTGTGACAACTATAACTGTTTTACTAAATAAAAATTTGTTTAAAATTACTTTGTAATGAAAATTGTAAACATAACGTTAATAACTTTGTTAATATGATTTCTATGGAATTTTCGTACATTTCTTACGCACGGAAATTACTGAAGTAACGGTACAGCGAAAAAGTACCGTAGAACATACCAACAGGAAAAGACGCAGCAATAAACCAGTAAATCAATAATACCACGCATCTCTGCCTGGGATGAATGGGTTCGCTAACCGCTATCTTTAATATTTGTGTAACCATGTAATGTAAGCACACTGACTTCACACATGATGCTAACACGTTTTTCACATTCGGTTGGCAGTAATAGAGTAAATTTTTTATTTTTGTTCATTATTCGTGACTCCCCTTTCTTTGTTTCCTTTTTCTGCGAATGGACACCTATATACAACATTTCGAAATTGTACTGCAATTTTGACTACATTCCAAATTTAATTATATCCTCCTTACTGTACTCATAGTGACGCTTTTATAATTACAATTAAAATACTTCATAATTTTCCCACATTATGATGCCAAACATTCAATAATAGATCTGAAACACAATTGCAGATGTAAACATTCTGCTCCCTCGCTGCTACAGTCCTATGTATTTCATGTATAATTGACACAGATAAATCCAGTCCATAATCAGGAAATTTTGTAGAATCAACACAAGTTCCAAAATCTATTCATTTCAGCAAAAAAAAGAAAAGCTGTTGCGCTGCACATTAATTCACAATATGAACTGATGTCTACTGGCGACTAAGTTCAAATTTATCTGGACTAAGGTATGGTACATTAATAATGTTGTTATGTGCTGAAGAATCTGCGCTTGTGGAGTACAGCATGAATTCAGTTACTTTGCTTCTTGTAGTGAAAGTTGTTTGTATAATTAAGCCTTAAACAAAATAAGAAAATTTGTATATAATAAATACGTTATTGCATTTGTATGGGAAAACAGGAACTTGTTTTATCGAATGGATATACTTTACTCCCTAGGTTGTGCAGTATATCCATCCGACAAAACGAGTTCATGTTTTCCCATACAAATGCAACAACCTATAAATATCAATCGCAGTTTCATGAACCATGCACTGCCGCATGGAGCAGTCAATGTTTAAGGGGCTAGGAAGTTAAATTGTTAGTCGTAATGCATATCAACGGGTCCATCCCAATCCCTCCCAAATTACCATTCCATTTGATTACTGATCATTGAAAAGAAGAAAAAGTTTCGATTCTATCACCTTTTAATTGAACATGCGAAGGTAAATTATGGTAATATTTAATTAAACTAAACTTTCATGATTCGGAAATATATTGTATTCAAATTCCAGACCACAGGATCTTGTTGTACTCATGTTCCAGACAACGGGACCATACTGTATTCATATGCCAGACCACGTGACTATATTCTGCTCATATGTCAGACCACGGGATCATAATTATACTCATATACCAGATTACGGGGCCATATTGTACTCATATGCGAGACCACGTCACCATATTGTATTCATATGCCAGACCACGTGACCATATTGCATTCATATGCCAGACCACGGGACCATATTGTATTCATATGCCAGACCACGTGACCATATTGTATTCATATGCCAGACGACGTGACCATATTGTGCTCATATGCGAGACCACGAACCATATTTTATTCATATGCCAGACCACGTGACCATATTGTATTCATATACCAGACCAAAGGACCATACTTATATGCGAGAGCACATGAATATACTGAATCATATTCCACACCACGGGGATATCTTGCACTCACATGCCATATTAGGAAATGTATTGCAATCGCATGTCAGACCAAGGGAATCTATTGTTCTCATATACCACACCAAAGTATTATATTTCATATTAACTTATTGAAATCTTTTTGATTTACCAAAATATATCTACTTTTCTGTTACTCTTATTTATATACAATCTCTATGGCAGCGGAATATAAATCATCTGTATTTTATGCAAATGGCAGCATTGCTAAAAATTTAATTTGTTGAAAACTTGTGAACACGTCCCATTTAGTTAAGTACATAGACGTCGGACATAAGAAGTGATAATACCGTTTGCTGACAAACACAAAGCGTAATGAAATAAATGTTACAAATCTGAGACAGTAATATTCCACGCATATATACAAGTGTATAAGTTCAAGTTGATCATGCAATCAGTTTGTCAATTTCTAATTGTACTACCACTTTCCTAGATGTAATAAAAGTACACTTTGTCCATTTTGTTCACACGTTGTTTATGCTAAATGCGCATTCGTGCGATGTACTTTGCATATATCAACATAGGTAGATGTGTGACGGGCACCTGATTCAATAATGAATCTGACGAACACGTTTCCGCCGAAATGGTTTCTCTAAGCAGTTCTTGGGAATAGTATTTCCACTTTAAGCCAGTGAATCTTCCTTAACAAGTACATTCCAAATGATTTGCATGTTACTTGTGCATTTACCCCGCGCTCGATGTCTCCGGTTTCTATCGTTCGATAAGATTTATTGGACTGTCTTGGATTAATAAACCACTTGCAATGGTCGCATATGTTTTTCAAGCGATATGGCAAAGTAGTAAAATCAAAATTCCAAAGATATCTTTACATAAACCACGCTCCATCTAGATCTTAACAACATTAATAAAACACGTTTTTTTTTTTAAATTTTACTTTCAGACAGAACATAGCTAAACTGAAACATAACGAATAGAAAAAGGAAATAAAAAAATACAGAATGTCCGTTTTGACGAGACAGATAGTGTTACACCAATGGATATATCTGACAGAATCGTCTTTATTTCCATTCCTTTATCTGGCAGTATCATTGGATATCTATCAGTGCTAATGGATATCTGACAGTATCATTGGATACCTGTTAGTGGTAATGAATATCTGACAGTGCCATTGGAAATCTGACAGTCATTTGATAAAATATGAACAGTCACATGCAGTAATGTATGCATTCCTTTCTCTTTTTTTGGCATATATATATATATATATATATATATATATATATATATATATATATATATATATATATATATCGAACAGTGTTATTTCTTTAAAAGCAGTTAGATGTGTATTGTAGGGTAGAAACCGGACAGAACATAGATGTTTATTCTAATGTCAAAACCTAACAGAACATAGATGTGTGCACTGAGTTAGAACTGGAAAGATTGTAGATATGTATTCTTTTACATGTGAGTGCTTTGCCATTAAATTGGCACTATATAGCCACTAAAGTGATGACATGCCACTAAATGAATATTTAGATCAGTATTAATCTGACAACACGAATATATGTATTCTTTGGCCGTCGGATGTAATCTAGATGGATATTCGATGAAGAAACCGGACAGAACATAGTCGTTTATTCTGATGAAAAATCCGTACGGAATATTGATGTGTATTCTGATGAAGAAACTCGAAGGAACTTAGATTCGTATTATCGGGTAGAAACGACAGAGAATTCAGATGTCAGTTCTGAGTTGGAAACCCAACAGAATGTAAATGTATATTCTCAGGTAGAAAAAAAACAGAAACTACAAGTGTATTCGCACGTAGAAACCGGACAGCACATATATGTATATTCTCGGAACCAAAAAGTGTATTCTCACGTAGAAAATTGACAAGACATAGATGCGTCTTCTCAGGTAGAATAAAAGAAAACAGATGTGTATTCACAGGAAGAAAACGGAGAAGACATAGATGCAGAAAATTGGCAATAATTAAAGCTATAAAATTTACAAGACATAGATGTAGAAAATTGACAAGAAAGATGTAGAAAACTGACTAGACATAGACGCAGAAACTTGACAAGACAGATGTAGAAAATTGACAAGACATAAAGTTAGAAAATTGACTAGACATAGATGTAGAAAATTGACATGGCATTGATGCATATTCTTAGGTAGGAAATTGACAAGACACATATGTAGAAATGTGACAATAGTTTTAGAAAATTGACAAGACATGTAGAAAATTGACTAGACAAGGATGTAGAACATTGACTAAATATAGATATATATTCTTAGGTAGAAAGTGACAAGGTATATATGTAGAAAATTTACAAGGCTTTTTTAAACCTCAGAATACACATCGAGTATTTCTGTACGTTTCCACCTCAGAATACATATAAATTGTTGTGTAGTTTCTACTTCAAAAGGCACACCTAAGCCCTGTCCAGTTTCCACCTCAAAATACATATAAATTGTTGTGTAGTTTCTACTTCAAAAGGCACACCTAAGCCCTGTCCAGTTTCCACCTCAGAATACATATAAATTGTTGTGTAGTTTCTACTTCAAAAGGCACACCTAAGCCCTGTCCAGTTTCCACCTCAGAATACATATAAATTGTTGTGTAGTTTCTACTTCAAAAGGCACACCTAAGCCCTGTCCAGTTTCCACCTCAGAATACATATAAATTGTTGTGTAGTTTCTACTTCAAAAGGCACACCTAAGCCCTGTCCAGTTTCCACCTCAGAATACATATAAATTGTTGTGTAGTTTCTACTTCAAAAGGCACACCTAAGCCCTGTCCAGTTTACACATCAGAATACATATAAATTGTTGTGTAGTTTCTACTTCAAAAGGCACACCTAAGCCCTGTCCAGTTTCCACCTCAAAATACATATAAATTGTTGTGTAGTTTCTACTTCAAAAGGCACACCTAAGCCCTGTCCAGTTTACACCTCAGAATACATATAAATTGTTGTGTAGTTTCTACTTCAAAAGGCACACCTAAGCCCTGTCCAGTTTACACATCAGAATACATATAAATTGTTGTGTAGTTTCTACTTCAAAAGGCACACCTAAGCCCTGTCCAGTTTCCACCTCAAAATACATATAAATTGTTGTGTAGTTTCTACTTCAAAAGGCACACCTAAGCCCTGTCCAGTTTACACATCAGAATACATATAAATTGTTGTGTAGTTTCTACTTCAAAAGGCACACCTAAGCCCTGTCCAGTTTACACATCAGAATACAATGTCTAAGTTCTATACAGTTCTATTCGAGACTATACATTTATGGGATGTTCGATTTCTACCTGAGAATACACACATTTATGGGATGTTCGATTTCTACCTGAGAATACACACATTTATGGGATGTTCGATTTCTACCTGAGAATACACACATTTATGGGATGTTCGATTTCTACCTGAGAATACACACCTGAGTATTGTCAATTTCTACGGAAAGTACATAACTTAGATATCTATTCTGATGTAAACCCGATATTACTTAGATTTGTCTTCTGAACAAAAGCCAGTTTCATCACTACATAGAGTGATTCAGTTCCTAAAGGTCAATAGATGCTTCTGACAGCATTATCCCTACAGTGTGTGTGTGTGTGTGTGTGTGTGTGTGTGTGTGATTTGACGTGGCTTTAACAATTTATCATTCATATTGCTACAATATCTACAGTGTGGCAATTTATAATGATGTCTAGCACTGGGGCATCATGCTGCAGACATGCCGAATCATGTACCACTTACTGAAATTATCCTGACACGAGGCCGACCAGTCGCAACACTAACCTCTTAATGGTGAGCGCCTAGCAAGGCAGCTGATAGTACCATTTCTATAAGTCTAAGTCTTTGGTATGACTTGGCTGAGGCTCGAATCTGCGACCCTTTGCATTCGAGGCGGAAGCCCTAACTGCTAGGCCACCGGAGCGGTTTCATTTCTAGATGGATTGGAGTGATTTAATTTCTTGAAAGTCAACATTTACTTCTGACAGTTTCATACATACACGGAGTTAGTCAACACCTAAATATACTTAGACTTTCTCTTTATATGTACTTGTCAGTAAGAAAACTCCCAGTGCAAAAATAAATATTTGCGACATAGGAAAAGATGTATATGGAAATAATGAAAAAGGTCTTAATGTCTTCCCTAATTACACGATCAGTGGGACAGGTACCGTTAACTGTCATGTCGACATACTAGTTATCATATTGCTGGGGATAACCTTGGTCAGTCATCTTTATACGGTAAAGCTGGATCTGAATTACTTTATTTATGATGGACTAACCAACCAATGGATGTCTTCCATGATGGCTTGACTGATTAAAATTAATGGAATGAACGATAAATCAATTAGGCAACGCATTCATGGGTAGCTACAATACTGAGAAATATGTACATTACCAAATATTCCGCAAGTAAGTGCATTTAAGCCTTATACAATTTATGGTAAATGCATATTTGTATTAATGGGTTTATTATACACTCATACCAGTTTCACATCAGTCTCACACAAGAATCATGCAAGCTCGTGTCCGCTTTGTGCTTGAAAGAAAATAAAAATGATCATTGATCAAAAATAAATTTAAAGGAAGGCTGGATATAGTCTTTAACAACGTATACGTCCAACTAAAGAAGGCAAACATAGAACCGTAGTTTTTAGACAATCAAGGAAGGTCACACAATCTTAAACGAAAGCAGCTAAATTAAATGACCACAATAAATTAGAAATCCAAATACAGTATTTTGATTTGTAAAGCGAATAGTCATTCCACTGTGTTAAATATAATATTGAGAGGACGTAAATGTATTTCAAGAAAGGTTATATGGTCATCTATTGTATTTCATCGCTAACATCGTCGCTACGGTGACTTAAATGGTTAGAGCGTCCGCCTTAGATGAGGGAGGTAACGGGTTCAAACCACGACCGAATCATACAAAAGACTTATTTTTAAAAGATGCTATCAGATGCCTTTTATATATATTCGAAACCAAAATACAGCATTAATACTTTTTCCCGCCAGCCCTAAACATTGCATTCAAAACGATCTGTCCCAACAAAGAAGTATCCAAAAGGTGTTATTAAGAAAAGTCTTATAACCTTGTCGAAAGCAAGTACGCCATGTCAAATACAAGTAAAAGACAAAAAAATAAAAAATAAAAAAATGCGCATGGTGACATAGGAAAGGCAAATATGAAACAGCGTGATGACCTAATATTGTTCAAAGAAACGGGGAATATTGGTACCAATCGTCCTGACTTTTCATCTAGATTGCCCATCACTAAGCAACACTGTTCTAACATCGAGCATTCCGAAACCGTATTTGTCTTTTTTCAAATAAGCCAGTCATACCTTATTGCTTATGAAAATATATGAGAGACGTTCCTCAGAGCAACTGCTCTGTTGGCCTAGTGGTTATAGCATCCTCTTCAGATGCGGGAGGTCGTGGATTCGATCCCCGGTCATACCATAGACTTACAAAATGTTACTAACAGCTGCCTCGCTTAGCATTGACCATTAAGAGGTTAGTGTTAAGACTCTCGGCCTGATGTAAGGATAATGTGACATCATGCTACATGTCTGCGGCATGGTGCCCCAGTGCTAGACATCACCATAAACTGCCACCGCGAAATGACTGAAAAATTGCTCAAGCTACGTTAAAAATCATAATCACATCACATAACTCCCAGGGCAAAACTACAACACTTCATAAACCAAACTGTGAACTGTTTCTTCAAACCGCTTGGAGGTAAAAATGCTAGACATGCCGAACATTATCATCCTGGAGGTAAAAATGCACAAGCCGAACATTATCACACTGGAGGTAAAAATGCAAGACATACCGAACATTATCACACTTGAGGTAAAATTGCAAGATATACCAAACATTATCATCCTGTAGGTAAAAATGCAAGACAAGCCGAACATTATCACACTGCAGGTAAAAATGCAAGATATGCCAAACTGATGATTTCCTTCAACAACAGTCCAAAAAGACATGTATTTACAGCAGCATTATCATTTGCAATACGAAAAAATAGTATGATTAATATGCTCAATCAAGTATCGGGATATTGGGGGTGGGGATGAGTAGACCGAAAAATTAAACAGGAGGACAAATCTAAAGAGGTTCGGATGGCAAAAGTCAAATAAGTAAATAAGAACATACGCTTATTAAAGTAATATATTGCGAGAAGCTCTGTCACACAATACCTTTCTTCTCCAGTCAACATATTTATGCTCTTATCCTCATGGGAGTAGTCCACAGTCAAAATTGGAACCTATAAACCAGTTGAACATAGGTCACGTGTTGGAATATCGTCCTCTTAACTTTCAGGCCAGACGATTTGAATTAAGAATATAAATAAGTTTCCCATTTCATGCTCATATTTATTTGGAAGGGTTGAACATTTCTTGTGGCCTTGGCACCGTTCTTGGATTTTTACTTGGTTGGAACATTACATTTTCATTTTTCATTGGCACCCTAAATCCAATTTTTTGCTAAGTATAGTGTACCGCTAGTAACATATCATCATAATTCTTAATTTTTAAAAGCCATTCCTGTTTGACGTTTTTAGTTGTTTGGAATGCTTTTAGAGATTATGTGAAATTCTCGCTTTCTGAATGTTGGGAATGTTACTTTAGATTTCTGTACGATATAATCATTGTTTGATAGGTTCTGTTAAACATTTAGACGTTGTTATCACCTAATTAAAACTTTTGGAAGTAAGTTTAAAAGCTATTTCCCTGTACATATTTACATTTAAAGATTATCATCTCACTTCCAAAAATAAAAAAGACAGCAAATCATCAAATAATTTTAACCATAAAACACGGCTCCAAGACGAATAGCATTAATTGGTGGCCAGGCAAAGCTATTTCACATATACTACGATTGCAAAATTTTCCAGAGGCCTTTTAAATAATAATTAATACTAACAAAAAAATTAAATTTTCCCCAATTATTGCTACATAGTAGTTGGAGTTGTTCTACGATCGTGTGTTTTGAAAATTACTCGAGGCAATGTCTGAAAGCACTGTCTGTTTATAGTTCTACTCTCTACGCATCTCATATCACAGGCAGAGGCTACCTTAATTTCATCCAGAGATTGATTACAAGCCTCGTGGGCGTTGTGGTTCAACGAGAAGTCCCTAGCATATTTGTCCAACTAATACAATATAAATGGCGGAGTGAATGGCTTGAATATTGACCCAGCCGTTTTGAGAGGCCATCCATATGTCCAGTTTCTAGGAAAAAAATAATCTTAGTAGGATATGCGAATTACGAAGTTTGCAGCTACTCTTTTGTGGTATACCAAAATCTTTGTTATTGTCTAATATCAAAGCAAACAACAAGACATACATCGAGTAGACAGTAAGAGAATTATGAACCGATTACTATTTTTTTAACGCAAAATAAAGATGCAGCTGAAGAATTGTTAACATGGGAACTATCCCAGTCATAAAAGTCGCATGTCTTTATCTGATGGCATGCATCTTGACGTCACAACTTTTGTATTATTTAATTATTGCTAAGCATTTTGATACAGAAATCGTGGACTGAAAAATAATAAAATGGCTTTGCATTCATAAAACTAGCAAGTAATTCGTCATGCATATGACAAAAGTAAAATATTATTGTTCGATATTTGCATGAGTAAAGAGTTTTAATAATGGGGAAGGGAGTTCTAACATCAGTAGACATGAACTTTTTGGATTATCGAGTAGTTTTAAATGTCTTACTGAAGTAATTTCAATAAAGGGACTCTTAGACCATCAAATAAACGTAGTTTTAAATATATTACTGCAGATATTTCTCACAAAGCCAAGATGATGCCTTCGGATCGTGTTGAATAGCGGATAAATGGGAAGAACAAAGATCTATAAAAACGTAACGTGAACAAAAATACTCACAGTACAATGACAATAAGCAAGGCATTATAAGAATATAATGCAATTAATAATACCGAAAAAAATAAGGTGGAGGCGATGATGGGTGACGTGCGCGCATGTGCGCGCGCGTGTGTGTGACAATGCCGCAAGAAATCGTCCTGACAATGTCGGTCAAGATATATATATATATATATATATATATATATATATATATATATATATATATATATATATATATATATATATATATATATATATATATATATATATATATATATATATATATATATATATATATATATTCTAATTAGGTGTGAAACCGTTGATTAGATGGTTTTTAATAACCACTGGATGAAAACGAACATATTCATATAGACAAATTTTGGAACATAATTTTCACTTATCCATTAATTGGAATGGGTGTGAGATGTAGTCGGGTCATTATTATAAATATTCTCTGATTGACCTATCTAAAAAAATTCATTCACCCATCCGTAAAGAGCAATAAATCTTAAAGATTTCTTGATATAAGTTTCGACAGTGAATATTAATAGGAATATATTTCTACTCGTTTCAGAAAACTAAACGAGACATATTCAGATACCTTTATCTGTGCGTTAATAAAATAGACGGAATTGTTCTGTGCAAGAAGTACAAAACCTTTATCTATACATTACAGACGCACTAAAGCAACCAGTAGTCTTTAAGGCCTAATATTATCTATTCTCCAATGCAACATATAGTCTTTACTTACATCCATGCTCTAATGAAATTTGCAGCTGAAGGCTTAACATTTTCCATTGTCTAACACAACGTACTGTATGTATGGTGATGCTTTATCCATCTACTAATGAAACATACGTTTAATTCCTAATATTAACCATGTAAATTTTAGTTTAATCTGGAAAAACTTAGTCTTAAGACCTAACATCCATGCTGTAATGACACTTTTGGTCTATAATGACTAACATTACCCTTGTTCTAACGTAACGTATAGATGTCAGGACATAAATCATCTATTCTCTTGACAGCTTTAAGGCCATGTATCTATACACTTGAACAATTTAGAGTCTTTGAGGCAGATATACTGAGCCCTTAACAGTAGTTTGCTTAGATTTATTTAAAGCTTCGATGGGCTGTTGGTATAGATGAATTTTAGAGTCCTTCGGGGTGAGGCCTATTTTATTGGTAAAATTGTAAAATATGAAATCCTTCATAGAGAGTCATAGTGTATTAGTATAGACGTAGAGTTTGAAATCCTTCATAGGAGTCATAGTGTATTAGTATAGATGTAGAGCTTGATATCCTTCATAGGGAGTCATCGTGTATTAGTATAGATGTAGAAAATGAAATCCTTCATAGGGAGTCATAGTGTATTAGTATAGATGTAGAGTATGTAATCCTTCATAGGGAGTCATCGTGTATTAGTATAGATGTAGAATATGAAATCTTTCATAGGGAGTCATAGTGTATTAGTATAGATGTAGAGTATGTAATCCTGCATAGGGAGTCATAGTGTATTAGTATAGATGTAGAGTATGAAATCTTTCATAGGGAGTCATAGTGTATTAGTATAGATGTAGAGTATGAAATCCTTCATAGGGAGTCATATAGTGCATTAATATAGACGTAGAGTAGGAAATCCTTCATAGGGAGTCATAGTGTATTAGTTTAGATGTAGAGTATGAAATGCTTCATAGGGAGTCATATAGTGTATTAGCATAGATGTAGAGTATGAAATCCTTCATAGGGAGTCATAGTGTATTAGTATAGATGTAGAATATGAAATCCTTCATAGGGAGACATATAGTGCATTAATATAGACGTAAGGTAGGAAATCCTTCATAGGGAATTATATAGTGTATTAGTATAGAGTATGAAATCCTACATAGGGAGTCATAGTGTATTAGTATAGATGTAGAATATGAAATCCATCATAGGGAGTCATATAGTGCATTAATATAGACGTACAGTAGGAAATTCTTCATAGGGAATTATATAGTGTATTAGTATAGAGTATGAAATCCTACATAGGGAGTCATAGTGTATTGGTATAGATGAGCAGAATGAATTCCTTCAAAGTCACTCCTGGTTTATTAGTATACATGCACAATATGACGTCCTTAAGATGCAGTCCTATGTTTGCTGGTATAGAAATGCATTATCAAGTCGTTCAAGTGAGTCTTAGTGGGGTTATATATGCATTATGAAGCCCTTCATATTGAGTCCAAGTTTACTAAAATAGATGTGCAGTATGACGTCTACATGATTTAGTCCTTATGTTTTGGTATAGATGTTCAGTACTATGTCCTTCAGTGTTAGTCCTAATTAAAAATATGCTTTTGACTGAAGTCCTTTGTAATCCTTGGTTACCGGATTGATGATTTTTTTCTTCTTTTTTTTTGACTACAAGAAAAAATCACAATGATGTTCCATAAAGGCAAATTATCATCATGTATCGCACGTGTCTTGATTCTATCCATCCCACGTTCTTTCCATTGATAAATGTGCTAGGTTTTGTTTGCGGGACTGTAGGTTCACCATTGAGTCCTTCTGATGATCTATGCAGAACATGGACTCGGTAACAACAGTCCGAACACATGCATGTTGAGCGTGCTCGGATCGTCGTTATCGAATCCAGGTCCCACTTGAGAGAAATTTTGACATAGTATCTACAATAATCATTTAATAAAATGCAGACATAAAGATCATAAGGAAACCAAGCAGGAGATCGATAGTGGAGATTTTAATATAAAAGAAAATGAAAACAAAAAACCAGAGAAAAGACTGCACACGACAAAGACCAACTACAATGCTTGTTTACTTTGAGTAATTGACCAAAGATCAAAGTATCACTTATATAGGATGGCAAATACAGCATCTGATAAATTAACACCGAATGACTGCTTGCAAGTTGAAAGTATTTGTCACAGAATAAATTAAACGAAAAAAAAAAACAACAAAACAACACGCAGAAACCAAAGACAGATATTAAACAATGCAATGGTTGTCCCTTGATTCATGAATATAGTATACATTGAAAAGACGTGCGTAAAGGTAAATGTCAACATGTACGAGGATATAAAAGAAGAAGATAATATTTTTTGACAATATAGGACAAATTGAAGTTTACGCGAGAAAGTTGAGATTCATAATATAAGACTGGAACAACTTCTATTGCTTGGTGTGGCGCATCCCAACGCTTTTCACATAATACCTCCTTCGAAACAATTCTATTCCTTCGTACCCATCTTATTCTAATCATTGACACTGTGTTCTTAACTACGTTTACTCCAAACATTGACCCCCATGATCTAACCCAGCGGTCTTAATACGTCTTACTATAAATCGCGACACAATTGTTTTACTTCAGCTTGCAGAAAACTGTGGCCCAGCTGTAGACAAAACTGTGATCCAAAGGTCTAAAAATTCTCAAGTGTCTTTGTACTGTGACATCAGATATATTTATGAAAGGATCTGTACTAATCCAGACACATGATCACGTGATATTTAGACAAGGTCTGTTAATAGGTACATCTGTATTGATGTTGTTGTTGTTGTTGTTGGGCTTAACGCCATTTTTCTCAGCACACAATAAGTTATACATGGCGTCCAGTATTAATAGTAGAGGAAGAAACCGGGAAATCACCGGAAAGAACCAGCGACCCACGAGAAGCTACTGGCAAGCTTTCTCACATATCCACATTCGCCGAATCCTAGATTCGAACCCACGCAGACAGAGGTGAGATGGGAGTGATCCGTAACGGACAGCTCTTAAGACCACTAGGCCCCCATCTGTATTGAGTACATCTTTCTAAATCAATCCAAATATTTCCACACCACATGAGTAGGCATACGACTATATATTATAGGCATGTTGTAGGTAAGGCATGTCTATATATTATTCAGTGAATAACGACTAAATGTGGATATGTTGTAGGTAAAGCATGTCTAAACTCGAGTCAGTGACTGATGACTAAATGTGGGTATGTTGTTGTTGTGGGGCTTAACGCCATTTTTCAGCATACAATAGGCTATACAGTATTAATGGTGGAGGAAGAAACCGGGATATCCGCGGAAAGAACCACCGACCCACGAGAAGCTACTGGCAAGCTTTCTCACATATCCACATTCGCCGAATCTTAGATTCGAACCCAAGCAGACAGAGGAGAGATGGCAGTTATCCATAACGGAAAGCGCATTAGACCACTAGGCCACTCGGAGGAATGTTGATTGGTAACTAAATGTGGACATGCTGTAATTATGGCTTGTCTACACACGGATCAGTGCTTGATCAGATAGGTCTGAAAAAAGTTCTGTAATATGACCGATAACAAATTTACGTTTCCGTCGATATTTGACATATCAAGTTTTGGGCAATGTGGGTGAGATATAAATCTAAATGTTCAAACACAAATATTGAATAAATATGTTCACATATTCAATTCAATGATACTTAGTTAGATTTCTATAAGTGTTCACATATTCACATAATACAGAGTCCCATTTCTATAAATTGGTTTGATTACTAGTAATATTGTGGGGGCAGGGTAATGTTTCTGTTGCTTTATTATTTATTTCCCAAAACACCTGACATGCAATGCTACTTTTATAAAAGGAATGTAAAATCTACAGGCAAAATATTAGTTTATATGGCTGCGTGCTGAAAGGAGAGCAATAACAGATTAAGTAATTTCCTCCATGCATGCATTCCCACAAGATTTGAGTCCATAACGTAGATGCTTTTATTAGTTTATTTCATTACATTACACATTTCTAAACATATATTCTGAAATGAAGCTTGTACTTAATTTAAAAGAACTATATAACGTCAGAATTTATAGAGTTGCAATTTGGAATCGACAAAACATTCAATTATTTTCCTATTTTATGAAATAATGTGTCAGTTATGACAATAATGATAAATTGGTATAGGACGGGGTTGTTTGACTGACAGGTCTTGTAATTTGTATTGTAAACTAGATTAAGTTCATTATTGTACCCCGATGTAACTATTTGTAAAGTTTTGATAGAAAGATTAATTTGGAATCATTTTTTGTTACAGTTGATATTTTAGTGAGAAAATGTCATGAGGAAATAGACAAGAAAAAAAAACCGAGATGAGATAATACAAGAAATATACCGACATAATTTCCATTAACTTGTCTGCATTTAGACGTCACGAAATTGATAGCGGCAGAATGAAGACTGACATGAGTATAAATATTTGCAAGAAACAGCATCTGCCACCGAAGTCGTTACATGTAGGCACCATTTTATGGATAAAATTATTGGACCCAATTTTTAATAATATTAGAGTTCTTATTTCCAGTTTACCTGCTCTTAAAGTAATAACAATCAAGCTAGTTTTGTCTGTGAAATACAGTCGGGTAAGTTCTGGCAATGAAAGACAGTCGGGCAAGTTTTGGGTGTCAAAGACAACCAGGCAAGTTTTGGTTGCAAAAGACAGTCGGGCAAAGTTTTGACTGTGAAAGACAGTCGTTCTAGTTTTGGCTGTGAAAGACGGACATACTTCTTGACGCTATGTTGTTCATTCATGAAATCAGTTCAATTGAAAGTTTGCATGACTCATTAAAGGTTAGCTATGTAAATACATGGATGTTTGAAAGTACCAGCACCATGATAAAATTGTACTTGCATTAAAATTTTTTAGCAGTCAAACGAATATCTGTAAATTAATTTGCAATAGAACAGCACCCGTATAAGCAGAACCACGCGTATTTGAATTGAATACTGCATTATAGAAATATTAATACACGCCAATCGAAACACCAATGAAGACTAACATAGAATCTACAGTAATAAAACATCAACCGAAACACCATGGAAGACTAATATAGAGTCTACAGTAATAAAACATCAACCGAAACACCATGGAAGACTAACATAGAGTCTATAGTAATAAAACATTAAACGAAACACCATGGAGGACTGACATAGAGTCTACAGTAATAAAACATCTACCGAAACACCATGGAATACTAGCATAGAGTCTACAGTAATAAAACATCAAACGAAACACCATGGAAGACTAGCATAGAGTCTACAGTAATAAAACATCAACCGAAACACCATGGAGGACTAACATAGTCTACAGTAATAAAACATCAACCGAAACACCATTGAAGACTAACATAGGGTCTACAGTAATAAAACATCAACCGAAACGCTATGGAAGACTAGCATAGAGTATACAGTAATAAAACGTCAACCGAAACATCTGGTAAAGCTAGAATAGAGTATATAGTAAGAAAAATGAACTAAAATTCCATGGAAGTTTAGCAAAGAGTGCATAGAGTGTATAATTTAATAAAACGTGAACCTTAACACACGAGAAGGCTATCATAGAGTGCATAGCTTAATAAAACGTGAACCGTAACATAATAGAAGGCTATCATTGACTGCATAGTGTGTTCCTCTGGTATTCAGGCAAGTGAGTGTCCTTTGCAAACTATCTGAGTCTGATTCAAACCTGACAATCTTAATCACATTGAAAACTTAATAATATCCTTACAAGATTTTATCTGAAGCCATGTTTTATGAAATGATCTTCATATCTTTGCTGTAAATGTAATATTTTTTAGCCATCAGTCAAATAGGTCATGAAAAATAATATAAAATTTTAGTACTTTTCTGTGAGTTTTGCCGGATGAAGCGTGCTTTGCATGTTTTACTTAAGCGTGCTTTGTATGTTTTAATTGTGTGTATGATATTAATACCCGTTTTTCCTAGTAGTATAATTATATAGGTTTTGGACAGAGCTTACTGTTATAGTTCCAAGCCTTCGATACGCCATTACTTTCCTTGAAATCATACATGAGCGTATGATTTAAGAAAGTGCACATGTTCCTTAGTCCCCCTTCTGAGGGAACTCAAGTGAAATTATTAGACGAAGTCAATGTACTGCTGCTCATCACTTTGATTATTCGTTGCAACTATTGTCTACAGTATAGTACACAGAGACTGTTTACTCTATGTGAGAATATGTAGCTAACATAATGTATTTCACAAAGACTTAACTTTGTGTAAGAATATTTTATATTTATTTGGCTATATTTCTATGCATTGTATTGTGTGAAAATTTGTAGCCGTAATGTATTTCCTTGATATTGCGTGAGAATATATGTCCAACAATTATCGCGACCGATAGTCCATAAATGGCAATAAATTCACAGACTAATGTGTATAGTATTTCGAAGTAATTTATGAGTCTGTCCGAATCTTAGATTATATTATCAGAACAATCGGTGTTTTTACCGCTGCAGAAAATCACTTTCATACTTCAATGCATCACACGTTTTTGTCATAGAGGCCAAGAAGATATATGATATTTCAATTACGTATCCAGAATTTCTTGGTATATTAATTGTCATAAGGACTATTTTGGAAGCGTAACGGCTTTAATTTATCCATTATTATTCGAATAAACTTAAAAGGCATTTCATAATATTGCATTGGAAAATAATGCAGTCGTTGATGGCTATCCAGTGTGAATAACGATGAAGTGAGTGCATACTTTAATGATTATGGTTATAATATATATATATATATATATATATATATATATATATATATATATATATATATATATATATATAATATATTTATATATATATATATATATATATATATATATATATATATATAATATATTTATATATATATATATATATATATATATATATATATATATATATATATATATTGGCGCACAACATGTTTTGAGATTATTGGATATTAAAGCACATAGAGTATTAAGCTAGTTGGTATAAATTTAACTAACGGACTATAGGTTCTTAAGCCTAATTTCCGCTAGAAGGAACTTTTATCTGAGGTGGAATTATACCTATTTTGTCATGATCGGGAAGATGAGTCAGTTTCATTAGCAAAGCCAGGTGTGATATTAAAACTTGCATTCGTAGGTAGAAAAAGTACCGTACAATTTATGGCCGCACTTCGAACACTATCCAATGGATTAATAAGTGTTTACTTTATAATACAGTATACGATGCATGAAATAACAGCCCCAGCCACAAAAAGACAGATCAAAGTAACTGAAAATTTAAATAAAGACAGAACTTGGTATTACTAATACTGTGCATCCGTTTTGCTTGCTTTATTTGCTGATCTAGGTTCTCGACCATGCCTTGAATATGGTATCCGAGTTAAGCCTTTTAGCTTTCTGACCACGCGGATCTGTTTGCCGATATGACCGTGCTCTCCGTCAATATTCAGTGAACCTATGATTCTAGAAACACCAGAAAATATGATCGTAGAAATACAAGACGATACGATTGTTGAAATACCTAGCAACGCCGATAAAGAAGATAAAGAAGCTAACGAAATAACAGACGTGCTTGAAGCGATAGCTGTAATACGCTAAGGCTAATTCTCAGCATTGACATGCATGCATTTATTGGACAATTTGTGTTATTAATTACTGGTGGAATGAGGTTGAAAGCCCGTATAGTCTCTTCACTTTTGACTTGACTGGTGGACCACGTAAGATTCAAGCCGGTTCGAACATGACAGTTTTAACAATTATGTTAAATATGTCATGCACAGAAAAAACGCCAGTGATTAAATATCAAAGTAAGTTGTTCAACGCCACAATGTACCATGCGTACTCTTTTAACTATTTCGATGTTACAAAGATTTCCGCGAATGTATCAAGATTTGTTACAGTCGAAGCCGATTGCATTGCAAGATCTCTGAGATCAGACCAGCATAATGTTTGTAACCAAGGCCGTAGAAACTGTATAAAAGGTAAAAGAAGTTGGAAAAAATCCATTGCTGATGGTATCACAGGAAGAACCTGGTCCTTTTGTTGAGACGGCCAAATGCGTCAAAGATATTAAGAAAGTCACAAGGTCAACATAATAGACTATTGAACGTCTGACAAAAGCGACCGCAGAATCCAAGAAGGCATCAGAAAATTTGGAGAGAACCTTCTGCAACAACAACCATGCTGAACAGCAAACTGCACCTCCAATTTAGCATACTTTAAGTAAACGAACAAAGACAAAGAGAACATATTTGTGAACTAAGTAATCCTTATGACCATGCGGATCGGCTGAAAATTCTGTTGGGGTCTGTTCCAACGAGCAGCATTGAATCAGAAGACTATATTACTGCAAGGCTTGAGTGGCAGAATAAACCCTATTGGCTGCTTGTAGAATTATAAAATTCACAACTTAAGCTGTTACATTTTTAAACAATAGCAATGTCCTATCACGAAGTGAAGGTTGGCATTAGCCAAAGCAGATTAAAATAAATAAAGAGATCAACTACTCACATTTACCAGTTGTGAAAAAATTATATAATGCATGATGTATCCAGAACATTGCTATGAAATATTTTATAACGTGTTCTGTATCCAAATATAGTAAGAAACATTTTATAATACATTTTCTATCCAAAAATGGTATGAAACCTATTGTAATGTATGAGGTATGAGATATTAAATAAACCAAGCTGTAAAGAAACATTGTATGAAACATACCGTAATGTATGTTGTATCGAAATATTGTATGAAAAATATCGGTAATGTATAATGTATCGAAACATTGTATTAAACATGCCGTAATGTATGATGTATCCAAACATTATATGAAACATGCCGTAATGTGTGATCTGTCGAAACATTGTACGAAACATACCGTAATGTATGATGCATCCAAACATGGTATGAAACATTTTGCAAGGCATGACGTTAAGATCTGACTATATTCGAGTCTTATGCAAACCAAGGTACCACAAATATTCACACATAAATATGAAAACATTTAATGATAAT
The DNA here is from genome assembly GCA_016746295.1 of Potamilus streckersoni. Taxonomy (NCBI): domain Eukaryota; kingdom Metazoa; phylum Mollusca; class Bivalvia; order Unionida; family Unionidae; genus Potamilus; species Potamilus streckersoni. Next base: position 449,844 of record JAEAOA010001808.1, on the reverse strand, counting down.
GGACTATGAATATCCGCGAGTAAACAGGTACATATTTCAAATGTCGGTGTTATTTTCATTAGACCATAAAAAGTAATATATATTTTCAGTGGGAGAGTGAGACTGTGAGACCCAGATTGTCCAAATTAGCATACGATTTGACCTCACTCTGTGGAATATGGCAGATATAGGAATAATATGAGATTGGACTTCATTCTGTGGAATATGATATGTATAGGAACAGTGTGAGATTTGACCTCACCTTGTGGAGGTCTAGGAATATTATGAGATTAGACCTCACCCTGTGGAATATAGCAAGTCTTAGATTGGACTTCACTCTGCGTAGTATGGCAGGTCTAGGATTAGTGTGAGAATAGACATCACTCTGTGGAATATGGAAGATCTAGGAATAGTATACGATTGGACCTCACTCTGTGGAGGTCTAGGAATAGTATGAGATTAGACCGCACCCTGTGTAATATAGTAGGTCTAGGGATAGTATTAGATTGGACCTCACTCTGTGGAGGTCTAGGAATAGTATGAGATTAGACCGCACCCTGTGTAATATAGTAGGTCTAGGGATAGTATTAGATTGGACCTCACTCTGCGGAGTATGGAAGGTCCTGGAACTACCAGATACTTAGAATGCCTAGAATAAATCCCGAAGAAAATTTTCTTGCAAAATGTGTCTCTTCAAATTTTTTAACTTTTCTCATGTATGTAATGTTATTAGGCGTAAAAGAAACGTCCCATGTTTCTCATTTATACAACGTGCCTACCTGTATACTTTAGTACTAGTTTCAAATTTTGATAAATTTTCTTAAGTGTAGACAGACTGAAAGAAGTGTTCATTTATCATATTTCGGGTTCTTTTTATTTTCCCTGTACAATCGAATGTAAAGCAAAGGATTAGACAAAGGGTACTTTAACGGTTTATATAAAAGTCATGCCATTTGGATATAAGTATAATGATGACCATAATACTGTATAATTGCTAAGGGATGCTTTATAAAAAAATGTCAACAATGATCATTTTCCTATTGCCCTTGTTATGATCTCGGTAAAAATGAACAGTTTACGTTTGCCCTTGTTATAGTCGCGGATCAAATTGGGTATTTTCTATTGCCCGTGTTATGGTCTCGGTCAAAATTAATATTTCATGTTGTTCTTTTTTAATGGTCTCGGATGGAATAAACATATTCCCATTGTCCTTGCTATAGTCTCGAAACAATCTATATTTTCATATTTTTCTTGTTATAGTCGGGATGAAATGAATTTTTCATATTGCTTTTATTATGATCTCTGATGGAATGAATATTTTTCTGCTCACCGTGTTGTAGTCTTGAATTAAACTTATTTTTCCTATTGCCCTTGTTATAGTTCTCTGATGGAATGCGTAATTTTCCTATTGCCCTTGTTTTAGTCCTCTGATGGAATGGGTAATTTTCCTTTTGCCTTTGTTATAGTCCTCAGATGGAATGGGTAATTTTACTATTGCCCTTGTTTAAGTCTTCAGATGGAATGGGTAATTTTCCTATTGCCCTTGTTATAGTCTCAGATGGAATGGGTAATTTTCCTATTGCCCTTGTTCTAGTCCTCAGAAGGAATGGGTAATTTTCCTATTGCCCTTGTTCTAGTCCTCAGATGGAATGGGTAATTTCCTATTGCCCTTGTTCTAGTCCTCAGATGGAATGGGTAATTTTCCTACTGCCCTTATTATGGCGCTCCGATAACTTAAATGTTTACCTTGAGTTGTTGTTTAGGTCCTCATTCATTTGGATTCAAGATGGCATGGCTATAAAGGGAATTGGCATTGCCTCTGACAAATATAACCTGCTTTGAAGACTTTAGTTGATATCTGCGACTTCGAGGAACAGAAAGAAGACCTGTAATTTGGAGAGAGAGAGAGAGAGAGAGAGAGAGAGAGAGAGAGAGAGAGAGAGAGAGAGAGAGAGAGAGAGAGAGAGAGAGAGAGAGAGAGAGAGAGAGAGAGAGAGAGAGAGAGAGAGAGAGAGAGAGATGTCTCACGCTCATGTTTGGATTTTAAGTTCTATAATGTTTGGGTCCATAAGTTGACATATAAAGACAAAGTTTGAGTTAGTGGGACATTCGCTTTAGGAAATACTACGATGGGTTTCCGGTAGAAATTTGTTTATCGGAATTTTATGATTAAGATTTTTAAGAAGACTATCATTTATATTTCAAACCTTTCGTATTCAAACTTTACGTATCGTACAAGTTTCAAGGAAGCTGTTGAGACTCGCTATACAGAATTCAGAACAATACTGCTGAAGCCAAAATGCATGTCCGTAATTGTAGTTCAAAAAGTATATCTATCAATTATCTTGATTTTTGTATATTATATTTCATTTTATTCTTTTGTGTGGAGGTCAGCATACTATTTCAACGCTAGCATTTAGAGCAGAGAAAGTTATCATTGAGAATATTACACGATTACCTAAATCGTTTTTTTTTTACTACATGACTATTGTTTTTGACTCGTGGAATTAAACCTCATGGCGTCACAACTAGCGACATTATGCCGTCATAAGGTCAAAAGTAATGATCTAGATATTCAAATATCTTTCACGATAATTTTTCTCCACCATTCTGCAGCGTTGTAAATTGAATCGGTAAAATAGACTCTTACAGCTGTACTCATTTCAAACGAAATTTTAGAAAATAGTTGAGCAATTTAAATGTTTTGCCCTAAAACGACCCAGCCGTGATTTTACGAAGGCCATCAATACGTCAGAATATAATTTGAATTTAAAATAGATGTGTTTTACGTATTGTATCCTGCGTAAAAATTAATCTTTACGATTACAAGCTCATCTTCTTCTTTTAATCCCTGAACCTCAAGAAAATAATAGAAGACTTGTAACCCATTGTAAAATGATACTGATAGTAGCCCATAAAATGAAGCTTTTAGAACATCAAGAAATAATAAAAGCAAAAACTAATGGTAACAAAGAAATAAGAGTGTTAGCAACAGACAGTCTCTGATGATGGATTACATTTTGGATAGAGGGATATCAATTTATTCCTGATTTCTCAAGTGATAATGGAATTTTTTCTGACGAATGACGTCTACTCGACAGTTGCTGAAAGGAAACTTTTAAGCTTTGCAGGGCACATTGGACTCTCAACAGACAAGAAGGATCGTAACTCGTTTATCATTACCACCGTGACTTCTTTGGAACTTTATAACTCTCTTTGCTAAGATATTCTAAATAGACAATTGACAACCGTGACCTCAGACGATTTGTTGCTTTGCTAAGAAAGTGATGTAGCTATATTTTACAATTACTGATAACCTGCTGCGTTTAGGTTTGCTTTATAAAATCGATGGTTTTGACATTTTCTCGGTTATAGATTAAGACGTTTCCAGATTTCCTCTCCATTTATGCATCCATTAAGTCTAATCATCCAATATTTATTAGAGATTAGGGAAACTAGATTCAGAATGTACAACATTATGATAATTGCAATTCCACGTTATGTTATTAATTTATTGAAATTAGTAAACATCTCCCGTATGTTAAATTGGTTTGCAAATCACGATTTGAGAAAGAATATAAAATAGAAAGCTATCCAGTGGAATTGTAGCAAACATGATGGCAGTCACAAATAAACAGGACATTGTCACCGCTGAGTCGTAGTTTAATCTAATGGATAAACAAGTGTTCCAAATAAAACACAAGTGGTCACCCTACCCCACTCTTATTCCAAGCCCACATCAATATAAGTAAGCTATTTAGTATCGAGACGGATGGAGTAATGTCCCTTGCACAAGGACACATCAAAGTAGCTAACCCAGGATGACCCTATGGTGGCATTGGAATCTTGACCATTGAGTTAGCAAGTCTACAAAAGAGCCATTACAAATAAGTGTACGTTTGTTTAGTACCTAATCTAACTGACGCAAGAAAGTATTCAAATTTTTAATTTTATAAATGGGACGTAATTTGACAATGTCTATATATGATATCTTCTACTGAGTTTAGACTAGTACAAGCGAAAATAATTTACAATCAATAAACAAACTAATCGAAAAGAGAACATTTTTAATGATATTTTTAGAAGTAAGACCTTGAGATGCACAATGTAGTTCTCCTTTTCCCCTAAATGTCAACTCTTTTACTAGTCTTTTCTGATGTATCTGAGGTGGTTTGCTTTCGTAAGATCTATAATGTATGCAACTGCCAATTAAGGAACTTTCTGGAGACACCACTGGTAGTTATACTGTCGCAGATTGTTCTACCGGTGGCATTCAAGAATGAAGTTTGGTTGGTGCAAAATTTACATTCAACCATTTCGAAAGAACATTGCGTTCTAGATTTCTTAGAATGTTATGTGACATGACTGGTCTTTACCTATGTAGACTGTACCAGCGTTATTGTGCCACTTCTTACCATCACGTGTGCTGTATATTGTGAAAGTTTCGTGAATTAGATACCGTAAACTTTCTTAACTTAAGGTTTTACTATGATGAGAACTTTACAGCTATTATTTTTTAATAATTAAAGATATGGGATATAACTGTGAATTTGGTGCGTTTGTGTTGTTCTTGAAGCTGGTGTTATCATGTACACCTCACATAATTACTTCATAGCAGACATAGAAATAATAATAGTGTCCTAAAAAGCAGAGATGGTCACCTGGTGAAGTAGACATACGGATTCGATACAAGCAGAATATTTCAAGCAACTGCCTGGATGAAAACTATTTTGAATTGCATCAAGCTTTTCAGTAAACAATGTTTTATTTAATTACACATAGGCACTATGCGCATTATATGGTATCAAAAATGACCTACAGATGGGAAAATTGCCAGCATAAGTTTGATTTTGGGGTGCATAAACTTCCTTTGCTATGAACTTCCATTGTCTTACCAGGTCAAGGCAATGACAATTTTATCTTATATTTCACTATAGCTGTCCAGGCATATATACCTTGTTGACTTTTTTTTAGCTGATTTAAATTTTTAAAGAATTTTTATATTAGGCAGGTAGATGTAGCATTGAAATTATGCACAAAATCTTCCCGCTTCCACGTCTTTTAACACCTATCGTAAACCATTGTGTCAGTCTAATTAGAAGGCATCTATCAGGTCAGCCACATCATTTATAGCGATTAAATATCGTTCATGACAAACATGCAATGTAAATGAGACACATTTAGGATGGTGTTATGGTCAATAATAATGTTAATTTATCTCATACTAGAATTATTCAAGTATCCTCAGATCGAAAATATGACACGACTTGTCTAAAACTATCGCCTACATGTAAGATGTAAGATTAGTAGTTAGCATAGAGTATCATAAAAAAGAACATAAACAACCTAGATTTGCAACGTGTTCTATAAATACTTGTTATCTCACAAACTAAAATATTATTCAACAATATAATGCTGTATAAAGGTACATAAGAACAGTTTCAGCTTTAAAGCAAAATGAGACGGTAAAGTATGGTACAAAGAAACGTCTAAACGAAGACGGTAAAGTATGGTACAAAGAAACGTCTAAACGAAGACGGTAAAGTATGGTACAAAGAAACGTCTAAACGAAGACGGTAAAGTATGGTACAAAGAAACGTCTAAACGAAGACGGTAAATTATGGTACAAAGAAACGTCTAAACGAAGACGGTAAAGTATGGTACAAGGAAACGTCTAAACGAAGACGGTAAAGTATGGTACAAAGAGACGTCTAAAGAAAGAAGGAAAAGTATGGTACAAAGAAACGTCTAAACGAAGACGGTAAAGTATGGTACAAAGAGACGTCTAAACGAAGACGGTAAAGTATGGTACAAAGAGACGTCTAAAGGAAGAAGGAAAAGTATGGTACAAAGAAACGTCTAAACGAAGACGGTAAAGTATGAAACAAAGAAACGTCTAAACGAAGACGGTAAAGTATGGTACAAAGAAACGTCTAAACGAAGACGGTAAAGTATGGTACAAAGAGACGTCTAAAGGAAGAGGGAAAAGTATGGTACAAAGAAACGTCTAAACGAAGACGGAAAACCAAGGTACAAAGAGACATATAAAAGAAGAAGCTATAGCATGGTGCAAAGAGATGTCCAAATGAAAACGGCAAATTAAGGTACAAAGTTAGACTACTCTTGATAATGTTCTATTTATATCCTTTCGCCCGTAGGACTGATTTATTTTTAATAATAATAATAATAATAATAATAATAATAATAATAATAATAATAATAATAATAATAATAATAATAAGAAGAAGAAGAAGAAGAAGAAGAAGAAGAAGAAGAAGAAGAAGAAGAAGAAGAAGAAGAAGAAAAAGAAGAAGAATAACGAGGACTTTATATAGTGCCAAATCTTTAGAAGCTCTAAGCGGTTTACAACATTTGACAACGCTTAAAAAGAATAAAAACATATATAGTGAAATGATTACAAAAATAAAAACAAACACCAAAAAAGTTAGAAACATAAAATGGAAGTCGTAGAGGAATATTTTCTTCTCCATTTGATTAAGACAAGATACATTAACAACACCCGGTAAAGGATCCTTTATTTATGATACTAACAAAGAATATTGCGCTATTCTAAGTGATCATACTTCAAGTAACCAAGGCATCTGCTGTCAGATACACTACATCTGATTTGGTCCCAGTTTATGTACCATATATAAGTTGCAAATGTAAAAGAGAAAGGCAAGAAAGCACATTACTCTTTATATTGACGAAACTTCAAGAATTTAAAACCAAAGATATGTATATTGTAATATTTAACCACCCTATCTTTACATTGCAGCAGCCAAATGGAAAATATATCATCCTATTTCTCAAATTACAGCAGCAAAATGGAGAATTTCTCCACTGGTCTCTCACAAAGTAGCTGCCTAACGAATAATTGCTCTACCTGTCTCACACTGCGACCACCAAACGGATCCAGTCTCTCAAAATGCGGTTGCCAAAAGGAGAACTGTTTATTCTTGCCTTTGTTTCATGCTGTGTGATACTATGAATTATTTATGCCAGCATTTTAGCAGTTAAGTGTAAAATCTTTCCAGAATAATAATTATGACTATGATTATCTCTTTCATCTCAACGACGGAATCAAGTACATAAAAGAAAACAACATTGCTTACATTCTCCAAGAAACACCACTGTTTTAATAAGTCTTTATTCCACCGAATTACTTACATACGTACATAATTGCAGAAGTTTGGGACAGGTTATTATAAACTGGAGTCCAAGTTTTTTTTTGCTCTACTGTTACTGAGTTTTACAACTTGTTAACGAATACGAAGGCTAATGTTATTGAAAGAAAATTTTGTACTCTCTTTTAGGCATTTTTCCATCATTATCACACCATCTACATTCCAAGTGTTTACCTTTGACCACAGACTTAGTGAGATGTGAAAGAAGCGCTAAGACGTCTTAAAACTAGGTTTTTCATTCTCCCATATATATATATATATATATATATATATATATATATATATATATATATATATATATATATATATATATATATATATATATATATATATATATATATATATATAAAGCTATTCTATTAAGTTCTGATTTAACTGGAAAACTTTATTTGTAAAATGGGCAAATTAAAGTTTTGCCTTCATGTCTGACTTGGCTTATTTCAACCTTGTGGAACTTAATAGTATTGGAATGTTAAATGGTATCAGTTTCTGTATTACATGTAACGCATCAGTTTATGCGGGCATTGTTAATGATACAGGCATGATTGCTCTTTTTGTCTCATGTAATGAGTTTGCACTTCACCTCAAGGTATCGTTTGGGCAAAAATTAAAACCTTCGGGCTTCTGTTTTATAACAAGTATTGATTTCACAGATAAAATAATGATTTTAGAACAAAGAGAGGTGCGATTTGTGGAAGAAGTAAATATTGTACCACGAAGTTTAAGATCCGAACAAAATGTTTGTAAAGACAGAGGACGCTGCTCATACCGCACGTGATTTATAGTTGAATTTGCTAATCTAGTGAGATTCTCCCGTGATAATAGGCATAACAATTTCCGGTGACATTCATACAGGATGAGTGGCTTCATTTCAAGGTTGTTAAGTATAAAGACACTCAGTTTTGACATTTTGTCAGACGTCAGAACATAGACTGTGTAAGAACCATAAGATGCAAATTTCTTCAAGCGGTAAATGGCTCATTAAAGCTGAGAAAGATTTGTCTGCCAGTAAAAGACAGAAATAGGTTGAATTAGATTTGTCTGTCAGTAAAATAAAAAAAAAAATAAGGCTGAGTAAGAATTTCCTGCCAATAAATAGCAAAATAAGTTTGAGTTAGATTTACCTGCCAGCAAATGACAAAACAAGGATTAGCTAGATTTGCTGGCCATTAAAAGACAAAACAAAGTTCAGTTGGATTTGACTGCAAGTAAATGGCAAAGAAGGTTGAGTTAGAATTACCTGCCAGCAAATGACCAAATGAGATTGTTAGATTTGTCTACCAGTAAATGACGAAATATGGTTTAGTTAGACTTGCCTGCCAGCAAATGACCAAATGAGATTGTTAGATTTGTCTACCAGTAAATGACGAAATATGGTTTAGTTAGACTTGCCTGCCAGCAAATGACCAAATGAGATTGTTAGATTTGTCTACCAGTAAATGACGAAATATGGTTCAGTTAGACTTGCCTGCCAGCAAATGACCAAATGAGGTTGATAGATTTGCCTACTAGTAAATGACAGAATGAGGTTCTCATAGATTTGACTATCAGCAAATGACCAAATGAGGTTTAGTTCGATTTGCCTTCCAGTAAATGAGAAAATAAGGTTCTGATAGATTTAACTGTCAGTAAATGACAAAATGAGATTGAGGTAGATATGCATGCCTTAGATTATACTGTTTATCATAAGAGAATGATTTATACTGTGAAAAATGATTAATACATAAGAAGTAAAAGTACTTGTTCCAATGAGTTATCACCGTCTTTATATCCTGCTACATAGAACCACTAGCTGAGCTTCATATATTAATTTGAGTGGGGGTTAAATACTGAATTCTTGGATAATTATTTGGAATCTGTATTGCCGTTTGCTAATTACATTGATAGTCTGATCAACGAATACAATGTCGAATTACTGAAATGGACGTGAGTTTGCACCCTAAGCTAAGCTGTTTTTACATTTAGTTTTTCTTATGTTCATTTCCATCGATCATTCGGATTGAAAACAGATGGCTAATAAATCTAAAACGATAACATTAATAAGGAGATAGCGTACACGTCAATGGATATCTAATATTAAAGCATTTTGGAAACATTGTCTCAAAATGCTTCCATACTTGGTAAGATCAATCGGTACAAATACTAACATTAATACCAACCTTTTTATTCAGTCCCATCTAAGGCATACATATCTACCTCAACCTCATACATCATCTATCAACCTTAGTATCATCTAAGGCATAAATATCTACCTTAACCTCATCTATCATCTATCAATTTCACTATCATCTAAGGCATGCATATCTTCCTCAACCTCATTTTGTCATTTATTGGCAGTCAAAAGTAATGCAAAAATGTTTCTAACCTAATGTACTGTGCTAAATATGATGTGCTATATATAATTATGCCCTATATCGAACTCAGGTAATGTTTACACGAAATTAGGTTTCAAATTACTTCAACTCCGGTCTCATAAACAAACATCAAACACCAACTAATTGGAAATACGGAAGATACATTTTCTCATTATTATCCTTGTGTATATATGTGCATGGTTAATATAAATTTGAATATTACTAAAAGACTTCATGTTCGTGTGTTTCGAAGATCACGTGTCTTGTTTGACTAAAATCATCGGATGATTTGAAGCGATAAATTTCTTTTAAAATGACAAGTCTACTAATGGGTTGCTATTTAGATGGAGGACTCGCAGCGATTACATGCAATATGCATTATCTTCATAAGCACCTATTCACCCTTCCAGGTAGATAGAAAGACAGAAACATTCATGCATACCGTTCAAGCGCAAAATATACTTCTTTACACAAAGGGAAGCAAAAGTAACTATCGGAGCTACAGGAAGACAATAGTTTTGTCTAGAACTGGTCGTTCGGATGATCTGATCTAATCAAAAGGGAAATAAAGTTTGAGAAGATATGGCGACTGTCCGTTCGATCGATCCAGAGAGATGAAGTTACAAAAAAAGAAAAGCAGATGGAATTTGTGTGTTTGTGCGTGAGAGAGAGAGAGAGAGAGAGAGAGAGAGAGAGAGAGAGAGAGAGAGAGAGAGAGAGAGAGAGAGAGAGAGAGAGAGAGAGAGAGAGAGAGAGAAGATAGGTTAATGTAAAAAAAGATGCATTTTGAGAGAGAGAGAGAGAGAGAGAGAGAGAGAGAGAGAGAGAGAGAGAGAGAGAGAGAGAGAGAGAGAGAGAGAGAGAGAGAGAGAGAGAGAGAGAGAGAGAGAGAGAGAGAGAGAGAGAGACTTAAAGTTTGATAATACTTAACGGGAGTCCGTTTGATAGATGAGCCGCGTTAGCGCACCGGATTCGAGTTCTGTTTAGACCAATCTATACCATTTGCTGCGGTGCGTGCTTGGGCAAAGCCCTGAACTTTCTTCTTCAGATTTCATAGGTACTAAATAACTATTGATTTTTCTTAAAACACCAACTACTAACAATCCAACCGAAAAAACAATTAAGCAATCAACCGTAAAAGCGATCAATATAGCTTGCATACATTCGGGTGATTACTTATGGGTTTTTGTTCTTAGTAAGTCGCTAACATTAAAAATATACAAGGGAAATATAAAGCAAATTTAATAAATAATATAAGATCAAAATATTTACAGAAAAACCATATTGTTTCAGAATATCAACTTGTATAATAAATTAGCAAAAATTTATTGTGATATAAATGCAGGTTCCATAAACTTTCATATTCGAATTTTTTTAAAAATAGCTGAAAAAATCAGAAGTATTAAAACGTATGAAATCAGCGGCAGTATTAAATGGTATAAATTCAAAATCAGAAATAGAAAGTATGCATGCAGTGTCAACCTCAATACGGTGATTCATCAATGGAATTAATTTATTATTACAGACGCATATTCGATATAATTAAAGCTGTGATATTTAGATTCACATGATTTTCAGTGCTTTACCGATGTATATCTTAAGTCACAAATCTGATACGGAACATTTAGACTGAAATCGCCATAAATCTGCAGTGTTATGTACATGCAATTTAATTCATTTGTTTGTATGCTTTAATGTTTACTATCTTATTACATGTTATTGTAATGAATTTTTTTTTCAAATGGATTTGATGTTTTTAAAGAAATTCAGCTCAGTTATTTTTGACCTGATAAACAGACAATAGTTAAAACATTAATGCTAATCGTTAACCTTGATTATTAAATCAATAATCAATAAAATATTGATTAAAATATTAAATCAATAAATAAATTAAATTTGGTGTACACGATTGTTTATAAAATTCATTATAAGAGTAAGATTTTCTTAGTGGAATCAATGCTATTTCTGACTTCTGACACGTGAAAAATTTTCCACGATGGTCTAGAAAGTGGTCACGTAACTCCATACCGAAATCTATTTTGCGGCCTAATTTCACTATATAACAGTTTTCCCCTATAAAATAGCCAGCTGTGCTTGAAACCTTTGAAGCTCAAAAGTGTTTAGTTGTGACCAGATTGAGATGAATTAGTTTTATTCAATTTAAATTAATATATTTCTCTGTAAACATACATATAAGTGCGTATTTACAGAAATCTAGGAGAAAGACATTTATTGAAATTTTAAGGAATTCAAAAACTGGAATATTATTCTGTCTGATTAAACAAGGAACAATTGACCCGGCAGCATTTTGCAAATTACAATATATATATATATATATATATATATATATATATATATATATATATATATATATATATATATATATATATATATATATATATATATATATATATATATATATGTCATTGACTTCCATCTTGAAATTACACCGGGATTCGAACAGTGATTAATTTAGGACTATTATTGAAAAGCTTTTATTTTTAATTTTTGGATTGGCTTTTGTGTTTGATTCGTAAACCATGAGACTTTTCCTTTATGTTTATTTTAGTTTTCTAAGGAAATAAATTATTTGTCAGTTTGTTTTACGAGAATAGACAATTAACAAGAACATTGGTGGCTGATCCGGGATATATAAGTTTTGGCTAAAATATTTTAGAAAATTGTTTTTTTTTTTTTAAATTTAAATTCCTCTAGTTTTCAGAAATGTTTAAATCACTAGTATAATTCCATATCTTGTTTGAAATCTTTATTGAACTGAACAGGCCTCTTTTATAATGTAGAGATAAGGTAGAGATCATTTTTGTTATCAAATACTACCCATGAGCAGTTGGAGTTTTTTTTTATAGATAAGATGAATTGCTTGAACTTGCAAGAATATATGATCTTTCTAAGGCAAAAGGTTCTTTCATGAAGCAACCAATAAAAAACATTTTGGTCCAATGTTTGGTAGAAAAGAATGCTTTGGATAAAACTGTTTTGGATTTGATCAGTAAGTCTGTATCAGCCTCTAATATAAAGTAAAGGAACTAAAACTAAAACTAAAACTAAAATACAAGATGGAATTAGAGTTAAGGAAGCTGGAACTTCAACAAGATAAAGAAAAGGAAAGGCAAAAAGCAATTGGAAGAAAGAAAGAGTGAGAGATAGAGTGAGAGAAAGGCAAATGCAGCTACAGAAGGAACAAATACATCTGCAGAAAGAAGAGAGAGAGAGAGGAAATGAAAAAAGTGAAGAGGAGTGGAGAGAAGAGAAGAGGAGAGGAGAGAGAAAAATATAAACAAATATGATTACATAATGAAGAGAGATAAATATAAATGCAAATGCAAGGAGAGAAGGAAGAGAGGGAATACATATCAATTTAGAAAAAAAAAAGAAATGAGCCGGCAAGTGAAAATCACGTTCCGACTTTACATATAAATTCAAGTTTTGATTCTACTAAAACTATTAGGCTAGTGACTTATTTCAGAGAAAAAGAAGTAGACAAATATTTCCTCGTTTTGAAAAAGGTGCTGAAAGGTTGAAATTGCCAAATGAACATTTGATTCAATTATTACAATGTGTACTTATTGATGAATCTAGCATTATTTGCCATTCACTATCACTTCAACAAAGTGCCGACTGTAATCTTGTTCAGGAATACATCTTAAAAGGCTATGAGTTAGTCCCTGAGGGTTATCGGCAAAACGTCAGGAACAATAAAAAGAAACAGGACAAACTCATATCGAATTTACAAGTGAAAAACACAACAATTTGACAGATGATGCTCCTCGAGAAACGCCAATAAAGATTAAGAATGTCTCAGATAATTTAAATTACTTGAAGAGTTCAAGAACTGTGTCCATAGTGATATTAAGACTTATCTTGACGAGCTTAGGATATAAACTATGGAAAATGCAGCTAAGCTCATCAAGTTCCTTTTTTAGGCACGTTTTCCACTCATTATTCTTCTGGTAAGAATTTATTTCAGTCTAATATAAGTCCTACTAAAACTCAATCTGGCGTAAGATTTTAAAATCATGCTTCTGATAAGCTTGATCAAAAGTCATTGTCTGTTCCTACGTGACCCTATTGTAAGAAGAAAGATCACGTTATTTCTGATTGTTTCAAATTGAAATATAAGCACCAGAGTCAATACAGACCTATCACAAATGCTCTTATTTCTAAGAGGTGAAGGTCGCGATCATGTATTGAAAACAATATATTTGTTGGGTCTAATAAACCCCAGTCTGGGTGGTTCGGCCAATCCTATCCCTATTAAACGTTTCAGGGATACAGGAGCTTTTCGGAGTCTGTTAGTGTCAGGTAATTTGCCTTTTACTGAGAAGTCTTCTTCTAATGAGAGTGTTCTTATTCAGGGAGTAGAGTGCAGCTTTGTAAATGCTCATAGCTTTGTTAATGTTCCTCTTCATTGTGTACATTAGTCATCAGACTTAGTCTTAGGACATGTCACAGTCGGAAAAGGGAATCTTTACCCGTTGAGAGCATTCAATTAATACTAGGCAACGACCAAGCTGGAGATAAGGTTTTGGCTAATCCACTTTAACCGACAATCAATGTTTGGATCAGAAAGTCAGCCCTATAGAAAAAAAATTTCGAAATTTATACCCAGCTTGTACATTTACTAGCTATAGGAAGGAAAATATTCCTTTTGCTGACACATGTATTGGTTGAACTTTTTTGCTTAGGTCACGTTCACACCTTGTTTGGATTGATAAAAAGAAATTGATCACAGTGATCCTCTTTTATCTACTCGTTCTCTTTATTCTAACCAAAGTGACAAACGACGATCACTTGTTATCAAACAGGAAAAAGATCCTAAAATCTCCTATCTGTATTTAAGGACCATTAGCGAAACTGAAGCCATTGAAGTACCTGTCTGTTATTACATTAAATATTGACTTCTTATGAGAAAATGGTGACCTCCCAAGTTACTTGTTGGTGACGAGTGGTCAGTGAACTATCAAAATGTACTTCCAAAATCCAACAGTCAAGAAATAATTTGGCTGGTCATTTAGGGATTAATAAGGCTTATCACAAGATCTTGAATCACATCTACTGGCCAAAAGTCAAAAGAGATGTTTGTAGATATTCTAGATTGTTTCATACTTGTAAAATGGTCGGAAAACCCAATGAGAAGATACCTATGGCTCATCTACAACCTATTCCTGCATTTGACGAACCTTTTAGTAGAATAATGGTAGACTGTGTCGGTCCCTTACCTAAGACTAAGCCAGGCAACTAATACGTGTTGACCATTATGTCTGCTTCAATATGATAGATTACCAGAGGCAATTCCTTTAAAGAATATCAAAACTAAAGTAATAGTAAAAACTTTGATAAGGTTTTTTTCTTCTCAATTTGACCTTCCCGAATCTGTCCAATCTGGTGAAGAGTAAAATTTTATGTCTGGAATTTTCCAACCAGTTGTGCTTGAATTTGGCATCCAGCAATTCAAGTCAAAAGTGTTATTCTGGCTTAACATAACCTCGATGGAGAGAACGTCTTTTAATATAGATCTTTCTGTCTTGCTCATTCCTCAAAATTTTCTTCAGATTTGATATTACAGCCCTTACAAAATTAAGAAGAAAATGAATGAGTTAAAACATAATAATAGTATTCTGATATAAATAAATTAAAAGGGTACCAGCATATTGAGAGAGGTAGACAAGTAAATTTTGCAATTAATGTAGTTGCATCTGTCCAACTTACCGAGGATTCAATTGTAGAAATTTAGTCGGACTCTTGATTTTGGAGTGAAAAATCTTAGCTATTCAGAAATTATGAATAATCTGGAACAGAAACTTTAACATTTGCAACAAGAAAGGAATGAACTTAAACAGTTATTATTTGAATATGATCACTTATTTCCAGATGTTCCTACAAGAACCAAAAAAAAAATTCATGTCGTTGAAATTCTTCCAAAACAGTTGAAAGAACACCAATACAGGATGAACCCTCTCAAACAGGAATACTTGAAAAAAGAAATTCAGTATATGTTGGAAAATAATTTCGAAGAGCCCAGTAAAAGTGACTGGAGTCAACCATGTACACTTGCTCCGAAACCAGATAAAACTTTCCGTATGTGCACTGACTATAGAAAGGTGAACAGTGTAACTAAAACAGATTCATTTCTATTACCAAGAATCGATGATTGCATTGATAAATTGGGAACACCATATTTGACCTTCTGAAAGGATTTTGGCTGATTTCACTAACGAAAAGAACAAAGGAAATTTCGACTTTCGTGATTGGATTTATCAATATAAAGTGATGCCGTTTGGGATGAAGCGTTCGCCAAATACCTTTCAACGTTTGATGAATATGATTGCCATCTGGTCTAGATAAATGTCATCATCTACAACGACGACTGGAAAGAATATCTACCAACAATTCGGAAATTCTTTTACAGACTCACTGATGCATGTTTGACAATTAATTATCAAAAAGGAGTTCTGTGGTGGTTGTGTAACATTTCTAGGACATATAATACGATATCGAAAAGTTAAATCTATAGATGCTAAGGTCTAGGCAATCTCTGAATTCCCTGTGCCTATCAGCAAAAATCAACTGATGCGATTTTTGTATATACCTGGATACCATAGGATATTTTGCTCTAATTTTCTAATATTGCTTAACCCCTGACAAATTTATTGAGCACGAGAAACAAATTTCTTTCGACTGAAAAATGTCAGGATGCTTTTGACAAGTTCATGAACATAATTAAAAGTACACAAGTTCTTTCATCTCCAAATTTCAGTCAGTAATTCTGTTGATGCAAATGATGTTGGGGTTGGAGATTTATTGATTTAAGATCATCAAGTGCGTTCTTTTCATAGAAATTAAATACGCGCCAAAGAAATTATTTAACAATCAACAAGGAATGTTTGGCTTTAATATTGATATTACAACATTTTGAAGTAAATTTAGTTCAGCTCCTTCTCCTTCTCATAGTCAATCTATAGTAAGAAGAACGCTTTATTCTATAAACCTTTATCTGTCTTTTTTGGGGGGAAATGTTATGCACATGAAATTTAATTATTTGCTTGTTTGTTTTGATTTTTAAAATTTGTATTCCATTACATGTTTTTGTAATGATAAGCTTGTTAAATTGACTTTATTTTAGAAATTCAATTCAGTTATGTTTTGACCTTAATTCAGAAATCAGAGTTTTGGTGTAAACAATTGCTTTTATTCATTCTAGGAGTTATATTTACTTTGTGGAATCAAAGCCATTTCTGTAGTATGTGACAGGTGAAAACGTTTCCACGATAGTCTAGAAAGTGATCACGTGACTCACTACGGGAATCTATTTTGTGTCTTAACTGTATAACTGTTTCTTTTAATAAGAAAAGCAAGTTTTGCTTTAAACTTTTGAAGATCATAGGTGTTTTCTTGTGACCAGTTCGATTTGATTTGTTTATATTTTATTCAATTTAAAGAAATTTAATTCACTGGAAACATACTAATATGTGCTCCTTTACAGACTTCAAGGACATAAACATTTATTCAAATTTCTCGGAATTAAAAACCTGAATATTATTCTTTGTGAATCAATAAGGAACTGTTGGCATGGCGAGAATTTGAAGTTTACGGAATACGTCATTGCCTTCAATATTCATATTTCATTGGAATGCAAACTGTGATTAGTTTATGACTTTTTTCATTGATAGGACATATAAATAATTATTGGATTAATTCTTGGATTTAATTCGTAAATCGTAAGTCCTTTTTCTTATTTTTACTTTGTTTTGCTAAGGAAATAAATTAGATGTTAAATTTTAAAAGCCTGTTGGCTTCACTCTTTTCTTGTTACTTTTGTAATAGCAGAGACAAGTTAAATCATTTGGCCTGAAATCGCCATAAATCTAATGCTTACCCTCTGATCTGCAATCGTCATAAATCTCATACGGGCGACTTAAATTCAAATCGTCATAAATTTCATGCGGATGACTTCAATTCAAATCGTCATTATTTTCAAGCGGGTGACTTAAATTCAAATCTACATCTATTTCAAATGGATCACATGGGCTGAAACGTCATAAATTTCAAACGCATCACATGGAACAAAATCGTTTTAAATATCAAGCGGATCTCTTTTGCTGAAATGATTTTCCGAAGTCAATTAAATCACAAATTTAGAAATATTCGTCAGTGAAATTACAAATTTATAGCATGCTATATTTAATAAGAAATGCATCGCTGTCGTCTAATTTGATTTTTAGGTCAAACTATCTGATACGTTAGAAATAAAGATCGCTTCAATAATCCATCGGCATGTGGCAATCTGCACAAATGTTGAATTCAGTCAAGTCATCCTCAGTTATGAAATGATATCTATGATGATGTACTTTAGCTTGATTTAAATGTGTTGTCCAATTATTAGACAAATAAATCTTGTAATAAAAGCACCACTCTGTAACAAGAGAACATTAAAGACATATTTGCGCTAGTTGATGGTCCACACAAGCCAAGCGTTTGCTCGTTTTTCTCAGTGTAATGATGCAAATTATAAATTGGATAGTGTTTGGTCAATTGTTTATTTGATGGACAAATAATTTGAATTTTAGGCTTGGTTTGGCGGGTTTCGCTGTATTTTTCAGCAAATTACAGGATATACATGACTATCGGTATATTTGGTGGAGGAAGAACCTTAGAAGGCAAAGTGAAGAATCGCTGATGCACAGGAAACTACTGGTACGTTAATAGATCCGATACTCGGATCCATGCGGAGAGAGGTGAGACGTCGTTCGTCTGTAAACGCGAACTTCTTAGACTAATTGGCTACTTGGGACCCAACGAATTATAGGAAGATAATAATACTGTAGGAAATGTTAAGCAGTTCACATAAGTCTAATTTCGAAACAAATCTTTCAATCAATGTTTCTTATCAATTAAACATACTAGATAAACAAGTGGTACTCAAAATAATTACTTCATACAAAAACAAAACAAGCGAAAAAATTGATTATGTTAACCGAAATTGGATTGTATTGGTCAGGGCTTATTTCCCCATTGAAACGTACACACTTAACTGCAGTAATACATTTTCTGTTTTGCAGATATTTGTAGCCAGGAATTGGGATACGTCACCATATTTGTTTGTATCCAAGACTGTGGATACGCCATGGACAGTCACGCTTATTTGTAACCAAGAAATGTAATACGTCACCGATGATGTCTTTATTTTTTTTTGTTTGTTTTGTAATCTCCAGATCAGGACTTAAATAGTCAACCATTTTAGCAACAAAGAATTTGAATCGCTTGAAATGTTACGTTTGTACAAAATCTGAAACGCATAAAATTGAATGATTGCATAGAATTTAAAGATCTTGAAATTTAAAATTTGTAATGAAAATTTAATGTTTCCTTACCCTAATTATTCGGACAATATGAATTCTGGATATAGATCAAACAATTACCAAACAATAATACATTTGAGTCTCAGTTAATCCCATAGATAGGGATAAATACATGCTGCATACATTTTCTTGATTGGTTTATATTTCGTCTGAGTCAATCGCAAAACTGAATTGTAAAATTCACAATCAGAAGTCAGCTTATCCTAGTTACTTTCGCACGGGCCGCCAAAATATGAAATTTTGTGACATCTCACTAACTATGACGATTTTATACCACTAATAAGGGGCTGGTAAAACCTCACCGAAATTACATGGACAATATAAGAAAACCGAAGGATGCTGACCATTGTAACCATTTTAGACGAGAGAAGAAATCGATAGATGCATCGCTATTCGATTGGAATTAGAAAAGGTTTTGTCAGATGATGTCTGCAAATCTTTTCTGAAAGCGAATTCAAAACACTGCTGGGTCTCTTAATGAAATTTTATCTGGTTTGCTGTTCTTGTCAAACGATATACGATATACGAACACATAATAAACAAGACAATATGAATGAAATGGAAAACAAAATGATTTGCATGGATACTGCGTATCACCTGGCCATGGCTGAATGTGGATGGAGTACCTTCATCCCATCGCCCTAATAATTGTTTTTGTTCTGTCCGTGACCATAATGACCATTACAAATTCCATGAGGCTACCTCACACCTAGAAGCACTATTTGACATTTCTCCGTCTATCCAAATAATGTTTCATAAAGTTTTGCTGTGATAAGCGATAGTGGCTAAAGAGGTTCGAGAATCATTACGTTTTTGTACCCCGCTCATTGCATAACACAAAATCTGGACTTTATAAGTTTTTTTTTTATTTCAAACAACAGACGATAAAAAGGTGTGTCAGTTTCGTGATCGAAATAATAACTGCATGCAATTTAAATATGAGCACATAACACAAATGCACTCAATGTTGCATAAAGGAGTGCACTGAGTGTAAATAAGACCAGGTAACCAATATACACCAAGTGGTTATTATTCATTAATTTTTACAATAACACTTACAATTCCAATTCAATTCTATGTCAGAGGTTAAAAAAGTGTGTCCCTGTACATGTGTTTGAACATGTTCGAAAAGTGTAACAAGACTTTACCGTACGTGTAATGTTTGGGATTTTACAGAGAAAATGTGGTTTACTACATTTTAAAGAGCGTATAAACTCCACAAACGTGTTACATTTTTTGAAATGGTCAATGGTATGACTTTTTAATTATTCCACCAAAAGTTGATTAAAGTATCGGCCAGATATTCCTTTACGAAAGATATTACATTACGAAAACTATTTTGTCGTTTACATTAAAAAAAACAAAACGATGAAATAAAACCTAGCAAGTGATATCTTATTACTCCATAGTTTAAAAATGAACATTATACAATCATATTGATCTATTAAAGAGGATCTATACTTATATGATCACGTGACACCTTGAAGCGCCTATATACTGTTGTCAGATGATTAGCTCTGAATACAATGAATACAATCAGCGTATGATTATTTCTTTACTGTGCACTATACAAGAATCATCGAATCTTCTTTCCGAACAACCACCTCAACCCTACAGCTAATTATGTCATAGACAAAATGTTGATTGGCAACCATACAGTACATATAGACAAGGTGTTGTTTGGCAACCGTACAGTTCATATAGACAAGGTGTTGTTTGGCAACCGTACAGTTCATATAGGCAAGGTGTTGTTTGGCAACCGTACAGTTCATATAGACAAAAGGTCGATTGGCAACCGTACAGTTCACGCTGTCACAGACAAGCTGTTGTTTGCAAAGTCATAGTTTTTACTGCCGTAAACAAGTTACTGTTTGACAACCTTAGATTTTATTCTGACCTAGATATGCCGTTGTTTGATAACCGTACAGTTCATTCTGACTTAAACATGTTGTTTGGTAATGATACTTGATCAATATGTATGTATGTATGTATGTATGTATGTATGTATGTATGTATGTATGTATGTATGTATGTATGTGTGTGTGTGTGTGTGTGTGTGCGTGCGTGCGTGCGTGCGTGCGTGCGTGCGTGCGTGCGTGCGTGCGTGCGTGCGTGCATGCATGCATGCATGCATGCATGCATGCATGCATGTATGTATGTATGTATGTATGTATGTATGTATGTATGTATGTATGTATGTATGTATGTATGCGTGTCGTGTATGTGTGTGTGTGTGTGTGAGAGAGAGAGAGAGAGAGAGAGAGAGAGAGAGAGAGAGAGAGAGAGAGAGAGAGAGAGAGAGAGAGAGAGAGAGAGAGAGAGAGAGAGAGAGAGGTGCTGGGAAACCCCGTTCTAAGTATAGTATTGAATGTTACGTACGTCACGATTACGAGGAAGTGATTGCCATTTTCAAGTGGCATAGCTGGTGTATAGAGAAATTCTTTGTACGAGTTTACAAGGATTCGATACATGTTAATGAATCTTTAGGAATGTTAATCCATAATATTAAATATATTAAAACGATGCGGAAAAAAGCATTTTGTTGATATAATTACTATGTATATAAATTGATGAATAATGCATCAACTGTAATTAAAACACATGAATATTCGAAATATTTTCTGAGAAATGTGGTATAAATCCTTATAAAATTGAAAAGATATGCAATATAGTTATTATTTCATACATTTGTCTTTACTTACACTTTCTGTAAACTTTGAAGAAAAGGATCTAATCAAATTTATTTTCGCAAAATAGCATAAAGTGGGTGGTATGCATGGAAGAGATAGGTAGGACAAAACATGATTTATAACAGTGTAGGTTCCGCGAAGAAAACGGTAGAACACACCACATTTTAATAATTTTATATGATAATCAGAGCAAGCCCGCTCTTCGCCATTTTTCCTTTTTCCTGTAAGTATGATTTTCGTTGAGGAAAGTTGTAATTTTAAAAGAATAGAAGATAATAAAATTAAGAAGTTTATTATCGATAAATTCTTAGTGCATTAAATCCTGAAAATAATTTGAAGCTGGTTCAACTCCCGGCCGATTTATACTAAAGGCTTATACAAAATGGTACATCCAAGTGCCTTGCTTGGCGCTCATCATTAAGCATTAAGAAGTTTGTATTAGGACTGGTCGGCATGGTGTCAGCATAATGAGACTTGTGGGGCATCATGCTACATGTCTGCGACATGACGCTACGGTGCTAGACATCATTAGACATCCATATAAACTGCAGACAGCGTACCGATATGAAAAATATTAGAGCTATCTTAAAAAATTTTAATGACCCTCGAATATAAACTGTTGTCATTTTGTTTCAGCAGGCATTTTAGTGGACACAGGTAAATTATAGCATGTCAGTCGGAACTCTCATTTGTATCTAATAAGAAGTTGCCAAAAATATTATTTGGGCTTATACGTCAACCATCTTTTATAATTGGGGGAAATATGCACGACAACAAATTCAAAATAATATGATAGAATCAGTAACTGCACAGTAAATTATGTTTTTAAATAAACAAAAGTATTTTTTTTCAGACCTTAGTGTATTTAGTTTTCTATTTCAATAGGAATTGAAAGATCTGTTAATAGAGCACTTTGTTATTGATCTTGCATCCGCATACCATTCTTGCTCGATAGTATCAGATGATGGTATTTTCCCAAATCACCAGAGGGACCTAGAGGAAAGAGCAAGACGATTGTTTGATAATGTGTATAAATTGAACCCCGAGGACGATGAATCTAGTGAGGAGGAAGCCATTGATAATGAATTTGATGACGAAGTCACTAAAAAAATCAATTTTTTAGGGACAGAAAGATTTGCGGTTACCGGAAAATTGTATTACTGTTCAGAAACAAAATGTCATTTATGACCATGTATCAAGCACGAGGAGAATGCTAAATCACGAGCAAGAAGTAGTACACCATCGCCCAGCAAATGAAGATACTGCCTAGCAGTGGAGAAACTGGAAGTAATGTTCTTTCCAGTTCTTCAAGCCGCTCTGAGGCACACAGTATGTCACATTTGCTAAGCAGCCAGCTAAAAGCATTGTAATCTATAATCTATCTTTCTTGGCAATACTGCAGCGACCTCGTGTTTGATCTCTAACGATTGCCGCTGGGTTAGTGTTTAACTCTTACAGAAGGTTACCATGACCAGCTAGAGACTGGAAACTTGAGTTGGCAAAGGTGACCAGTTGTGTCACTTAACAAAGGCTTGCCGGTATTACACTTATATGTTAAAGGTTAGTTCAAGGATCAAAAAGAAATTCCATGGTGTGAACAGCGTGTGTATTCTTATCGGTGTCCACATTGACAGTGAAAGGGACATTGTCCGCTAATTTCGATTTGATCAGTCCACAGCGATATTCAATTAAAATTGTGATAGAGGGCGTGATCACAATATTATTGGATATTTTTCGCCTGGAAGGATTTCAGATTAATATGGTTATATATATATATATATATATATATATATATATATATATATATATATATATATATATATATATATATATATAAAATCACTTATGTAATATTTAATTTACATGCGTCTTTAAGAAATGGGATGCTCGAGTTTTACGTAGAGAATTATTAGATGCGAGGCGGAATCATGTATATTGTTAGCTTGTGGTTAGTATTAATTTTGTAATTAGCTATTAGGTTACTTTGTAGTAAACCAGTATATTTATTAAAACGTTATATTAGAATTTACAGATGCTTGAATTGTGGCTTTGGAAACATGGTTGAAGTATTAAGATTAGTTGCTATGGACGTATGCATATATCAGAGCATGGATATTTGAATATTTGCATACTGTGTACGAGTTGGAAAGTAAAGAAATGCGTCTTATTAATATGATATTGTTTAGTATAAGGAATATGTACTGATGTGACGGAATTTGTTGATGTATGTATAAGAAGTAATTGATACCGTGCTGTATTATGACGTTTGTTTTACCGTACAAGAATGTGAAGGAATGCGTGACCGAAGAAATTTAATAGCTGCTATCCGATGATAGGCTGTGTGTAGTGTGAGATGACAGGGCTAAGGAAAAAGATTGTACAGCAATTGTGTTTTCACATAAAGCTTTTAGGAGACAGAGAAATTCTGGTTTCATTGGGTCCCAAGTCTTCAAGAGTTGGAGTCGGAATTGAGACTGCAGCCGAGACAGACGAAGTCGACAGGATTGTAGTCGTGGATGAGGATGAGTAGTATAGAGAAAGTAGAGGAGAAGGAGAAAAAGGAGGGGAATAAGGAATTTGGAGAGAAGTTTGGAAGAAGAGGATTGAGAATTTGGAGAAAATAAGAGAGAGAGAGAGAGAGAGAGAGAGAGAGAGAGAGAGAGAGAGAGAGAGAGAGAGAGAGAGAGAGAGAGAGAGAGAGAGAGAGAGAGAGAGAGAGAGAGAGAGAGAGAGAGAGAGAGAGAGAGAGATGAGTAGAAATACAAGGACAGGTGGAAATCAACCTCACACTGCTAGGAAAGTGATGCAGTAGACTTATTAGAGGGTCGAGCGGAAGGAGTGTAATTAGAAATTTTAGTCATTTGATTATCTAATCGTTATTATTATTCATTGAATTTCAACCTTTTTATATTTAACAATATAACCGTCGGCATTGCTGACTGGGGTTCGGGTTCGGAGCATTACATCATTATTTCACTTATTAAACTTCCAACAAAACAGAGCCTGGCTGGGATTTCTATATTAGTTTAAATAAAATAGTGGGAGCACCCAACTCCAACCGTATATTTCGTCACACAGTACTATGTATATCAAAATTTATGTCATCTTTGTAGAGATCGCAAATAATATTGTGAAGGTCCCAGGGCAGAAAATTAAGATTGATGCAGACTGCAAGACTGAATTAATATCTTCAAGGTGATTATTTAAAAATGTGATGGATTGTGTCGGGATCTACTAAGCGGACATCCCATGTCCAAGACCCTCATAAGAATGAAGAAGTTCATGTTATTTACTATCACACGTTCAAATAGACAATGCCACATTAATGAACTATTATTTTGACATCATCATATTTTTATTTTCGTCGGTTTACTATTCTACATTGAAAGCAAAATCCAATTTCAAAGACGAGTAAGTCAAAATTCAAATATCTATCTATTTCCTGAACCAACACAGTTAGAAGGTATACCAGCAAATAATAACAACTGTATCACAATATTAAATCCTATTAACTGAAAGTTTTCAGTATTAAATAAATAAACACAATTTCTCGCCATGAAATAAGCTTACTAAAGAATTTGCAAATGGCTCTATTTATGTAACTAGTTCAACTATTGCGATAAAAATCGTGCAGCGTTACCACAACGTCATGACATTGCAGTTGTGGCGGATGTTTGGATAGCATCTCAAACTCATGCATAAAAACATGACATACTATAGAGATAAAATGTAAGCTATTATGGTTCCAAAACATTACTTTATTAGAAATTGTATAAACGTAAATACCGCAATTTCATGCGATACGACCGGTTTTGCTGTTATATATATATATATATATATATATATATATATATATATATATATATATATATATATATATATATATATATATATATATATATATATATATATATATATATATATATATACACGATGTATCAATGATATACCACGAGGTGTATAAATTGTTCATTAAAACGAAACAAGGCTTGAATAATTTAATAATTTTCTTTTAATGAAAAATTTATACAACGATTGGTATATCATTGATGCAATGTACATACTGTACATATATTTTATTTATATCAACTACAAATACATGTATTTATACTTATTGGCTAATTGAATAAAATTAAATTTTTTTTTTACTATCCCGATCAGATTTTAAAAATTGTAAACAGATACAAATTTAGTTACATTATACCGTAAATCCGCCGGTCGCTCGCAGGCATGGTGTTGTTGCTACATTGAGAAACCTCGCCTACGTTACGTTGGATTTGATACATTACACTCTGTCTCTTTTCTCTTATGCAAACACAACTCTTTGCCAAACAGTCGCACTGTTATATCCAAGGGCCGCGAGGAACAATAACGGAGGAATGTATCAATCATTAAAATTATATATATCTCTTCTTAAAATCTTTTTTTTTCACAAGGAATGACTGGAGAAGATTGATTAAACAGACCATAGTGTGCAATTTGGGTAGATTCGAAGGTACGATCATAATGAATGGTAGTGACGAACAATGTAATAAACTATACAATTCAAGAGGTCCATTTACTGGATCAAAGTGCGACAAAAAGCCGTGTTAACAGTCAATACTATTTAATTCAGATATAATGCAGATTTGAAATTCTCTGGGAATTAAGCAAAATGTTCTATATTTATTTCTAAAGAAATTAGCTTTGTGATAAAACAACAAACACTAATAAGTTTAGAAACATGGAATCTAGGTCATGCTATAAGGTCAAATCACGTGACATTCATTATCTTTCTATATTATTAAATAAACTCTATTCTACTGGTTGCATTTGCCTGGTTAGACAAAACCACTCTAATTAGTTGAGTTCGTGTGCTTTAACAAGACATCAACATCGTCAAACGACAAGCTTGTCATATTTTAATGATTAGTCTTGTCCTAATATATCACGTATTAGGGAATCCTTAGTCCAATTTTCAATCTTCACGATGGCCGCATAAAACTCGATAGTACTAGAAATTATTCATGATGCTCTGAAGTAGGGCACATTAAGTTAAATAGTACTAGAAATTATTCATGATGGTCTGAAGTGTGGCACTTTAAGTTAAATAGTACAAAAAAATTCATGATTGTCTGAAGTGTGGCACTTTAAGTTAAATAGCAGTACAAAAAAAATTCGTGATGGTCTGAAGTGTGGCACTTTAAGTTAAATAGCAGTACAAAATTATTCATGATGGTCTGAAGTGTGGCACATTAAGATAAATAGTACTAAAACATTATTCATGATGGTTTGAAGTCTGGTACATTAAGTGAAATAGTACTAGAAAATAATTCATGATAGTCTGAAGTCTGACACATTAAGTTAAATAGTACTAGAAAACTATTCATGATGGTCTGAAGTGTGGCACTGTTAGATAAATAGTACAAAAATATTCATGATGGTCTGAAGTGTGGCACATTAAGTTAAATAGTACTAGAAAATTATTAATGAACGGTCTGAAGTCTGGCACATTTGGTTAAATAGTAATAAAAAATTATTCATGATGGTCTGAAGTGTGCCACATTAAGTTAAATAGCACTAGAAAACTATTTATGATGGTCTGAAGTCTGACACATTAAGTTACATAGTGCTAGAAAATTATTCATGATGGTCTGAAGTGTGGCACATTAAGTTAAATAGTACTAGAAAATTATTCACGATGGTCTGAAGTCTGACACATTAAGTTAAATAGTACTAGAAAATTATTCATGATGGTCTGAAGTCTGACACATTAAGTTAAATAGTACTAGAAAATTATTCATGATGGTCTGAAGTGTGGCACATTAAGTTAAATAGTACTAGAAAATTATTCATGATAGTCTGAAGTCTGGCACAATTGATTAAATAGTACTAGAAAATTATTCATGATGGTCCGAAGTTTGGCACTTTTAGTTAAATAGTACAAAAATATTCATGATGGTCTGAAGTGTGGCACACTAAGTTAAATAGTACTAGAAAATTAATCATGATGGTCTGAAGTGTGGCACTGTTAGTTAAATAGCACAAAAATATTCATGATGGTCTGAAGTCTGGCACATTAAGTTAAATAGTACTAGAAAATTATTCATGATGGTCTGAAGTCTGACACATTAAGTTAAATAGTACTAGAAAATTATTCATGATGGTCTGAAGTCTGACACATTAAGTTAAATAGTACTAGAAAATTATTCATGATAGTCTGAAGTCTGGCACAATTGATTAAATAGTACTAGAAAATTATTTATGATGGTCTGAAGTGCGGCACATTAAGTTAAATAGTACTAGAAAATTATTCATGATAGTCTGAATTCTGACACATTAAGTTAAGTAGTACTAGAAAATTATTCATGATGGTCTGAAGTCTAACACATTAAGTTAAATAGTACTAGAAAACTATTCATGATGGTCTGAAGTCTGACACATTAAGTTAAATAGTACTAGAAAACTATTCATGATGGTCTGAAGTCTGACACATTAAGTTAAATAGTACTAGAAAATTATTCATGGTGGTCTACAGTGGGCTACATAAAACTAAGTAGTATTAGAAAACTATTCGTGATGGTCTCTGCTACACAAATATGAGTAGTACTAGAAAACTATCCATGATGGTCTGAACCATGCCACATAAAACTGAGGAGAACTAGAATACTATTCATGATAGTGTGTAGTAAGGCAGTTAAAAATAGTACTAGAAAACTATTCATTATGGTAAATAGCGTGCTACTTAGGTAGCACTAGTAAAGAGTTGAATAGATTATAGTGTGATAACAAGCTAGAAAACAATTCAATAGATACTCTTTGTTTTTTTTTATTTATAATTCAAACAATATTCGAACGGGATTCTATTGTGATCACTAGGAATAATGTCATTGTTTAGTAATAGAAATGAACGATCTGCAACCAGAACAGTCAACATAAAAACTAATTAAGCCATGGGACATGTTATTGATGAAATGGAAATATACTGGCGATGCCTATATGACCTCTCTCTCTCTCTCTCTCGCGAGGGGCGCGCACACACATCTTACAGAATAAAAGTAATTTCTGTCTCTGTCTCTCACTAGACATAGAGAGAAAGAGACAAACATACATACAGACAGAGAAAGAGAGAAATTTACAGATATTGCATCTTCCTTGTAAAATAACATTCTCCCAGAAGGGATTGGGAGACACAGGCTATTCTCTGAAGACTATGATAATACGATGTTCTTTCCGCTGAATCCGTTAAATAAGATTAAAATATCTGAATTCATGTTTAAGGCATCTATTCTGAGTATCATGATCTGGTAAAATTCAATTACACTTTTAAGTATGTAGTATGAGTAAATGGACCTAGTTCATTAACATTCAAGGCTTGTAGCAAAAGTACTAGGATCTAGAATTATTCTATTATTACAGCTTTAAATTTAATTTAAAGAATTTGTCATGTACGTTGAATGTAATGCACCTAGAATAGAAAATTGCGACGACTGCAATCCTCTTTAAATGCTAAAATATAATTTTTTAGGGGGGCGGGTGTGTCCAATACAAAGAATACATCAGATTATTTACTCTTATCTCAGCTTATATAGATCTTAAATGTGTCACTAAATCAAGATCGTAAATCAGAAAACCAATTTCACCTTGTCACCTTTTTATAGTGACAAACAGGATGTGATAAAACTTGCCAGTAGCTTCTCGTGGGTCGGTGGTTGTTTCTGGGGTTTTCCAGGGCTCTTCCTCCACCATTTATCATGGCAGCCATGTATAGCCTATCTTGTGCTGAAAATGGCATTAAATCGTAAAACAAATACGTATACTGCCAAATAACTTTGTATTTTTCCATCAAAGCACGACTATAAAGAATGAAACATAATATTTATACAAGTTTGAAACGCGGAGAAGTATGAAATGTTAGCAAGTTTGAAAAGTGTATAATTATGAAATATGCACAAGTATGAAACGTGTGCAATGATGAAATGTATATTTATATAACGTGTACAAGAAGACTGACACACTTACAGTACCATAATGATCTCAGTATCTTTTCAGAGGAAGAATACTGAACGTGGATAATAGTCTTCACGAAGCCAACTATCTTCTTCTATCCTCCTCATGCAGAATTTACATATGAATGGGACGCGTATAATAAAATTAATTCCATTTTGTAATTCATGTATGCATCGACGGATCGATCGCTTGGAATGAAATGGTAATAGAATGTCATAAATATCAAAGATGAAGAAAAGCTTGTGTTGATGTGATGCCAAGGAGGAAGAAAAAGTTATTATATCAGTGACAATATAAAGACGTTTTGCAGCAGAAGGTCTCATCGAGGAAGATCCATTCCTTCATCCATTCCATCCTTCATACATTCCTTCCTTCATCGAGGAAGATCTATTCATTTGATGATATATCGTTTAAAAATGGTGTATTGTATTTGAAAGAGAGGATACTTTCACCTAGAAATCACAGTCAAGCTTCATGTTGTATTTAATTGCTAATGAATTGTGTCCAGCGTCCGAGAAATGGGTCATAAAGCATGAATGATCAAAAAGAAAGCAATCAGATCAAGTACCAGGTAATTTACTTAGTATCACGTCAATAACGACACTGGTTGCGAATGTAAGTATCCGATTCAGACTTCTTCCTTCGTCAATCTGCATTAAATATCATGACAGGCAAAAAGTAAATTACTACAGATTTATCACACGGTATATTTATAAAACCAAGTTAGTGTTATACTACCATGTACAACACGATATATGCATAAATCCAAGTTCGTGTTATAGCCTACTACCATGTACAACACGATATATGCATAATTCCAAGTTAATGTTATACTACCATGTACAACACTATACATGCATAAATCAAATTTATTGTTATACTACCATGTACAACACGATATATGCATCAAAATCATGTTATATTATAATGTACAACACGATATATACATAAATCCAAGTTCGTGTTATACTACCATGTACAAGACGATATATGCATAAATCCATGTTCGTGTTATACTACCATGTACAACACTATACGTACAAAAATCAAATTTCTGGTTATAATACCATGCACAAGACGATATATGCATAAATCCAAGTTCGTGTTATACTACTATGTACAACACGATATTTGCATCAATCCAAGTTCGTGTTATACTACCATGTATAACACGATATATGCATAAATCCAAGTTCGTGTTATACTACCATGTACAACACTATACGTACAAAAATCAAATTTCTGGTTATAATACCATGTACAAGACGATATGCATAAATCCAAGTTCGTGTTATACTACTATGTACAACACGATATTTGCATCAATCCAAGTTCGTGTTATACTACCATGTATAACACGATATATGCATAAATCCAAGTTCGTGTTATAATACCATGAACAACACGATATATGCATAAATCCAGATTCGTGTTATACTACCATGTACAACACGATATATACATAAATCTAAGTTTGTGGTATACAACAATGTACAACACAATACATGCATAAATCAAATTTCGTGTTATACTACCGTGTACAACAGGATATATGCATAAGTCCAAGTTTGTGTTATTCTACCATGCACAACACGATATATGCATAAATCCAAGTTTGCGTTATAATACTATCGAATATTTTACAAACATTCTGTTTGATCAGTTGAAATAATTTAGACAAAGCTTTGTAGCAGTCTTTTAAATCTTTCATGGAGAAAAAAATAGTCTCATCGGAAACATTTTCCAATACTAGATGAGTTACGTTACGGATGAGTTCGATGTTTCATATTTCCAAGAGATGTCTTTCTGAACAGTATCTTACCCCCACATTCTTGGAAGAATTATCTCAAGGCACAGGAAAAATATTCTTATTGCGAACGTCATGGATTAGTTACAGAACAGTAAACTATTTCATATTCCCAATTACATGGATAAAATATCTTACGGAAATGTAAGAAGATTTTAAATCTTCGATAAGTATTTATATACAGACATACACACACAGATACACACAACTTTTTCAACCATGTTTCATTATCAGTGTACTAAGGAGTCGTTTTTCCTCCACTTAGCACTAAGAGTTTGTCTGGAGAATCTTATTCTTTATTTGTCCTTGACAGTGGGTCTAGAGGATCCTATTTCTCTATTTGTCACTGACAGTGGGTCTAGAGAGTCATAATCATATATTTGTCACTGACAGTGGGTCTAGAGAGTCATAATCATATATTTGTCATTGACAGTGTGTCTAAAGGATCTTATTTCTCTATTTGTCACTGACAGTGGGTCTGGAGAGTCATAATCATATATTTGTCACTGACATTGGATCTAAAGATTCTTATTTCTCTATTTGTCATTGACAGTGGGTCTAGAGTGTATTTTTCGTCTTTGTATTCATTGACAGTGTGTCTGAAGAGTCTTGTCTTTCTATGCATTCGACTAGTCTCTTTAGAAGACGAGTTCGTGTGACTGGTGAGCCCAATGCTAATGATCTGTCATATAATCACAGATCAAATGCGGCCTTGCACGTCAATGTAGAAAAGGTTAGCTATTCAACAATAAGTGTTGAATACCAAGAAAGCAATATTATCCGTCAAATCAGACAGATCTGTTGAAGAATTGAAAATAATCAATTATAATTCCGACACTCTGAAGCCTACCAAATTACAAGGCATTTTAGAATCGAATTCTTAAGGGAATAGAATTTCATAGTAGACGTACATTGATGTATAATTAGCAGGTAGCTACAAAGGTAAAAATGTATTAAGCTTTAGTGTACTGCAGCAGACTGGTTAAATACAAAATTATAAAAATGGCATGGACTGACACTTTCAATAGAATATAATTTTCCACATTAGTGAGTGAAAGACATATCACAAAGAATGAAAGGATCTATAATCTTACGAGTGTGTGTTGTATGTGAAATAATGCTATCACGAAAGTAATTAAAGAATAATAAACTGACTTTATAATGCAAACATCGGCTTTTATAACACTAATTGAGACAAACCACTCAGGAATACTAACAAATCTTCTGTTAAAATATTTCAGGATAGCAATTGTTTTTCTCACCTTCTTAAATTGTTCTTGTCTATCACTGCGTCATTTTCAGTTAGTCTATTGTTTTATTCAACACACACACATGCACACACACACACACACACACACACACACACACACACACACACATATATATATATATATATATATATATATATATAGAGAGAGAGAGAGAGAGAGAGAGAGAGAGAGAGAGAGAGAGAGAGAGAGAGAGAGAGAGAGAGAGAGAGAGAGAGAGAAGGGTTTACATATCACATGTATCCGGATTTTCAAAGTTAGCAAGAATTCAAATTTCCGCTTTTGTGGAACACTTAGGAAGCAATAAAATACTTCAATATATGTTATGAAACAGTATCAGATACTTAAGAAACATTGATGTTCTTGGAAAAAAATAACGTACGTAAAATGAAGCACAAACAATAAATAACTTCTTACACTCTTCTATCTACATCTCCTCTTGTCCATGCATTTGTAATAGGTTTTCAGTACAAAAGTACTGCACTACATACTTTGATAAAGAATAAAGGAAGATATATTTTATTCAAACCAATGATATTTACAACTGCATTATGGGTATATTTTTGAGCGTCTCCAGTAACATGAACATAGATAAACGTATTCAATCACATTATTCTTTTTTCTGCATTAGCATGAGAATGCATATACGAATCCAATCAAATGATTATTGCCTTTGCCTTTATATGTACATAAATGATTCTTATGCATACAGAAACACGAGCATAAATACACGCAGCGAATCAAATGCTACTTGTGTACATAGTAACATCAGTATGTAAACACGCAGCCAATCAAATGCTACTTGTGTATATAGTAACACCTGTATGTAAACACCCAGCCAATTCTTGTGTATACAGTAACACGTGTATGAATTATGTATTCCCAACAGTCTCAGCATCATAGCCAGCTTGTATCATAAACGTTCAATCTTTGCTAACCTACATGCTCCCTGTTTTGCTTTTAGTGTCGGGAATTTATCACATTCGCTCATTGTTTCATTGAGGTGGGGATGACGGAAAAGGCAGTTATGTTTGGGATAGGAAATGTACTTTATGTACTTACATGAATCTTCTATTTTCACTTATAAGTCTCGATGACCGGCCACTGAAATGCAATGAAAGTCAATAAAATATAACAGCGTGACTTACCAATACAACTTATTTAAATTAGTCTGATTTGGTTTATTTTCACTATGAAATGCTATACACACGGCTGGTGAGCAGGTCAATATAAACGTTGTTTTTGCTAAAGATCTGGTGTACGGCATTTTCTCAGGAAAAAAGTTATGACGTTATCATCCTGAATCTTTATCTTTTTTGTCGGCGTGTTTTATTAATTTGACGATCTGTTTTGGATGACCTGGAAAAATATAAATGTGCAGAAATGCTGACCCTTTTATAAATGATGACCACTCTAAGCGTGAACATCAATACATTTATTTATAAATTTGCAGTCCCTGTAACTCAGAGGCTGGTTTAAGGCTGCTTTATGGATATTATTTGCATTATTAGATAAAGACCTTTCCTTTTGGTAACAAAAGGCGTCTGAGATTTATCGATTTTCGGGATTCTTCTATTTTTGTCCTAATTAGAAACTATATATTTATAATTTCCTACTTTTTTCCGAGTTTAATATACGTTTGATGACGGAAAGGTCTACAAGAAAGTATTGATATTTGTGTATTTGTATCGTTTATTTAAAAATATAATTTGATTTATTTTAAAGAAGACAACAACAAAAAAAACCCTCTAAAATATTTGAATTAGCATGATAACTCGGGACGAAACTCGCACATTAATTGAATATAAAAAACAAAAGCTAGATACTGAATACGGCTTCTGAAATCTGGTAGTAACTGTATTATGATAATTACAAAATGAAACTGAATATGGCTTCCCGAATCTGAAGAGGCAGCAAAAATGTGACTTAAGACATAAACTGGTATACGATTTTAATCTGTACCATAATGACAAACAATGAAGGTTTGACTAAACAAAACAACAAAAATCTCCTTTTACCGCTGCAGTGTCTTATGATTTGCTTCGTTATTCAGATTCAGTGACTTGGATATCTAAAGAAAGGACTGGCTTGTCTGCATTACAATAGGATTCATTTTGTAATCCAGACCTTTATATAGTTCCGTTTCAGCACTAAAAGTGGTTGAGATCTTACTGTATGACTTTCCGTATTTAGACCTTTAAAACCAGAATTAAACGCCGCGTAGATATACCGTGCAAAGATCTCAACAATTGCATTAGATTTTATGCACACGTCATTTTGAATAGTATTTTTTTCTGAGAAAAAAGGTGGACAAAATGTCCGTCACTGAACGAACTATTTTCATCCAAACGTCGCGTATCCGTTCTCATTTGTTCTTGGCAGTGTTTTACATAACAACAATAAATAAACACTGATAAACAAACATAATGTAACATTCCCAGGAGTTCTCGCTATATTTGGTCTTTTCCTCTCCTGCTTTGTGTGAATTTCAAATGTCAATTCGACAACAGCGTTTTCAGATAATGATTTCACGTTAGGGCGAGAAGAACTTCAAAACAGCCAACAGTCAAATTAGCTTTTCATTCAGAGGTGTATATGAATACAGCTTCTTATCAATGGTAATTCGAAAAAAACCCAACCCAATAACAGTTTTACAAATAAATATTATACTGATAAACAATGCGATTATGACAATGAATTTGCTTGCACTGTCTGCTTCATTTGCAACCTTTGTTTTGAGCAGAACAGGTATAACCGACATATTTAGAAAGGAA
The DNA here is from genome assembly GCA_016746295.1 of Potamilus streckersoni. Lineage (NCBI taxonomy): Eukaryota > Metazoa > Mollusca > Bivalvia > Unionida > Unionidae > Potamilus > Potamilus streckersoni. Next base: position 414,416 of record JAEAOA010001808.1, on the reverse strand, counting down.
CAATTTAAGGAACATTCTCACTGGTTATTCCTATGACAGTTTATGCTTCAATGCTTTAGTAGCAAAACGATTTTCACAATTTACGAAAATACGACACATGAACTTTTGAGACCACATGCGAAAGAGATAACTACTTTTTAATACTCTATCCCTCCGTTCCTTGCAAATAAATGCCCTTAATTGAATCAATAGCCCATTCCTTAAGGTCAATTGGGCCACTAAATGTTTTGATTTTGGCGTTTTGTATATGGATTGTATCAACTGAAATTCGCTTAACAAGAAAAATTCAATTTCATAACGGACAAGCTCGTCCGCCAAATGAAAGATGGAATTCTTTCATCCTAAGCATTGCCAAGTTATTGATGAATTGGACAGAGTAATCTTTTCGGTGCAGAGATCATCATGTCTCTATTATAGAATCGGCCGGGAATAGACGGAATGAAAATTTATTTCTCAATCAGCGATATGAGTAAGGCAATGCCAAGACAAAATCACGAGGAAAAATTCTTGCTGATTGAATCTGACCCAAAAGTTGTCTTTCAAGACCCAAAGATTAGATTTAGAAATGGAAGAAAAAGCAAATTGAAAGGGTTTATAGGACCTTGGTGAATACTAATTTAATTCTATGGTCGTCAGCACACAAAATGAATCTTTTATGAAATATATTTCATTCGTACGTGTTGTTGAAGAAAGATCACCATTTTTATGCAGCCTATTTTCTTATGACTTTATGGTCTTCAACTTATTAACAGAAACGAGTAAAAACCAGCAAGTTTAATAAAATTTAACAAATAATGCATTCCCCTAGAATATAATGAAAATTTAAAAGAAAATTTCATTAGTGTGAATTAATTTTCAAATAGTCCTTTACGTGCTCTCACAAAATCCAAAATTAGATAGTGTTCTGAATGTATTGAAGTGGTGTTTCAAATTCATACTAATCTTGATTGTGGTGATGTACTAATACACTGGAATGTTTCGAAGTGCTAACAGTAATGATATATTAAATTATATAACTTGAAATGTTTTTAACCGAATTCGCAATAATTGTAAAATATTCATTTGATCCGAAAATTCAGTGAGCAGTTTGTAACTCATGAGATAGATGTTAAAGTGGGAATTAATGAAATTTTTTTATGTATATTACCTTACATACAGAATGTTATATGATTTATGACACAACGAAAATTTCCATCGAATTATTAAACAAGGTCAGGCGGAATTTTGTTTCCGTTTTAATAAACTACCTCGCAATAATCTGGTTAACAGTTTTCCCAAAGGGGAAAAAACAGTGTCCTGGACTAAACACGTTTTAAAAAATGTCATTAGTGACGTAGGTCCAAACTCCTACCATAAATTATGGATAAAGGTCAATTGCACAAATATAGGATTAAATGATAATGGTTGGGTATTTATCAATGTGTATATTATTATCTAATCACTCACAAAATAAATAAAGTTCGAAGGACTTTATTCAACATTGTGAGAGATTCGGTAACATTTACACAGATAAAAACCCAAGCATTATCATTTATTAATTATATCATAATTTTCTTCTCTTCTGTCATGATATGAACATATTTCATCGATACAATAATCACTTTTATGTAGATCAAAGTTTTCTTTCATTAGCTTTCTAACTGCGACATAATATATAGCCCGATCTTCGCTTGCCAAGAGTAGTCGACTCTTTATACTGCAATACAGGAGGTCATGCCAGTGATATCTTTTTACCATCATTATTTTAAGTATACAAAATAATGGTTGACCCTATTTAAAACAGGCTATTCCTTTTCTTTCCTAAAATTACAATAGCGTATGACAAGTGTTGTTATATCATCCGTTGTTAAAGCATCCGTTGTTACTTTCTCTGCCTTTGGATCTTTCAAAAGCAAAAATGTGTCCATTGTTAGTGAGATCCCTTGCTTGACGTATGATCCTGACCAATAATAGCAGCTGTTGGAACGTGTTGCTAAAGCGAAATGCAAAGACTGGCTTGTAAAGCCTGTCATTCGTCTTTCTCGGAAATAGGGATGATTGTTGGAGTGCATGGAGGTCTGCGCAGTTGCATTGTTTTAACTTTTAAATTCTGATTGGAAATCACAGTAGTGGATGTGTGGTAGCTTGTTGTTGTTATTATTCAAGTTTAAAGCTTTGATATAGATAAAACATCACATTAAATAACCTGGAAACAGGGAACCAAAAGTAGTCCGCAGAATTCATCGATGTGTACAAAATTCCAGATCAATATCAGGTGACTGTTTAGATCCAATCAAAATGTAGAAAACTCGTTAAGTTCATAAAAATTGGAATTATTACAAATTATGTATACACAAAATACGGATCTTCTAAAGAACTGGGTCTAATGGTGAGTGCATTATGTCAAATAATATAGTTTTTATATTAAACGTATGAGACCTACAAAACTGAAATGAAAATGTGAAAGTCTGTGCAAACACACACACATACACACACACACGAATAAATTGACGAATTGCAGATCGTATTCAGTTCACACAATTTAACCTTAATGTATAAATTCGTCCAATGTTTAAAGAAGCTATATTTCATACATTTGCAAAAGTGAATTCAATACAGACATAGGATATTTGATTCAAAACGGGATGTCTTGGTTTTAAAATTGATTATAACTCTCCACAAGAATGCAGTGCTATCCATTTTTTTATTAGTCTCATTAAAATAATGACAATTCCGGTTACGCTGACACATTGACCCTTATAGAAGACCATTTTTATTACGTATTGATTATTAAAAACAAGCAACATTCAGGAGAAATATTACTTGTCAATGAACAATGTAAGAATTCGTTCTTTGTATGAGTTATATGGCTGGAAGGCAAGCAAGCGATTATATTTTCAAATCTCTTTAGTAATCCGTTAGAGTAATCTATTCACGGAATAGACCAATCCTGGAGTGATCCAGTTCAAGAATTATCCAGCCCTAGAGTTATCCAGTCTTACAGTAATCAAGCACTGGAGCAATTCAACCCAGCCTCTAAATTGTCGAAGTCATTTTAATTATGAACAATCTTTTCGACCACAGTTGGATTGAATTGTATATGAAAGATTATACTAACAGGATCGGCTTTTATTTTATATATTCCAAATATTTTACTAGTAGTAGATTGTTTTCGTATTATATGTTTCAAAGAGTATACTAAGAGTATTGTAAGATGGCTTTAAATATCCAACGATTAATAAGATCTTAAAATTGCTTTAGTTTGATATATTTAAAAAAATTTGATAATAGGATCTTGAGAATTTGCTATATAACATAATTTTACTAGTATTATCATAACACGGCTTTTAATTGATATGTTCGTAAAAAGGATTCGTTATCTATTAATGCTTGAATGAGCAATCTCATGTGAACAAAATACTTGGATCATGCTTTGTAAACGATATTGGACCCACATATGCCTCTTGATTCCTTCATATGTATCAATCCTATATATATATATATATACATATATATATATATATATATATATATATATATATATATATATATATATATATATATATATATATATATATATATATATATAATCATCGATATTTGTCAATCGTGTATATACATTTGTATCACTCCTGTACATAAAAATGTACAATCAGTCATATGCATCAATCATGTACATATACGTGTATCATCTTGTACATGTTCGTTTGTCAATCATTCACATATACTTGTATGAATGATGTACATATACGTGTTTCAATCCAACACATATACGTGCATCAGTCCTGTACATATACGTGTATCAGTCCTGTACATATACGTGTGACAGTCATGTATATATACGTGTATAAGTCATATGCATTCATATACGTGTATCAATCATGTAGATATACGTGTATCATCTTCTACATGTGCGCGTATCAATCATGCATATATATATACGTGTATCAATCATATACATATGTGTGTCAATCGAGCACATGTATGTTCCAATCATGTATATATACGTGTATCAATTCAACACATATACGTTTATCAATTATGTGCATATACGTGTATCAATCCAACACATACGTGTATCAATCATATTAAATATATATATATATATATATATATATATATATATATATATATATATATATATGTATGTGTGTGTATGTATGTATGTACGTATGTATGTATGTATCAATTATGTACATATACATGAATCACTCATACACATATACGAGTATAATCATTGAAAATGCATGTGCTGATATGCCTATTATCAAAATTATTCCAACCACGTTTAATTTAATTTGGTTGTTGTTACAATGTATGTAAAGAAAAGAAATTTCACAATTACTATTTCTTGCTGATATTAAAAAACGCTTGGCCCAAAACCTAAACTGATCAAACTTGCGATTGTTGCCATTGCTAGACATATTAAGCGTTAATGCTATCAAATGAAATGTAGACTGCATATAATAAGTACAGAAGAAACATGTTATGAGGTCACAAAATCTGATCAAACGCCATATCATATGTAAGTGACAAGTATGGTCTGACATCCATAACCATTAAGACAAGCACGCAAATACTTGTTCGAAGTGTCTTCAATAAATGATGCTCTCTGGGTTTCAGTGCCATTCTCATGCAATCTGAATATAATGGGTACCGTAAAATGCTGAAAGATCTATTATTCATTTCATTAAGAGAAGTATTTTAGTTGAAAATAGAAACCACTTTTACTTCCTTAAGAAGATCAAAAACGTGTATTATTATATGCTCATCTTTTTTACTCTGTTAACTTTACATTATCAGAATCGTGCAATATTCACCGATATTGAAAACCTTAAATACTTTACCCCACGTGCAAAGGAACTATTTTCTAACGTAAACAATTTTTATGAATGAACTAAAACATATATTTCATAGACGGCCACATACCAGCCAATGTTTCATAGACTGACACATACAAACTGCTTTGGCACATTCCGCGTTTACTTTTTTGATACGATGTTTCAAATTTAACTATATATTGACGCTATACAGGTTCCTCAAAATAAAATGCAAGTTATACACATTAACTGTTTTCTTTAGCTGTTAATAAAAATGGCCAAAAATATACTTACAATTTTACATCCTGAATTTCCTCAAAAAATACACTTTTGTAGGTCTGTAAATCTGAATTAGATGAGCCATGTCATGGGTTCTCAAGATTGATTACACATTTTGAAATTGTACTGTAATTTCGAGTATATTCCAAGTGTAGCTACATCCTCCTTACTACACTCGTTTTGTCGGAAGGATATACTGCACTCCCAAGGTCGTGCAGTATAGCTATCCGAAAAACTCGTTCATATTTTCCCATACAAATGCAGTAACCTATAATGACTGTAAAGGTTTCTTAATTAGAGCTGTAACATGGCCAGCAATGATTGGCGTCCCAGCGAATAAAACTGTAACAGGAAGTTCTCCCCCACCCCACTCCATAGCTATTTCGAAATTAAAACTTCGTATCCTTATTTCAACGCTTTTATTGGAATTATATTTGTCAATATCATCTAAAAGAACTGTTTTAACCCTTTAGTTGTAGTATGTGTCCAAACAAATATAGTAGGACTTGACAGATTATGAGTCAATACTCAATACTGGAAGACATTTTACGGTACTCATTATATTCAGATTGCATGAGAACTGCACTGAAACCCAGAGATCATAATTTATTGAAGACATTTTGAACAAGTATTTGCTTGCTTGTCTTAATGGTCATGGATGCCATACCACACTGTAATGTTTGGTTCACTTGACGAACTATGTAGTTTTAACTCTGAGGGATATATCAAAGGATTTTGACAGTTTCATGATACTCTCATTGAAAGCAAAGACTTTATGGTATGTCAGACAGTTCAGTGGGTCTCTTACTGTGCTATCTGTCAAATCGAAAGCAGCAGCAAATTAACATGCAGCGTGTAATGAGTAGCTAAGATGAAATGCAAAAGAGAGGCTCAACAGCGGTCAGTCCTCAAACGTTTACTCTTCGACGTTTTCATCATGATATTTTTTTAAATATAGCTTTTTATGTAACTAAGCAGATGATATAACGTATCCCTTTAGACACCTGACTTTGACACTTTGATTGAACCACTGGAAAAAGAGTTCAACATTGTGTTTGGATGCTTAATCGAATCAAATGAAAGCCTCCCCGAAAAGTTTATTTCATTAGTTATATGTAAAAAATCATTCAGTATAAATAGTGCGTTAACAAAGGCGCTGTCATAAACGGTAAAGAAATTATTAAAATAGCAACATTTACATTCCTATTCATTTTTCTGCCAACTATTCAAAGCCCATGTCAGACCGCACTTAGAATACTCCATTAGCATGCGGTTTCGAAATAAAAGGAAAGACACTGAATCAATAGAAGACGTATAACGAAGAGCTACCAACTTATAGCACATCTAAGAAATCGTTACAGCAACTAAAGTTTAAAACTTATGTACAGAGACTACGGATTCTGAATTGATCAACTCTAAAATACCATGAAGATACGATAGAGACTTTTAATAACTTGTCTGGAATTTATAAACACAAAAGTAACGCACGAGGTAAGTTAAACCCCAGTACTACTTACTACTCGTGGAAAGAAATTAAAAATTCAGAAGGAATGTTGCCGTCTTGTCTTGTGTGAGCATTATTTCAACAATAGAGTAGATGACATATAGAACAGATTGCCAGAACTTATAGTCACCGCCACAAAAGTAGACAAGATCAATACCAAAAGATTATCTCATGAAATAAAACTTTAGCGGGGAGTATACAGAATACAGGAGAATGGACTCCTTCCTATAGAACTATTCGTAGGGAGGAGGTTGTCATTGCAAGAATCAGAATCGGTCATACATACATTACCCACTCACACATACTAAAAGGTGAAGATCCACCAGAGTGCGTTACTTGCAATGTACCATTTACTGTTAAACACTTTATGACCACGTGTTCCGACCTGCAACCTACGCGTGATAAATACTATAATGTACACGACATGCAGGAACTTTTTGATACTATTCAAATTACTAGTATTTTAGATTTCCTAAAGGAAGTAAATCTTTATTTTAAACTGTAACTGTATAATCTTACCCAAACTAATTTTTAACTAATGCAAATATCAACTATTATTTACATCGTTCATCAAGATACATCATTTACATTTCCCGTTGATCGGGAACCAATATCTTTAACTGTTACCAACATTTACCATTTTATATTTAACTACTATGGATTTTTTACTATATCGCTGGTCGATATTGAACCTTTATTTTTACAAATACAAATATGACCTACTGTATGGCGCTAAATAGCCTAAACGTGCTGGTGCGCCGTTAAAATTAAATCAATCAATCAATCAATCAATCAACAGAATACAGAGACAATACAACTAACACATTCAACAAGCTAAGAGCTAAGAGTACAAGAGCTAAGAGTACAATAACAGATGAATATAGAGTAGCATCAAAATGTCCGCGTTCACAACGTCCGTCCTGAATAGTGAATATTTTAGTTGACTAGGAAGTCTTCAAGTTAACTAGACTCAGCAAATTGACTATCTAACATACATTCCAATTTCAAGTTTAGCCCCTTACCCCTGTAGTGACCGGAACACTACTTGTAAATGTTCTGGGTCTGATTCTTATACAAACAGTTATCACAAACACTTCCGGCAAGAATGACAACCGTAAAGGTGAGTATTAGTAGGTACCTTTGGCACTAGAGACCTTGGCAATTCTGAATAAGTGATTTCTCTATGGTCCTTTGTCTCATCTTTTATAAAGTGATCTACTATTAGCGTTTTTCATTTCAATTAAGGCTTTCACTGATCTTAGTACTTGGTCCTAAAGTGGTGTTTTGGTCCTTATTTTAATTTACATGTCCATTTTAACCAATATTGTATATCAAATGGCCTATTTTTTGACATACTTCAGATTATATTCTGCGTTTTTGTCTCATCTAAATGCTAAATATAGATTTAGTTTCTACAATTATAAAACGCTTTAATTGCTTATAAGTCACGAACTACGTGTTCTGTCCCATAATATCTATGTATTATGGTATGATGTTATACCTTGCAGTTTATGCTTTGTTTAATAATGTCTTTGTTGATTGTTATGCAACGTGCACGATGTTTTATTAGCGTAACATCATTGTTTCAGCAACAGTGCAATCGGCTTCGCGGGGTTCAACAGAAGAATGATGGCGGACACAAACAATAGGGTTTCAAATATTAAAATAGGTCTGTCCATGACGGAAGCCAATGTGAAAAATCTTTTCTAGAAAGGAAAAGAAGCAACGGCAAAGACATGCATTTCTATGTGATTTCTGTAGAATCTCATATGCATTATGAAGGGTATAAATGTCATCTTTTGATATTTCATGATATGGATGCAATCTACTTGTTTTTATATTAGAATAACACATATAGACCGCGTGGAACTATATTGATTCTTGCAGAATTAATATTGTTTAGAACTTAATTTATCTCCAAGAAAAATAATTTAGTACAATTCAAATTTAATATCCGGTGGAGTTCTGAATTTTCTAAGTCGTATTTGCTTATGCTGGATAAACAGATTTGCATTAAACATTCACATCAATATCAGAGTCCAATTAGGTAAAACCCCAGTCTCAAAGAAAATTAAAGGTATCTGATCTTATTACATCTAGAAATATTATCGATTTACATTTTATTTACATTTTGCATCTTTGTATTGTATTTGACAATGTTGGCGAATGTTTGCATTCAAATGGCGTTTCGTTTCTGGGAAAAGAGGCAATTCGTGCAATTTGTCGATTTCTCATGTTAATGGTCATACAGAGGTTACTCTACCATAGGCAGGAAAAGGGACAAAAATACTTAGAATGTGCGTGTAGCACAAAGACATCTTTAAATTGTTTAAAGTATTTCAATTGTGTGATGTTTCTGTGCTGCACCAAGAGATGGAACCTTTCTTACTAAATTTCCTTAGAGAAGAATGGAATGTCATTATTATAATTGCTACCTTTATTGCAATAATAGACTTTAGACATTACCTTCACAGCAGTGTCTTTAAAATACGAAAAGACAATTCACACAACGGGAATTAACTTAATTTACTTCAAACTATCAAAGCAGACGTTTATTGGCAATAAAGACCTTTAAAAAAATGCTTCATTTGTTGAAAGAAATTGGTTTACTTTTTATTTTTATTTGTTATCAGTAGGCCTTTCCCGCAGTCTTTGCTACTGAAATTTTGTCTTCTTATTTCCTTTCAAACTAAAGTGAATGCACTAATATTCATTGCAAAAACAGGAACTAAATGAAAAAGAAGAATGGTATACAGAAAGAAAGAAGGAAGAACAAAACATCCCAAAAAGTTTACCAAAATAACCACTATTTAACACTTGTTTAAAGAATTTACTATACGACATAAAGTAGTAGAGTAGAGTAGTAGGAAGTTAAGACATTAAACTGGGAACACATTAAACTGGGAACAGTGTACACTTTTCATTGCAGTTAGACTGAAATACTGTTTTTATAACTAAGGTACCGTTTGCTGGAATCTAATGCTGACTTGGATTTTGGGACATCGTGTTTTAGCTCAGTTTTACTTTTTCTCTCTCAATACAACTGTTCTCCAGAACATGGAAGCGTGCAAAGATTATTGGATTCATTAGTCCCTAACCAATGATTAATGTCAACATTTTTCAATGATAGTGAATCATTTAATCTGTATGATTAATGATCATGCATTACTGCACGTTATCCATATGTCTGTTTGTCACGCGTTTCTGAACTTTGCATGCAGTTTCGTGTCATATTTGTTATTAAAAGGATCAGTGTTATAAAAGCATCATCGATGATGTACATTAGTTATACGAATAGAGTAGCGATATAAAAGATTAGCGATAATAAAAATAACACACAAGCAAAAATTAACGATGATGTACATAGCGATATAAAAGATTAGCGATCATGAAAATAACCCTCAAGAAAAGATTAGCGATATAAAAGATTAGCGATCATGAAAATAACCCACAAGAAAAGATTAGTGATGTTGTAGATTAGCGATATAAAAGATTAGCGATCATGAAAATAACCCACAAGAAAAAATTAGTGATGATGTTTACTAGCTATATAAAAGATTAGCGATCATGAAAATAACCCACAAGAAAAGATTAGTGAAGGTGTAGATTAGCGATAAAAAAATATAGAGATGAAGTACATTAGCGATATAAAAGATTAGCGATCATGAAAATAACCCACAAGAAAAGATTAGTGATGGTGTAGATTAGCAATAAAATAAGAATAGAGATGAAGTACATTAGCGATATAAAAGATTAGCGATGATGCACATTAGCGAAAGAAAGGATCAGCAATGATGTACAATAGCGATATAAAAGATTAAAGATGATGTACGTTACCTATATAAAAGTTTTAGCAATGATATACAGAACCGATATAAAAGATTAGGGATTATACAGATTTGCAATATAAAGCTTAGAAATGATTTAAAGTAGCTTTAGAACATACTGTGCATTATGTACATAAACTATCTAAAATATTGGGTATGATCTTCAGTAGAGACAGAACTGATTAGAGACGATGTACAGTCACAAAGAAAATGTTAGGTATGATATACATTGACGATAAAAAGGAGAAGGAATGGTGTACATCAACAATATAAATAAGGTATGGCGTACAGTAGTGACATAACCGAATCGGTATGATACAAGTAGTGACATAATTGATTAACTGACTAGTGACTGGAAAGATTAAGGATAATATACAGTAGAGATAAAAAGGATTAGAGATGATGAACGTTAGTGATAGAAAACATTAGTGTATTAGTACATAAGTGATATAAATTATTTGGGTAAAATGTACAGTAGTGATAGAAAAATTTGAGATGTACATTAGTGATAGACAAAATTAGGGAAATGTACATTATGGATAGAAAAGATTAGTGATGTTGTATATTAGTTATAAAAACGATTAGTGATGTATATTACTGGTAGAAGAAAAAATTAGTGATGTTGTACATTAGTGATAAAAAGTAGGGAAAATTTACAGTAGTAATAAAAAGATTACGACTGATGTACAATAACCATAGAAAAGATAAACGTTTATGTTGAGACAGAACTATTTAGGAAAGGTGTTCGGTAGTGATAGAACGACAATGTTAAATGGTACCTAAAGGACATGGAGATTAAAAAAAATATGTGAATAAAAAGGGGTAGCATTTTCTAAATTCTTCGATAACTTTTTTGAACACACATCCAGCTTGACAAGTGAGGATAGTTAAAAGATTCCAGTAGAGTCTGTTCTAAGGCACTGTGTTCATATGGAATAAAGTATGATACTATTAACTTGCGATGGTTTGTCTTTGATAAAAGGAAGGTGCGTGTATTGGATTTGTCTCTTGAGATGCTGGAGATACGAGCAAAGAACATCAACTAAACCAAGCACGTGTCATTCAGCATAGCGATTATAGCATAAGTATCCCACTACCAACTTGTAATAGCAATACAGTCATCTATAGACTCTTATTTCTCTTTCAGTGTCATATGAATCAAAGCGATATCAACCCCACCCCCGAAATTGTCCAAAAGCCGCTGACATCAACCGGCACTCATTTCTTTGTCACTGTCAAATGAATCAAACACGAGACCGCCAGCTGTCCAAAAACTTACAACGATTGGCACTCATTTCTCTGCACATGAATCAAACGAAGGCCCCCATTTGTCCAAAATCTGCTGAAATCGATCAATATTCATTTCTACATCACTGTCATATTAATCAAAAGACATGCCGTCTGTTTTCCAAAGACAGCTGACATAGATGATCAATCTCTCTCACACTGTAAGTCTTGTGTCAGTTTGGCTGTTGTCGAAAAGACCACCAGCTGAAATTTGGCAATTATGTTCATTCACACAATGATACTAGTCTAGACTCAACACGACTATTGTCCAAAAATCACTGAAAATATAGGTAATCATTTCTCTGGCACTGTCGCAAACGTCCAAGTCAGCCCGACAGCTGCTCAAAGACCACAAAATCGACTGGCAATCGTTGCTTGACAGGCATTTGAATCTAAGATCAGCCAACCTGCTAGCCAAAAACCGCAGACATAGATCGACATTTCTCTTACACCGTCATATGGTTGTTTTGTAATAATGATCGTAGTTGGAGAGAATAATTTTTTATGTCAAACAAAATCTAATAGCTTTCATTATCAGCAAATCAGGCCTCGGCTAGTTTTCGGTCAAAGACCTGTCATGTTTGATTCAGCTCTATTTAATTATCTCCTAAAGCCATAATTCTTGCCTCAGCACCTTTTGCAGATTTATGAAAAATTCCATGACGTTAACATTTGTGAACTTACTGTACGATTTGATGAATTACACTTTCATCTACCGGAAGGAGTGCTCTATTCTGTATGTATAATGTCATGTATATTGGTTATTTAGCACCACTGCTCACACTGTGGTAGCTTCACATTTTCTAGTAATGATTTTTGTGTTCTTTGCTTGTATCGTGTACTCTTAAGCATTGTAACACATCAAAGGCCAGGGACACCTAGTAGTATTTATCAGATCAAAGGATAGGGTGACTAAATGGTATTTACCATATCAATGACCACGTAATAAATGCAGCATATTATCTTTTCTAAAGTTAATGCTTAATATATATATATATATATATATATATATATATATATATATATATATATATATATATATATATATATATATATATATATATATATATATATATATATATATCATCGTGTGGTACCAAAAACATAGTTTTACGATTAAAGACGCCACGAGTTAAAATATATAAAATTTTTTTGTATCACAAGATCAAATGTATCTGGCATTAAACGATGAAAAGAAACGTAGGAACATATAATTTTCTTTGTATTATATACCCAAAATGCTCCAAAATAAATTTGTAGAAAATCAAATTCACTCTTCGGCACAATAATTTTAAAAATGTTTGACACTTTCTGAAAGAAAAAAGGCAAGTTCGATTCAGAAATGCATCACAGCGGGATTTTCGGTTGCTACATTGGCAGTAAGGGCAAATATCTTCTGAGACACAAACGGTGTCTGATCAAATTTCTTTACGAAAGATTAATTTATGTGTATGAAATATTTCTACTAATAATTTATAGCTCAAAAAGTACTGGGGATTTTTTATTTGTAGCTGGTACAACAAATAATGTACGTATACATAAAAAAATGTAAAGCGATTTCAATTACTTTTTAAGCTAAAAAAGTACTCGTTTTTTGTTGTTGTAGATGCAACTTGTAGGTACACAGTCAGTTGGCATGATGTGTAATTGTGTTGTTTCACATGTGAAAATGTAAGGATATATTTTTCATATAAAAAATAAAGGAATTAAAAAATACGAAAATTATTTCGACAATACGACTATATTTAAGACTATTGTATACAATAAATATATCTTTTGTTCCTGCCTCAAAACCTGATATATTTCATTATATGGTACCAAAACATATTTTAACAAGTTTTTTATTATTATTGTTGTAGGTACAGTATTTACCAGATCACAGGCTAGTGGGCTAATGATATTTATCATATCACAGGTAAGAGAGCTGATGGTTCCTATTATATCACAGGCTAGTGGGCTAATGGTATTTATCATAACAAAGCTAAGGGGCTAATGGTATTTATCATAATACAGGCTAGGGGTCAATGATATTTATCATAACACAAGCTAGGGGTCTAAAGGCATTTATCATAACTAAGGCTAGGGGGCTAATGGTATAATGGTATTTATCATAACACAGGCTAGGGGGCTAATGACATTTATCATACCTAGGGCTAGGGCGCTAATGGTATTTATCATAACACATGTTAGGGGGCTAATGGTATTTATTATAACACAAGCTAGGGGGCTAATGGTAGTTATTATAACACAGGCTAGGGGGCTAATGATATTTATCATACTTAGGGCTAGGGGGCTAATGGTATTTATTATAACACAAGCTAGGGGGCTAATGACATTTATTATAACACAGGCTAGGGGGCTAATGGGATTTATTATAACTAAGGCTAGGAGGCTAATGGTATTTATCATAACACAGGCTAGGGGGCTAATGATATTTACCATAGCTAGGGCTAGGGGCTAATGGTATTTATCATAACACGGGCTAGGGGGCTAATGATATTTATCATAGCTAGGGCTAGGGGGTTAATAGGATTTATCATAACACAGGCTAAGGGACTAATAGTATTTATCATAGCTAGGGCTAGGGGGCTAATGATATTTATCATAACACAGGCTAGGGGGCTAATGATATTTATCATAGATAGGGCTAGGGGGCTAATGGTATTTATCATAACACAGGCTAGGGGGCTAATGATATTTATCATAGCTAGGGCTAGGGGGCTAATGGTATTTATCATAACACAGGTTAGGGGGCTAATAATATTTATCATAGCTAGGGCTAGGGGGCTAATGGTATTTATCATAACACAGGCTAGGGGGCTAATGGTATTTATCATAACACAGGCTAGGGATAATGGTATTTATCATCACACAGACTAGGGGGATAATGGTATTTATCATAACACAGGCTAGGGGGCTAATAATATTTATCATATCTAGGGCTAGGGGGTTAATGGTATTTATCATAACACAGGTTAGGGGGATAATGGTATTTATCATCACACAGACTAGGGAGCTGATGGTTCCTATCATATCACAGGCTAGGGGGCTAATAGTATTTATATCATAGTCTAGGACGACTAATTTTATTTACCTTATCATCACTGGCTAGGGGTATATTGACATTTATCATATCACAAGCTAAGGGCTATATATATATATATATATATATATATATATATATATATATATATATATATATATATATATATATATAATTTCATAGGCTAGGGGACTATTGGTATTTACCATAATACAGGAGCTAGGGGCATTAATGGTATTGAACATATCACAGGTTGTTGGGGAGATAATTGTATTTACTATATCAAAGGAATAAATAATATTTATGTTAAAAGCTAAGATAAACGAAATCTAGCGGTGTAGAAGTGAAAAATATTTCATGTAATTATGCAAGAAATCGTATAAACTGAACTTGAATTAATGATAAATAATGAATATAGGCAGTATAATTTTACATAGCCATTTTACGTGCTTGGAAAGGAAGCTTTTGTTGATTAATTTATGAATGTATTGAAAGAGTTTATTACTTCTATCTATCTATCTATCTATCTATCTATCTATCTATCTATCTATCTATCTATCTATCTATCTATCTATCTATCTATCTATCTATCTATCTCTCTCTCTCTCTCTCTCTCTCTCTATCTTTCTATCTATCTATCTATCTATCTATCTATCTATCTATCTATCTATCTATCTATCTATCTATCTATCTATCTATCTATCTATCTATCTCTCTCTCTCTCTCTATCTATCTATCTATCTATCCATCTATCTATCTATCTATCTATCTATCTATCTATCTATCTATCTATCTATCTATCTATCTATCTATCTATCTATCTATCTATCTATCTATCTATCTATGTGTGTCTTTCTATTTGTTTGATTGCTTGCTCACTCGATCGAAAGGTCAATACGTGCTCGTTCGTTTTCATCTACTGATCAAATTAGTCATCAGCTTGTTTCGAAAAAAAGTTATTATGGTATAGCAGTAAAAGTTAGATGTGTGAAAATGTTTTTGCCTGGATAAAGGAATTCCACTAGTTCATTCTAAATTATTCTTGGCCAATGCATTTTTAGCTTCTTCCGAAAATTAACAGACCTGGGCAAAACTGGACTATGCCAAGGGAATTTCCCCTATGTAGTAAATTATTTCAAAATGTTCAAGTGAGATTGAATGTACTACCAAAATAAATGATTTTTATTTAAATGTTTTGACACAAAAACGGGTTTGATGAATATGCTGCCTAATCAATAGATTTCTCTTTAATCCGTTTGATTGAAAAATAGTTTTCATGAAACACTAATAGATTTTTATGAATACCTTTTGAATCAAAAGCAGTTGTTATGAAAGTTTTGAAGAAAAACATACAAATTGAATTTAAAAATAGTTTTCGTGAAACACTAATAGATTTTTATGAATACCTTTTGAATCAAAAGCAGTTGTCATGAATGTTTTGAAGAAAAACATACAAATTGAATTTAAAAATAGTTTTCATGACTTCTGAAAAATAATTGATTTTTATTTAAATCATTTGGCTCAGAAACAGATGTTATGAATATACTGCCAGACGAATCGATTTTAACTTAAACCTTTTGAATAAAAACTGTTTTCGTACATTAAATTCATAAATGATTTACTGGAAAAAAGAATAAATTTAAAACTCCTAAACTGCGATATGTTTATATTAGACATTGACAGCCATGATTCCACCGTCGACTATGATTATGTCTTGTTTGTATTTAGAAATGTCTTGTTTTGCAATCCGAAACCAAATGGATCTGATCAGAAAATTTTAAGTGTACAAAGACTGTGTCGTAAACAACGGCTTTATTTTTAATTAAAATATTTTATCCAAAGAAATGGTTCTCCAATCGCATTGATATTTGATCCAGCTACTGAACTCATTAAATATGCTTATTGAAAGAAATAATATTTGTCAAGGAGCAAAGTCTTCCATTTTTTAATGTTAGAGTCATTGATTATATATTTGTTTTGATTTTGAACTTATTTGTAAGAAAAATAAAATGATTTTTGATTAGATAAATAGGCAATATTCATCGGTTTAAAATTAAAACTAAATTAATAAGGGAAATGTGGACCGCCATGAATACTAAGTATTAAATCATTTATGCCCAGATTCCGCTGTATTTGCAGCAGTGAATAACATTCCTGAAGCTTCTTCATTGCTTTCAGAATGATCACCAGAAAGAGGCAACAAAGTTAGGGAACTTAGGAAAAATGAAATTACAAAAAATAAGATAAAAAAAAAATATGCGTTCACAACAAAACGTAAAAAAAAATTCCATTAAATGTTTTACTTCAAATGATGCTCCGGCTCTGCATTCAAAACTGCAAGACATTTGACGGTAATTTCCTGCAATTTTATATTCTTATTGGTTAAAACTTTCAATGAAATTAAAGCGCGTGGTGGATTTTAGCGAGACCCATGCACAAACTATCTATTATTCTGCTTGCATAAAGTGTGAACCTATGTTTCTAAGTTGCATCTATTTTTGTGGTATAATTTGTCTTAACATTAGAAGAAACCACGATGGGTTGGTATTATTTCTCTTAAAATTAGCGAGATCAGGATGAGTTGGTATATTTGTTTTAATTACTAAAGACCATGATGGGATGATATAATTTGTCTAAACATTAGTAGAGATCAGGATGGGATGATATTATGTGGCTTAAAATTAATAGAGATGAGGATTGTGTGGTATAATTTATCTTAAAATTATTAGAGATCAGGATGGAGTGGTATAATTTGTCTTAACATTAGTAAAGTTCATGATGGGTAGGTGGTATTTATCATAACATTAGTAGAGATCAGGATAGAGTGGTGGTATTTGTCTTAAAATTAGTAGAGATCAGGATGAGGTGTTGGTATTTGTTTTAACATTAGTAGAGATCAGGATGCTGTGGTGGTATTTGTCTTAACATTAGTAGAGATCAGGATGGAGGGTGGTATTTGTCTTAACATTAGTAGAAATCAGGATGAGGTGGTGGTATTTGTTTTAACATTAGTAGAGATCAGGATGGAGTGGTAGTATTTGTCTTAACATTAGTAGAGATCAGGATGCGGTAGTGGTATTTGTCTTAACATTAGTAGACACAAGGATGCGGTGGTGGTATTTGTCTTAACATTAGTAGAGATCAGGATGGAATGGTAGTATTTGTCTTAACATAAGTAGACACAAGGATGCGGTGGTGGTATTTGTCTTAACATTAGTAGAGATCAGGATGCGGTGGTAACATTTGTCTAAACATTAGTAGAGATCAGGATGGAGTGGTGGTATTTGTCTTAACATTAGTAGAGATGAGGATACGGTGGTGGTATTTGTCTTAACATTAGTAGAGATGAGGATGAGGTGGTGGCATTTCTCTTCACATTAGTAGAGATCAGGATGCGGTGGTGGTATTTGTCTTAACATTAGTAGAGATCAGGATGCGGTGGTGGTATTTGTCTTAACATTAGTAGAGATCAGGATGCGGTGGTGGTATTTGTCTTAACAATAGTAGAGATCAGGGTGCTGTGGTGGTATTTGTCTTAACATTAGTAGAGATCAGGATGCGGTGATGGTATTTGTCTTAACATTAGTAGAGATCAGGATGCGGTGGTGGTATTTGTCTTAACACTAGTAGAGATCAGGATGGGGTGGCATAATGTTTTAAAATTAGTAGAGATTAGGATGGGGTGGTATAATTTGTCTTAATATTAGTAAAGATCATGATGGATTGATATTTTTTGTGTTAGAATTAATAGAGATCAGGATGGGATGGTATAACTTGTCTTAAAATTAATAAAGATCAGAATGGAGTGGTATGATATGTCTTAACATTAGTTGAGATCAGGATGGGGTGGTATATTTTGTCTTCACATTAGTAGAGATGAGGATGGATGGCATTATTTGTCTTACATTAGTACAGTTTAGAATGGGATGGTATTATTTGTCTTAAAATTAATAGGATCATGATGGAAGGATATATCTTAACATTAGTTGAGACCAGGATGGGGGTGGTATAATTTGTCTTCACAATAGTAGAGATCAGGATGGATGGTATTATTTGTCTTACATTAGTAGAGTTTAGAATGGGATGGTATTATTTGTCTTAAAATTAATAGGATCATGATAAAAGAATATTTTTTTCTCATTATTAAAGATCCTCATAAAATAGTAATATTTTTCTTAATTTTAGTAGCACTTGAATGAGCATGGTACTGAGCACAACATATTATGCCTAAAAGGCGACAAAATGAAAGAAAACAATTCTAATATAGCATTTGAGGGGCAGAGATGAATTTTGAAATTCTGCTTACGATGTTAACTCAACCGTCGACTTACACAATTCTGGGTTTGTTTTCTTTTGAAGTCTTTTCATAATTTTTGTGGGTTTTTTGTTTTGTTTTGTTTTGCTTTTCACACTAAGCGTATTGCTGGACAATTTTGAGTATCATACCTCTTTCAAATGTTTTGTCTGTCTTTCTATGTAATTGTTTTCGTACATGCACGCTTGCTCATATTTACTTCATTTATATTTCCGTGTGCTAATTTAGTTTAAACTCTTCATTAATTTAGAACAGTATAGTTAGTTATTACACTGTATTTTGCTAGTATAATACTAGTAGACACAATAACAGGACACGCTTTAACTTCATTATGTTGCAAATTCTGGGTGTATTATATGTGCGCATGGCGAGACACTGGCTTGTTAACGCATTCAGAACATGCCTCATCATAACCTATTATTAAACCAACGTCAAAACATTTGCAGGATATACTGAGACTGTCTAATTCCAAAACAAATTTTGGAAAATCTATGCTTCTGGAATTGCAATACGAGAGCGCAAATTAATTCTCCAGCTTTCAGGTATGACTAAAGCGCAAATTAGCAGATTTACTTAGCAATATTCATTACTGGTCAATTACTCTATAACAATGCTGGCTGATGATTAATACGCTTCTTTTATGTAGCTATTGGGTTGACATTTTCTTACTCCCTGGTATTTAAATTTCACATATTTAGGGAATTTATAGGGAGACCTACAAACTTTTACCAAGGCATATAAAGTAAAGAACTTTTCTTGAAATACTACCCAAGAAGATTTACCGTACTTAGAGAAACCAGATGTAAATTTAATTAAAAGAATTAGAACTGGCAAGTAGAGCACACTATTTCTCAGTATACACAACTCCAGGTTTTATCCTACAAAATATTGTGTTGGTACCATTCTAAAAGAAAATGAGGTATATAAATATATGAGAAAATTGCTGGAAACTTGAAAAGCTAATGGAGCATTGGACTATTGTATTACAAAGTGTACTTATCGGCAAAGTACGTAAAGTCTATACTTCATTAACAGTGTAAAGGAATTTATCTTGAAGGGTTATTAATTGTTATCTGAGGCCTATCGTCAGAGGTTTATACATTGTAAAAGGAAAATAGTCACTCACGTTGAGTTTGTATGGGTAAAAGAACAGATGTTAACCAAATAATATGAAGACAAGAAGGTTGACAATTATTATGACAAACGCAGACGTCATATTAAATGAAGTGCATTCATATGGATCTTTATATCTACTTTTATGAGATAAAGTTAAATGCTTTGAGAGTGCAGCTAGTACCGCTAAAGACCATTCCTTGATTAAAGAATTTTCATCTGTCAATAAATCTGCCTCTCAGAATAATATTAGTTAGAAAACACAAGCCATTTCAGTCTCAAGAGAGTACTTCCAAAATCTCAAACTATTAGAGATCAAATGTGTAATAGGACGGATTTGAAATTTTTATCTCTTAAGAATAAAGGTCAAGTTAATTCTGATTGCCACCTAGACAAAATAATAGAGAGCTGTTCCAAATACATTTGTTTCTACGGGTCAAGGGTACGGTCATATATTAAAAGCAACACATGTATTGTGTCTAGCAAACCACAGCTTGATTTTTTGGAGCGTTATTTAACATTCATGTTGAAAAGTTCTGGTGAGTATGCCAGGCCCAATCCTATTAAGATGTTCAGATATACAGTGGGTTCTCAGTCTTTTATTGTCAAGTAGTTTTGCTTTTTTCTGAGAAATCTTCTAGTAAAAGTGCTTTTATTGAAGGAAAAGTGTACTTTTATTAATGTTCCTCTTTGTCATCAGACTTTATTTCATAGGGGCCGTGACTTCTTTGCTCATTTGTTAGTATGTAGTGACCTAGCTGAAGACAGGGTAGTGATTAAACCACTTGCAATTGATAGGTCAAAGAGTTGATCATATTCTGAAATTGAAAACAATGACTCATATATAGCTTGCACATCTACTAGAGCCATGGCATACAAAGCTCATGTGAATGATGTTGATCAGAAAGTTGTTCCTTTAGCAAACGCATTAATAGCTCTATCTTTGAATGAGTCACATTTGCTCCTAGGAAAGACACTCTCTTTGCTAATCATTGTCTATAGTATAATCAGTTTGATAAAAGACAATCATTAGCTGTCTCACAGAAGCAAGAGATTGAGATATTTTATTAGTTTAACAGTGCTGTTGGCGAACTGAAGCTACACAAGAAGCAAAATGTATTTTGTAAAGGATAGAGTTATCATGAGGAGATGGGGACAACCCGAAGTACCCGATGCCGAAGAGTGGTCTGTACGCCATAAAATTTTTGTTCCTAAGTGATATGCATTCTGAAATAAATAATTCTTATCTTATCTTATCTTATCTTATCTTATCTTATCTTATCTTATCTTATCTTATCTTATCTTATCTTATCTTATCTTATCTTATCTTATCTTATCTTATCTTATCTTATCTTATCCATAATGGATATAGTTATGTCGTCACTCAGTCAAATGTGGAAAATCTCGATCTGAGCTACACGAGACGCCAAAATGGATATAGTAATCATGTTACTAAGTGAATTCCAACATATAAACGTCTGGGCTACGAGAGACACCATAATGGATACTGACACTAAATCAAATCAATCGCCGATTCATTTGTAGACCGATTCCCTGATGCAATAAAATTTAATTGTTCCTGAAAGATGAATAACACATATCAACAGTGTTAAACTATCCAGCAAATGAAAATAAATTAAATTCGTCGAGATACAAGAGGAAATTACTCCGGTAATCTGCTTCTTTCCACTAAGACAAAATAATTATTACTTATTCATTGCGTAAAGTAACGCTATGATGAAGACAAATGCTATATAGTGCAAAGCTGTGTGCTTTTAATCTGAAAATAAAGTTATACCCAAATTGCAAAGTCTTACGACCCCATGGTCTTTAATTAAGTAACAGAAATAAGTGAAAGAAACTATTACGTTTATTTGCAACAAAGAGAAACTTATAGTATTGTGAGTTATATCCTAACAACACCTAAAAGTTCTAGCACAAGCCAAACGTATAGAGGGTTCAAAATGAAGTCCAACATTGAAGGTTTTCATGTGCCAATAATTTTAAATGAGCTGATATCCCGAAAGACTTCATGTAACAAGCTGATATAATCCAGAATTTCTTTGAATTCTCAATAATTCCAATATGGTGACCTTGTCTAATACGTCAGTGAGCATAGTCTAATTCCAATGAATAATTTTAAATAAATGTTCACACTCAAATTATATCAAACCACAACAGCAAATAACCATAAAGAGTGGACTTAAGAAAGAATGAAGATTTTGTTGATAAAACTTCTTGTGTTTGCATCACAACTTAACTCTGTATCGCAACATCTTTTTTCTGCAAATGGAAAATTACACTAAACAGTAAACAATGTCTCCTCCAGAACCTTCTAAATTTCCAAGAATAAACCCTTAACCTTGAATTAAAACACAAGCTAACAACTTATTTATAACCTCCAAACAAGCCATAAAAACAGGCACGCACGAAAACCTCTATTCTCAAATCATGAACAAAGAGCATTTATACAAAATAAACTAAATTTACGTAACTTTAACAATATTACTAAACGTTTCTAAGATACTTGTAACCAAATAAAATTCAAATAACATTCCATAATTAGAATGGACCCAGTAACAGCTCTGTACAAACCAGTAATATTTTCAGAGGTGAAGAGATTACAACTAAACGGTATCCTGTAACTGAGGTGAGAGACTTGTTCATCCAAGACCATAAAACAATAAAAGTTTCTTGAATATATAATTTTCATTGCATTACACATATCATAAAAAATCGGCTTATCTCAAGCTCGTTTACCATCAAGCATTTAAATGTCTTAAACACGAATCATATAACAAAAATTAAGCATTTTGTAGGAACAGTGCTCTACCCAATCCCCCACCTTCGCCAAACCACATTCACTTTTGAGAAATATTATTGTCGCGTTATGAGTATGGTTTGTTTACTGCATAACAAACATTGCATGAACAAATAAGTATAACACCATCATAATTCAAGCACATGGTCATTTCTATAATTTAAATTATCAGGTCATAATTTCAGAATCTGTCCATCACAATGTTTGCTATTAGGACTGAATGAACAACAAATTAATGTGAATTTGCAAACCTTTAATAATTTATATGAATGCATTTACTACAGGTGAACTACTGTAAAAGCCATGTTAGTTCAATATAAGTGATTTCTTGAAATTTAGTTTATAGACTATAAGAGCCATGTCAGTTCTTTACCGGTTATGAACCCTTGGATAGCAGTCAAATATGTCTTATCCTTAGACTGCTCTTAAATATATTGCTTAACTAAAATGCGTTAATTACTTACAACTCTTGCTCACAAACAGGGCCTGTAGTCGTCAAAATTCGTCGGGAAAATTATAATGGACATTGACAGGAATGAAACGCTATTAGTTTGAGTAAAATAATTGCGAATTTAATTATTAAACTATGAACAAATATCAAAATGATGTATGCTGTCAGTGCACTAGTTGCTAACTTCCTGATATAACGATCTTGTCACCAAAAATTAATTATATTGATTAAATGGATTCCAATATGGGATTCCACGGATTCATTATGAGATTCCTT
This sequence comes from Potamilus streckersoni, assembly GCA_016746295.1. Taxonomy (NCBI): domain Eukaryota; kingdom Metazoa; phylum Mollusca; class Bivalvia; order Unionida; family Unionidae; genus Potamilus; species Potamilus streckersoni. Next base: position 390,701 of record JAEAOA010001808.1, on the reverse strand, counting down.
GATATCCCTTCGGGATAATTAATCGTTGATCCCTTGATAATGCACTGATTTATAACTATACATTTTGCTCACACACATTTCTTTAAGAATCTGTTGTACAGAGAACAATGAACTTATGTTGTCAAATTTCATATTTATCTCCAAATATATGGAATATTCCATGCATTTCTAGAGACAACGGATTATAGAGGTTTGGATCCTGAGAGGCGTGTATTCGTTAATTACAATTCCTTTTTTGCGGTGAAAAACACGCAATCTTTATATTTGTAAATTTAAATGTTGCCATGTTTCTATTGAACCATACAAGTTAAAGATTCATGGTGATTTTATATGAATAACGTATCAATCATTATGATATCGGCTCTTTGCAAAGAAGGCATTTCATTCATACAAGAGAAGCCCTAAGTCAACTAGATCGTAGGAAATTCGTGTATTGCTCGCTGCTTTTCAGAGAATCTCATCATCGATAACATGGACATACAACGTTGCCAATTCAATTTTTGCTGAAGTATTGGCATTTTGCAAACAAGATAGCTATCATCTAATCAGGGTCCAACAAGTGGAAAATTAAACTCTCTTCACAAAAACGTAAAATCATGTGGAGACATATAGGGGGATTGCCTTTAAATCTCATCATGCTGCAAACACATTGTCATGAAACATTTCGTTAAATTTTTATTTTTAAAGGCGAAAGTAGTATTTCTCTTAAAAAAATCCACCTCCTTGATATATTTTAGTTTCTTAAATTTGTTTGGTTTTAATAGCACATTTGACACATAAGTGGCTGGACAGTAGGGAAGGAGGTAAAGAAATTGTATAATGTTGAAAGAATACGAATATGCCAATTCATACGCCATATTACGAATTGGTATATATGATGTTCAGTCAGTATTATTACATCAAATTGATTGGTATCAACAAAAAAATGGCACGTTCATTTTTAATGCATGCAATATATATATATATATATATATATATATATATATATATATATATATATATATATATATATATATATATATATATATATATATATATATATATATGGATTGGTGCGTGCTGGCAAGACGAGGGATGCCATGTATTCCCGGACCTGGGTTCGAAACTCCGTAGAGTACAAATTTAATTTCTCTAACATGTATGATAGTATTGTTTGTATGAAACTATATCTATATAAAGAGGATTTACTCTATCTAGACTCCATGCATAATAAACTGATAAATGTATAAATTCTTTATAAGAGAATTACTTAAAAAATAACATTATGCAGATTTTGAGCAGAATGAAGACAATGTTCCAGATGTAATTGTTAATTAAGAGAATTGCTTCAAAGGACATTTCCGCTGGAAAAAACCCAACAAAAATGCAACATAAATGCATGATCTAGTGAAATATATAGTGTAATAAAGCAAAGGAATCAAGTTACTATACTAAAAATACACACGATTCACCAATAAATGTTGGAAGGCGAAGTTTCGACAACTTCAAATGAATAAAATGAATAACAACAAAATAAAAACGACCAAATAAGCACTAAAAGAGTTATGACAACATCCTCTTGTTCTGTTCAAGTCCTGTGACTATATGATTGATTTATCTATAATGTTATAGAAATATGAGGTAGTATACACTTTGACAAATGTATTTAAGTGTTCTTCAGAGATGAACAAACTAAAAATAGACACATAAATCAAGCAAATTAAGACAAGATGTTACGATATAGCCCATTATAGCACATGGTGTGAATGTCTACTGTAGACGGTCTCAGATAACAGGATTGAAAAGTTGCATATATATATAGATGCAATAAACTGACGACGAACAGTACGAAACTAGTAACTAACTAGCCTAAGCGCTTTCGACAAACAAATAACCACAAAAACGTTGTGTTTGTAAACCTCTACATGTAAACCTCGTATATCTTTTGTATTTGCCTTTGAAAAAGACTCATTAAGAGTCGAAAGCGCTTAGGCTAGTTAGTTACTAGTTTCGTACTGTTCGTCGTCAGTTTATTGCATCTATTTTAATTAATCCCTGACTCACGTGATCCCTTGGTGGATCCAGTACGCTTGAAAGGGTTGTTATTCGCCATATGATTTGTATTCTTTATATATATATATATATATATATATATATATATATATATAAATTTATATATATATATATATATATATATATATATATATATATATGTCAAAGGATTTCTATATAAGGAATACTTAAATAAGCGTAAGGTTGTCAAAGGATTTCTATATAGTGAACACTAGTATTTGGACGGTATGTTTAGGATAAATAATGCTAATGTTATGTATAAAGATCTAATCTACTCGCCTGCATTGTTGTTCAATTCTTGCTTTCAACGTAACAATATGGAATATGGTAAAACAGACAATTTCTGTCTCATTTTGCAGTGAAATTTGACAGCAAAGTTTTACGAGTTTTATTATTAAAATCTGACCATTAATGCCATAAGAAAGGAGGTAAATTGTATTGAGACTTCAGTACGATAAATATTCTAGTTATATAAGAGCTTTTTTTTATTCTGATGGCAAAGGCCTAATATCTTAAATTAGGAATAGAATTATTGTTATATTACCCAGCCTTAATTAAAAAATGAACAATTATATTTGCTTTTTGTAGTTTGCCAAACGGAAGTTTCTTCTTTTGTGTCCTTAGAATCGTACAAAGTTACAACCCCTGTGTTACGAAGATACGGCCGAACCACTTGTATTTGTTATCTCGAAGAGTTAATGAAAATTGACTCGAACTGTAGGATTTGACATATAATTGTGACTATCATGTGTCGACATCTCGTTGAAGTTCCGCAATAAGAATCAATGATATCCTGATATTGCAATTAGTAAACGTGACAAGTGAAGATTGTATCTCGAAAGAGGAAAATCACATGCCTAGCTTGTAAAGTTTTGACAAATTGAAAGACCAAAAAGTTATTTATCAGACATTTCTCACTGATTTGTGAGTTTTATTTTAACAAAGTTTCTTTTATACACATTTTGAGATATAGATAAAAATGCAAAACACAGATAAACTATAAATGACGTCGATCAAGAGAGAGAGAGAGAGAGAGAGAGAGAGAGAGAGAGAGAGAGAGAGAGAGAGAGAGAGAGAGAGAGAGAGAGAGAGAGAGAGAGAGAGAGAGAGAGAGAGAGAGAGAGAGAGAGAGAGAGAGAGAGAGAGAGAGATTGCTTTCATAAGAATAAAAATACAAGCTGATTAGTACAAGAGGGAGGATTCAAGTCTGTCTGGACTGACTTCAGTGCCATTTCAATTATTCCTACAGAATGTGACACTAGTTTTAAATACGTATCGACAAGGTGTGAGGTCTTTTGCTACTTAGTTATTGCATATAAATAAGTATTATGTGCGATTTGTTACTCAGTTGCCAATACTATTTCATGAGGATAAATCCTAGCAGATAATTTACTCATAGAGCCAGGTGTGAAATTCAAGGGCTAAGCCGTTCAGGTAGTGCTCGGAGCCAGACTAATTTTAGGACACTACAAATCTTCCTTGCTATTTCTGCAGCGCTGACGATCAAAGAGCTTCCAGATGTCAATTAACTGAACCTATCAATGAGTATTGCCGCAAATTATCAGAGTTTACCCTAATTAAGACATAAGGATATAAAATGAAGGCACAATGAACCACGAACTGCAGTCCAATTTGGTGCAGTTTGCACAGTCGATACATGTATAGTTTTATTGTATCTGAATTTATCAGTAGAAACACTGAAATATGAATGTCACGCTTAATGACCGAAAAACATGTACCGTTATTTTGATTAAGTTTATTTTGACGTACCTTAATTTTATCAAGGCTTTATAACTGTTTCTAAATCTTTCATATCTTAAGATATTTTTTTTTCTTCTTAGAATCCAGCCAATTTGATAGAATATAAACTGGGAATGTTTCGCCTTAGGCATTCTGAAATTTGTATGCTTCTGGCACAAGAATAAGTTCAATTAGTTATGGAAAATAAATTAAAATGTGCAATTTTCCACATTAAAAAAATTAGACCAAATCAAGTATACAATATGCAACGCTCATTGCTGACATCAAAACTGAAACAAGAAACGACGATTGGTGACATCAAAGGTGTTGAAATAAATAACGATCATTGATTACAACAATCGTGTTTAAACTACTGTTTGATCAACAACTATTATTAAGGACTGTAGTGACATCAGTAATTACGGTTGGATTAACCTAAGTTTTTGTACTTTACATATTACTTTACTATTAAATTTTAAACACCTGCAGCAATTCTTATAATTTCTACATATTTTCCATGCTGCATATTTAAGAGCTTTCCTTTGAATAGAAGATGTCTATTTTGTCCAATATTCTAATTACAGAATGATGATAATGTTGGCGCAAACGTGATTCATGATGATATACAAGATAAGAAGCTAGTGGTGATAAAAATGTGATCTCGGTCATCAGTGAGTAATATTTAGTGTACCGTCTGTTATCGTTTTCCTAGATAGAAAATGTTGTCCATCCATGTATAGTTTTAACATGAAATGCTTAAAAATTATATTTACATTTTGTCCCTATTGATGCCAAGTTTGAAGGTGTATTATAAGTGCATCTATCTATCTATCTATCTATCTATCTATCTATCTATCTATCTATCTATCTATCTATCTATCTATCTATCTATCTATCTATCTATCTATCTATCTATCTATCTATCTATCTATCTATCTATCTATCTATGTATGTATGTATGTATGTATGTATGTATGTATGTATGTATGTATGTATGTATATATATATATATATATATATATATATATATATATATATATATATATATATATATATATATATATATATATATATTTGCTAATCTGCAATTCAGTCAATGTGATTTGAAAAACCAGGTCTTTCTCTTTATCTAGGACTGCTTGTACAGAATTATGTACAATCATTCGAAATGTTTATCTTTAGTAATCACTATAAACGATATATTTTGTATGCAGATAAACTTACCTTGATACTGACAACTTTCTCCTCAAGAAAAGAAAATAGACTGTTATTCAGGGTGTCAATTTCAACTCAGGATAACGGTGTATATTATGTCGTTCAAACACTGCACAAAAACAATTGTTAGAGAAGAATGTTATCCAACGGGCTCAAAAACCAGTGTTATCCAATTGACTGAAGAAGCAGTGTTATCCAACGGGCTGCAACAACTATGACTGAAACTCTGTCTTTAAAAAAGAAATGTTCAGCGCTATTCAAGTTGTGATGACTTTAAACATGAATTCGACAGAACAGCAATACCTCGTTATTATTTTTGCCCCGATTGCTTCAAATCACGTACAGCAATAGATGAATGTGCAGCCAATTCAGCAGAAATTCATTCGCTCTTTCCCAAATTATTTTACACTAAACAGTGGTTTTTAGAAAAACTGCCTTTTAAATGAAATCGCTGAGACTCAATTTTCAATAAGCGTCCTTGTGAAAACACATAACATTTATCATCAGGTGGGCTGAAGAACAGAAAGAGCACTGAAAGCCAATTGGTCGATTACAAGTCAAGAGAAACGTGTGTATTGATTAACTTATGTTGGTAACGTGGGACTCCAACCAGTGTGCTCGAAGATATATTAATTGCAGAATTTTTAGCGGCTGCAGGTTCAATATTAATGTTTTGCCTTGATATTGCGTGCAGTGGGAAATATTTTCGTATTTAGCCAAGGCGTGGACAATGCAGAGCCTCTTAATTGAGCCAAATTGGTTGATATATACGACTCTAGTTTCACTCACCATCTGCGTTTTACAAAGCTTACTGAGAAATCTTTTGGAGAGAAAAATTGTGTCATTGTTTAATCTGCGTTTTACGCGCCTTCGTTAATAATATCGAAAATTAACAAATTTATGTTATTATAATCGATTGCATTGTTCATGTTACCCAACACCGAAAGTACAAATTCAATAAGATGGATGATATGGAACACGTAAGAAATGTCACGCAAAATATTGCAAACAGGTCAGGAATTTTCTGAAGTTAACGAGAAGTCAATCTTTAATTACGATTCTGTGGTCTTAACAAATAAAAAGTGGTGGCCCGTATAATGGTGCTGTGCCAATAGTATTTTGTTGAATCACAGTAATACAGTAAAAGTAATAAATCCTTATTTAAAATTTCACGATTTATTTATAGTCTATATTTCCAAGAATGTTACTTTAGAAGAGCACTATTTATTTATAGAGAAAAATCACTTGAATTAAATAATTTGAATAAAGAAAATTTAAGCACAAATTAAATTTTGGACACAGCAATAATACAATTGAATCTGATAAAATCTTAAAGAAAGAATTTAAAAGTTTTCCATTAACAAGATTATAGGGTGCTTTACTTGACATCAGGTCAAAATTAGCATTTTATATAAAACAAACGCTAATTGGAGAATAATATTCTAGAAACGTCTTAATGTTTACAAACTAAAATCATTGTTATAATCAGAAAGTCTGTTACTAACATATAATATATGATGTGCAATATATCATGTAGACCAGGTATATGTATTTATATGGGATTTCCTAAAGCGTATACCAAGAGTCAGGTAAATTTCTTTACCTTTGTTAATAAATATCCTAATATTAAACCCACACAAATTGATAATATCTTTGGTATGAATTAGTTGCTTACAGAATAAAATCAATCAATAATTCAAGTCAAGTAGAAAATGAGCTCGAGTTTGGAAAAATCTCAAGTCCAATATATAATGTTACATTAAAATAGCATATAATGAAAATTTAACTGACAAACGATGCAAATTGAACAGACATAATACTGTACATGTCTAGAATTTGCAACGAACTGAAGTCAGTACTGCCTGTGGAAATAATAAAACTTCTAAGCTTGCAGTTGACATGTTGCATCAACCAGTCATAATAATTTTATTTTATTCTTTATTTGCTAAGAGTGGATATAACACTGCCGCCCTTATGTTACACCTTGTGATGTTATTTTTACAATCATGTGAATATTCAAAGCCTTCTTTTCGGATACATAAAAAATAAAGAAACAAATTCCAAAAGCTCATTTATTAATTAATATAGTTATTAATTAAATAGTTTTCTGGACTTTTACCTTATGTTGGTGTTTTAGGTGCATCTGAAAAATTTGTTTCCTCTTTCGGTCTACAAAAGTTTGCGAAATTGTCCTATCTTTTTATGCTAGTTTTAAAAACATTCTTTGCCATTTGAGATGTATATTCTACAACAGAAAAATATGTAACCTTAAAAATCGACGGTTGATTTTTAAACACTGAAAAATGTTATGTCAATCGGACATGATAACTATTGCTAAAAGCATTTTTGAAGACATATTGAAGCAGCTGCTGGAATAATACTGGATTCTGAGGCTCTAAACAATTGAAATACGTGTTCGGTGCTCTGCACCGATTGGAATACATTTTCGATGATATACAACTATTGTAATACGAATCCGACGCCCAACAACTATTAAAATACGTGTCAGATGATCTACAACTCTTGGAATAGGAATCCGATGCTCTACAAGTATTAAAGTATGTGTTCGATGCCCTACATCTATTGGAATACGTGTCCGATGCTCTACAACTATTTGAATACGCATCATATGATCTACAACTATTGGAATACGTGTCCCATGCTCTACAACCATTTCAATACGTATCATATTATCTACAACTATTTGAATACGTGTCCAATGCTCAACAACTACTGGAATACGTGTCCGATGCTCTACAACTATTTGCATACGCATCATATTATCTACAACTATTGGAATACGTGTCCCATGCTCTACAACCATTTGAATACGTATCATATTATCTACAACTATTTGAATACGTGTCCAATGCTCAACAACTATTGGAATACGTGTCCAATACTCCTCAACTGAGATATTGCGGCTTCCAGTTGATTGCATTCAGCAGTCTCTAAATAGACTTTAGTGTAGTTACATACTTAGACCAATTTCTAAATGAAAAGATTTATTTAATTGTGGTTAGAAGTCAGAAGTTAATATTCATTTAGAAAGCCGTAATGAGATGGATACTATAACTATGCAAAAACAGACCAGGCCTTTTTCACCATGAAGTAAAAAAAATAAGTCCTAAAGATGGATAGCGAGAAAGGCTAAAGGCATTCAAGAACGGAACAATTGTAGGAATTCATCTATTTTCTGTAGAATCAATATTGCTCTAAAGAAAAGAAATCTAAGTAAATGAATAGGAAATTAATGACAATGTTATAGCCAACAAAGCTTCTGACAAATGGAATCCGGATTGAGACAATTTAGAAATGGGAACACAGACTACGAAACATAAAATAAATGAAATGAAAAACTTGACAATATATTGAAATGATAAGCGTTATTATTACAATAAATAAAACTTCCTGGAGGTATTCCAAGACTTTTTCGGTTCCCTTGCCAATAAAAAAATGAAAATGGCGTATTCTGTGAGAAATGCTGAAATAGGGCAAATTGGGCATAACATATCTTTGACAAAAGAAAATGCAAAAACAAATAGTAATTTTTTAGGAAGGATAATAGTAAATGACTTTAAAGTTTAGAAGCATCCAGAGGAGTTTCTGACATGCCCATGCTACAACACCGTCTTTCAAACGAAGAAAAATTTTGAATAAAGGATTTATTTTGTTGTTGCTGTTTAACAGCACACTATAAAAGGCTTTGTTATTCATAGGTTATTGTCTTGAACAAAATGCCTCGGTTATTGCTTTGGGTAAAGTGTCTAGGTTATTGCTTTGGGTAAAGTGTATTGGTAATTGCTTTGGGTAAAGTGTTTTGGTAATTGCTTAAGGTAAACTGCATTGGCAATTGCCTTGGGTAAATTGATTTGCCCTGGGACCTGGGTCGCTCTGATAGGATTTGAAATCGTACTTTTTTAGCATTTTAATCTAGCACACAAACCACTCAGATAACGCTACGCCTTGCAAATAAAGCAAGTTTCGGTGAATAAAGTGATATCTCTAGGAAGCGCTATATGAACAGAAAGTTACATGCATTACAGAATTAGGCTCGAGCATGTATATCCTTTTTTTTCAACCCACAGAACAAATTATTTTGAAGAAATAGAATTCTTCAGAAGGTATCATCTGTAGCCTAGAGTGCACACATTGTTGTGGCCAAATCAATACTTTTATACCTTAGTGAGTGTCTGTTCTGCTACATGATGTTAAAGAATATAACTGCATATATATGATATTTTTGTTCAGGAAATCTACCAAACAATATTTATCAAGGTTTCATCAAAATAGCGTGGAATCGTTACGTGATTTTACATGTATTGTTTGTTTTCTATCTAAAGTAGCAGGTTAATAAACACATTACACGTTCCTTGATTTATTGCGTGCTTGAAAAAAAAAACTCCAAGAAAATTACAAGTTAAACCCGGTAAATAGTCTGTAATCCATAGAGTATATAAGCTGTCCAGGAATGTTAATCTTAATCCCGTCCTTTATAAATTATCTTTATCAGTCACGAAAATTGATTTTTGTCACAATGTGTTACAATTCTAAAGAAAATTATTTTTGTCACAATTTTGCTGGCTGTAAATTAGCCCTGCTTCTCTAAGGACCAAGATAATATCATTATTTCACCACAGACCAAGATAACAATATCTATGCTTCACAATAACCAAGATAATAATATCCGTACTTCACAACAGACCTAGATAATAATATTTATGATACACAGTGACCAAGATAATAATATCCATGCTTCAAGATTAACCAATAATTATTATATCTCTGCTTCGTAATGGACCAAGATAATAATATCCCTGCTTCACGATTGACCAAGATAATAGTATCTCTGCTTCACAAAAGACCAAAAAAATAATGCTTCACAATGGATCAAGATAATAATATCACTGCTTCACAACAGACCAATAAAATAATATCTCTGCACAACAGATCAAGATAATAATATCCCTGCTTCACAACAGACCAAGAGAATAATATCCCTGCTTTACAACAGACCAACCTAATAATATCACTGCTTCACCACAGAACAAGATAATAATATCCCTGCTTCGCAACAGACCAAGATAATAATATCCCGGCTTCACAACAGAACAAGATAATAAAATAATAATATCCCTTCTTCACATCGGACCAAGGTAATAATATCCCTGCTTCACAATAGACCAAGATAATAATATCCACATTTCACGACAGATCAAGATAATATTGCTACTTCACAACAGGCCCATATAATAATATCCCTGCTTCACAATAGAACAAGATAATAATATCCCTTCTTCCCAACTGACCATGATAATAATATATCAGCTTCACAACACACCAATATAATAATATCCTTTCCTAACAACGGACCAAGATAATAATATCTGTGCTTCAGAATAGACCAAGACTATAGTATCCCTGCTTTTCAACAGACCAAAATAATAATATCCCTGTTTCAAAACAGACCCAGATAATAATATCCCTGCATCACAACAGATCAAAATAATAATATCCATGATTCATAACAGACCCAGATAATAATATCCATGATTCATAACAGACCCAGATAATAATATCCATGATTCATAACAGACCAAGAAAATAATATCCCTGCTTCACAATAAACCAAGATAATAATATTCCTGCTTTACAATGGACCACGATAATAATATTCCTGCTTTACAATGGACCACGATAACATCGATGCTTCTGAAGGGATCAAGATAATATCTCTGCTTTGCAAAAGACTAGATAACATCCGTGCTTGATAGTAGACCATCAATTCTTGAAAATTCAATTGCATATAATCAATCTCTTTCTTACTATTTTCTCTTTACATACACAGTATTTACTTGAAATTTAGTCTAAGTAGAATGTCGTGTTAATGATATTGAAAACAAGACAAAAACATAAGTGAATATAATTTTTGCACTTGTGTCTACATTTTACAAAGATGTTTAGTGAATATGATTTCATTGCAGGTGTCTAGATTTCAAAACGAAATGAAGTAATTTCATTACAAGTAACTACACTTCAAAACGACAACTGAATATAATTTTATTACAGGTGTCTACATTTGAAAAGACGTAAGTGAATATGATTTAGTTATGTTGTCTACATTTCAACATTTCATTAAGTGTGGGATTAAATATAATTTGTATTGAAAGGGAATAAGGTAAAACAACGAAAAGCAGGAATTCCATTGTTTAAAAATAAATTGAATGCATTATTAATTAAAACATTATTATCAATGTTCGTTTTACAGCACTGAGAACTGGAATAGCTACCAATAAAAACAAAGGACATCATAATATGTGTATAATGCATTCAAATTCTCTCTCTCTCTCTCTCTCTCTCTCTCTCTCTCTCTCTCTCTCTCTCTCTCTCTCTACATTGTTCATTCATTTATTCACTCAATATGCATCAATACATTGTATATAAAGTATCATTGTACCGCGTATGTACTTTTCTACATACATCATATCAAATTCTATCTCTTCTGTAATACATAATGAAAGAGGCAGTCCTGTTTTTAAAGCACCTTGAATAATTATGTTTCATATGATATGCAGAGAGCACCTGCTTCTTAACTCTCTTCAAACATAGATATATATTGCAGGATTAATAACCATTTCGCATTAACATATAGGTCAGTGCTATCCTAAATATAGATCGCCCTAAAAGTTTTGATGCTTTTTTGACGGCACAATCTTTCATGAGAAAAAACTCCACTTCTGATTAGCTGAATCCAAACAATTAAGTTACAAAACAAACATCGTTTCATTTACAATGACTAAAAATTTAATATAAAACACTATTAATATAGTGTTATAGCTTTTCTGTCATTACGTGGAGGACCTGTTATTATTGTAAAAAGGTCATGCTATTATTGTTAAAGGCCTTACTATTAGATTTGAAGTCCCTGCTTTTATTGTGTAAAGACCCTGCTATTATTGTATAAAGGTTATGCTATTATTGTATAAAGGTTCTGCTATTATTGTCTAAGGCCTTACTATTAGTGTGTAAAATCCCTGCTGCTATTATTATGAAAAGGTCATGCTATTATTGTTAAAGGCCTTACTATTAGTGTTTGAAGTCCCTGCTTTTATTGTATAAAGGTCCTGCTATTTTTGTAAAAAGTTCCTGCTATTATTGTATAAAGGTTGTGTTATTATTGTAAAAGGCCTTATTATTAGTGTGTAAAATCCCTGCTGCTATTATTGTAAAAAGGTCATGATATTATTGTATAAAGGTTGTGTTATTATTGTAAAAGACTTTACTATTAGTGTGTAGAGTCCCTGCTGCTATTATTGCATAAAAGGTCATAATATTAGTGTGTAAAGGCCCTGCTATTATTTTATAAAGGTCCTGTTATTATGTTACGTGTAGACTCCAAGAGTTATAGGACAATACGGCCTGATTCATTTGATGGAAGCGTCTGAGCTTTAGCTACACCAAAGAGATGTGTAGTGTTATAGAGTGAATCACTGAGGGTTTTTCATGCACACCACAGCAATGTGAAATTCGGCTGAGTCACCGATAGTCTGTGCTTCAACCATGCCATAGAGATGAGTCATGCGATACTAAAATAATTCATACAAAACTAAGTCAATGGGCAAAAATGAGAGATTTTTAAATGCATTGAGAATTAAAAGATTTGTCCTTACCACAACAATGAGAATTGTAAGAGATTTGTCCTTATCATTGCACTGAGAGTTTTGAGTTTTGTCCGTACCATAACACTGTGAATTGTAAGGTATATGTTCCTACCTATAGCGCTGAGAATTGTAATATATTTGTTCGTACCACAATAATGAAAATTGTAAGAGATTTGTCAGTTCCAGAATACCAAGAATTTGAAGAGATTTGTCAGTACCATAACACTGAGAATTGCAAGAGATTTTGTGCGTACCATTGCACTGAGATTTGTAAGAGATTTGTCATACAATGGCGCTGAGCATTTAAGAGAATTATGGTTACGATACCACTATGATTCATGAAACAAATATAGTATGATCAAAATAAAGGTCTTCCAAAATGCACTTAGAATTGTGACAGACACGTGATATGGTTGAAATCATATTTGTCTGACATGTACTAAAATGTTTAGAAAATTATCAACGATGTTAAAACGAAAGAAAAAAGGCAACTGTACTCCTAAAAATAAACTTTTCATAAACTTTTCTGTCTGTTTTGTTGTCAGAAAGGTAATCATTACCTCTTTTAATGTCTATGTTTTATAGTCACAATGGTAATCTGTACTTCTATTATTTTTTGGTCACAAAGGTAATCAGTACCTCTTTTAGTGTGTCTGTTTTATAGTTACAAAGGTAATCTGTACCTCTTTTACTTTGCTTTGTGGTCACAAAGGTATTCTTTGCTACTTTCAGTTTGTTTTATAGTTACAGAGATCCGTGCCACTTTTAGTCTGCTTTATAATCATAAGCGTAACCTGTACATCTTGCTGTTTTGTGATCACAAAGTTGATCCGCACCTCATTTAGTCTGTCGGCACTATTGTCACAAAGGTAATATGTACCTTATTTAGTATGTCGGCAGTATTGTCACAAAGGTAATCCGTACCAATTATAGTCTGTCTGTTTTGTAGTCACAATGGTATTTTGTACCTCTTCACATCTGTGTTCAGTTCTATTATCTAAAAGTTTGAAAAGAACCATAAAACTATATTTTTATGTTTTGTTTTGTTCAAATGCAAAAAACAACTCATGAATAATCTAATTAATAATACTTTGATGACCTACTTAATATTGCTGTTATGCATATTTAATTTGCATTGTCCGTTTCTTAGTGGGTTTTTAATTCTTCTATTTCAGTATATGCTATTGATACTGTAACATGGTATGTTTATCTTGACCTTATTCATAATCATGTTAGTTTTTAACCTGAGCTGAATCATTGATTTTTTTGTAGTAAACATGTTTATCTCAGTCTGAGCCTAGAATTTATAAAATTCCTCATGAATTGCCAGGACAACTTGTTGCTTGCTAGAGATTTTATATTATAATTTTAGTAAGAGACTTTTCATTATAAGAAAGATTTTGTTTTGTAAACATTATGAACCTTCCAGAAGGCTGTTGGTTTGTTGTTATCGGGCTTAAAGCCATTTTTTCAGCATACATGGCGGCCAGTATTAACTATTCCAGGAGGAAACGTTCCATTAGGTAATAGTAATAGTTTATTTTCGAAACTGCTAATTGTGATCTGAGATGACTATATAATCGCGCTTTTCTAGAAATGAATTATTTCTGCTATAGGATCTTGAGAAAGAACCAGCTGTGTTATTGTTGAGTCCTAAAATTCATCTGGGCTGGAATTTTATTTAATAAAATTATTTAATAGAAGGGAGTCTTCTCAGGAAGTACAAACTACTCTGCAAAAATAAGATTCTTGAAACGAGAAAATTGAAATTTTAAATAAGTATTTAATTCTTGGATTGTGCTTTGTGATCCAACACAGACTACTGGTACATCATCACAACATGGGCCACCACAGGCACATCAACAATTTTATCGTTGGATTTCTACAAAAGTTAATTCAGAATTTTAATCATTAGGAGTTGTTCACAATTCTATGAATATTTTAATTTAATTCGCGATACCGTAAGTTCTTTTGTTTGCATTTTCACTTTGTAGTTTTGAGCAAGCAATTATTTGTTGAAGATTATATTGTTGCTTCTCATTCACCTTTATTTTGTAATTTTCTAAGTCCGAGGCATAATTTAAATTTTTAGAAATAGTGAACCAACTAGCTTTTACAATGTCATCTAAAGTGGGGATCTTTATTTTTAATCCTACACAAAAACGGTTTGAATCCTTGAACAAGGATGAATTGTTTCATGTTGCCAGACAATCTGATTTTTCTGAGGAAAGGTTCTTTAACGGGTTAAGAAATAAAAAAAACAACATTTTGATCCCATATTTCGTCAAAAAGAAAGTTCTGGATAAAATGTGCTTTGGCTTTGATTAGTGAGTCTTCATTTGGCTCTACAATGCACGTCATGGAATGGAAATTATATTAAAAGAATAAGCTAAGAAAGCACGAGCGTCAAGAAAGATAATTGCAATTATAGAACGAAAAAAGAGAAAGAAAATGCAGATGCAGATGGAAAAAAAGAACGAAATAAAATATCAATTTAGTTTAAATGAATTAGAACTGGCAAGTAAAATGCAATCTCCTAATTTTCCTACAAATTCATTTCGAGGTAACTTTTAAAGAAGCAGAAGCAGATGAGTATTTTCATCATTTTCAAAAAAAATTCCTGAAACTTTGAAATGGCCAAGAAAGCATTGGATTCTACTATTAAGAAGTGCTCTTTTTGGCAAAGTTTTGCAATCTTCACCACTGAGAACAGAAAAAAAGGAAATTTGAGTAAGAAATGGTTTATCTCATACTTCACGAAATAGTTATTTTCATATAGGCTCGATTAAGGCAAAAGTGCATACCTATTACTAAAAAATGGTTTCTCCCATGAATGTAGTCTCAGTCTATTTTTAGTCTTTTTCCTGCCTCTGTTTAGGGAATCAGAATTTCACATTTAGTTAATATAATTTAATTTAATATAATTTATAATAATATAACTTAATATAATTATTATAATATAATTATATAATATAATTTAAGTTATTATAGGATCTTTTGGCACCTATAGTTGCTCTGTGTGGCCACATTTGGCTGTATTCACGTTGTTGGGTATCGGATCATTCAAAATAACACAAAGAGTGACTACAAAAGCTTTGTAAATTTTAAAACAACTAATTTAGTTTCCTATAAACACATAAAAAAGATAAATGTATGAAACAAGACTTGCAATTTACGGAGAAGGTCCCAAAATTTGTTCAAAAGTTGTGAAAACACATAAGTCTTGTGAATAAACAGTTCTAAATTGGCGTAGTGTGAATGTCAGTTCCGTTCCAAGATGGCGGATGATGACGTCATACGGAAGCTAACACAAAACGTCCATAATTTTCACTGTAAATCACATTTTGTATTGTTCTGTTCCAATTTAGAAATGATTTCAGCAAATTTCTTTGTCCAAAGCCAGTAGTTTTTTTTTCTTCAAGGAAAATAGTTATTTAGAAAATAGATGAAGTACAGCTACTAAGAACACACATGTTCCCCATAAGTACGGGCGAACAACTCTTTCCAACACAGAACTACCTTGTTAGTGACTCTCAACTATGACCATGAAAATTATTACTGCGACAAGTAGCTGAGCATTTAAAAAACCTAATACTTCATTTCATATATACGCGCATGAAGGATACGTGTGATTTTGAAATCATATTTGGGTATTACAAAAGCGTAAACAAGTAATGACGTGGTCACAGCAAATCATTTACATAGCTTTTAAAGACTGCTTGTAACAACAAAGCCCTCATGCGAAAATCATGCTTACACAAGTCACATTTACGTTTCAAGTAAACACAATATTCCTAACAAAATATCAGAGCCATACAAACATGATATCAATAATTATATTTAATGATATAAAATGGAATTAAATTAAAATATAAAAAAATAGAAAAACTAAAATCTTAACACACATGTAATTTAACTACAGGGTTGTAATAACTTGCTATAACCAAAATTGTTTTTTTCCTCATGAAAAAGATTTCTTATAGTGACAGATTTTATTTATTATATTGCCACTTGACTTTCGTGTAAACTTGTATGTACTATTATTTGCACCAATGATCTAACCGCACCATTCCAACATTGCCTTAAACTTTATGACACATATTCTATTTGATCAGTTTTTTAACATGTAAATGGCCAAATTTGCTTCTAGAAAACTTAGGACGCATTTATCACTTTAATGCATTGCCCATTGCTTCATATTTCTAAGAGACGCTCTGTCAAGTTTATTATTTTTCTCCATGTTAGCAACCTAAATGTTATTTTGAAATCAATATATATATATATATATATATATATATATATATATATATATATATATATAACACATTTTAAAATGTCATTTGCCTACATCTTACTTCTATAATTAAGTGACACATATTATATATTTTCAGGTCTAGCCTGCTATCTGGAACCAAGATTAGTTTATATCAGAACACTGATATAAAGGGCTTGAAAGACATGACTTAGATCTTCGTGAAAGAGATTCACACCATTGTTTAGTAAGGTAATTCCTACCTGAAACTAAGTTTTCTTATTACATTGTTACCATTGTTAGTTATTGACATTGTAATTGAATGCACTCTGACTATTGAACATGGTTGGAGTCCCATCAAACCTTTAAATTTGCGTGCGCTATTAGTTTGCTGTCAAAATCACTGTGAGCTACCATGTTTCAGTATCCCTAGGAAAATGTTATCAACTGTACAGACCAAAACTAATACCATTCATTAGTCAACTTTGCTGTATAAAATCTGTGAAACAGAATTTTTTTTATCTTGCATGAAATTTTAATTTTTCAATAAATTTAGTTTTTTTAAAAATAAAATGTTTATTTAAATTTCCAATAAATTTAGATTATCAATATCTAAACATTTCAAACACATTTTCAGACCGGCTTTATCAAGTATTACGTTTATGTTTATACTGCATTGAAAAATTCATATTTAAGGAAGATATAGCAAATTTAGTTTTGGTTTCTCAAGAACACTTGTAGCACAACTTGCACCCTGTGGAACACCAGCACTACACAATTTCGTACAGCATTCAGATGTCTTGCTTGCAAGGAAATTCCAAAGGACTTCATGCATGGCGTTGAAATAAATGTAGCATGCAAACATAAAAGCTTCACTAAAATTGGCCATACAAATTGACCCTTTCAGGCATCAGGTCACAATTAATATTTCAGGTTCAGTATCCACGATTGTCCCAGTCTATTTTTAGAGTCGTTTTCCGGTCTCTGTTTGGTGGTGATACAGGACCTGGATTGAGGAGGCATTCTTGGTATGGACTTAAAGGCGATTACGTTTAAAGGCAATTGTTTATTTTTTAGAATGCGAGATGGTGTGATTGTCTGTGTTTCGGCGACAGTCTACAGTGATTAATAAAGTCTTGGTGATGATCCGGAAGTGAAAAATGTGTTCAGTTGTACGTTGGTTTGTTGACAGACAAGCCTGTCTTATATTGTAAATGCCTCCCCCCGTATTGTTTCAGGTTTATTTCCACCCGTTCCTCTTCATTATTAGACCTCCAATCAGCGGTAAGAGTTCGTCATTGCTCTCTAACCATAACAGTTGCTGGTCCATCCATCCATCCATCCATCCATCCATCCATCCATCCATCCATCCATCCATCCATCCATCCATCCATCCATCCATCCATCCATCCATCCATCCATCCATCCATCCATCCATCCATCCATCCATCCATCCATCCATCTATCTATCTATCTATCTATCTATCTATCTATCTATCTATCTATCTATCTATCTATCTATCTATCTATCTATCTTCTGTCTATTCACCGTCCGTTTGTCGGTCTGTCTGACCGTCCGTCAACCTATCTATATATCTGTCTGTATGTTTGTATTTCTGTAAGCCAAGAACCATAATCCTTTATCTCTAAGAAACTAGTCAAAATACTTTGTCTCGTTTCCTTCAAATTTTTTAATCAAATAAAATTCGAAAGAATATAGAAATTTTGCCGTGCAATATGCCATTCTTAGACATGTTTTAGAAAATTTCTATATCCAGTCCACGAAGTGACATACGAAGTGCCCTTATTAGATAGGTTTAAAAAGTCTCCACATCCGATCAAAAAAGAGACATATAACGTAATTTTACTATATAGGGTTTAGAAAGTCGCTATATCCAGTCCACATAGAGAATCTATAAAGAGAAAGAATTTACCTTGCTGTCGTCAGACTGTCAGTAATGAAAACAATTAATTCCAATGACTCCAATCTGTCAATAACCAAATATCTGCTGTTACAGAAGTAAAGCTCAGAGCTACAAGCTGGAATAATAATAACGCTATTTTACCTAGAACCCAGAGAACCCTGTCGGGAATTAATTTGTCAAAAGGAAGAACTGTGGATGAAATGGCAGCACCATCCACAAGTTCTTATTGTCTTTAATGCTAAGGAAATGAATAAGCCGTAGCTGATACATTAACTAAATTTTCCAAGCAAAACAAATTTGTTCATAATTCATCATCTTGAATTATAATGTCGTGACGCAGGAAACGTCTACAAATCTGGTCGGATCTTTATTTATTCTGTGAAAAATATTTTGAAAAGATAATAAAACAGTAGTTACCGAGAAAGCGCAATGCTTGTGACATATTTGTGGAATAAAGTCATGAGTTTCCCATTAATTCCAAAGACTTCCATACAACCACTGTTGTAAATCTGAAGGTCCAACGTGTCCATTCTATAGTAATTTTACTCTCATTAATACAAGGCTACATATCTCAAAACTTCCCAATTGTCTATCACATCAGCATTGTTTCTCTTCATTAACTTTTCGTAACTTACCGTCAGCATTTATCTCCATAAAGCTATACTACTCTACCAAATATTGCAGGGAATTAATTTTACTACGACACTTAAGACCAAATTACATCCTGGTTTTAAGCCAAATTTCGCCTGTAACTTTACCTCATATTTACCACCATGGCAACATAAACGATACCTGCCGACTGCGGAAAATTTCCTTCTCGTTTATTCCGTTATGTAATTTACCAGTCTCTAATCATAAATACTGCACCTGGAGTCACACAGATCGATGTACACAATTAGAATTTAATAAGCACTATTTAACGACAGGGACACTTGTGCGGCTCTGACCTGAATCCACCAAAAGTAAATCATGGCATCACGGAAAGTCATTAACACTTCACTGCGTGACATTTGCTCCTAGTAATTGGTATATTATATCGGGCTGAGGAATTGACCGAGTTCCCATAACCAAACAAGTAATTACAATAATCTAAGAAATCCTTAAAACTGAGCGCTATAAAATTTAACATTATTGTAAAAAAAGATCTTAGTATTAAGTAGTTATCTCAAAAACAGATGCCCCAGTTTACCTAATTAATTTAGCCTTTTGTGTCTCTCCTCAAGCTGAGATTACAAAAATGGATACAAATTCTAAATAAAACAGAGCATTTTAAAAAACGCATCGCCATTAATCAATGGAAATAAATGCTTATAAGATTTCAGATAAAGGTGCAAATGACTAAAAGAGTTAAATTTAAATTCACGATAAAGTATTTAAGCGGACAGCTGCCATTACCATTAGATTAACTCAGCCAGTACTGTGCATGGGTTGCCTTTACTAATAAACTTAACGAAGCATGACAAATTCGTGCAGTATCAAGGCAGTGATCTATTTGTCTTTGCGTAAAAATGAGAAAATATTTTAAGTATAAGAAAAAAATCGAACTTGCTTATTTATGCTTTTTAAGAATTATTTTCGTTTTATAAGACTCATACTTCAATATGTGGGTTTAAAGTTGCAGGTCACGATATGCATACTATACGGTGTCTTCTTACTCAGCAGTCTGTTTCATTGGACGTAGTTGCTATGACTTCATTTTTTTACGTTATTTGAATGGCATGGTATTAATAAATATTACTGAATTATAAGAAAAAAAAACAATTTGTTTTCTCGTGGCTCTTTATAAAATTTGATTTTCTCCAAATGTCTAGACAGTTGTTGTGCTGCATAATTATTAAGATGTTCACATGATATATATATATATATATATATATATATATATATATATATATATATATATATATATATATATATATATATATATGCCCTGTGATGAGTCTTTAATAGTTTACAAACACACAATTTGAAAGAATTATCATATAGGCATTACGCGGTAGATTGGCAGCACAGTAATACAATCGGATTGGCTAGCACCAAAGGTTAACATGCACGAGTGTGTAGTGCTGGCCATGGCCACTGTTCCAATTTCCCCCCATGTTAAAGGTTGCTATTATTAGACAGGATAACAGACTGGGCAATCCATGTTCTTGGGTGTTCACATCTTACGGGCAACCAGTCGTAATAGATGGTTGCAGAACAGACGATAATGAAAACATTTTTTTTAGCCTAAATAACATGATGTCATCCCCATTTGATAATTGCAGACGCTTTAACTACTTGGCCAACGGAGTGGTCAGTTTTAAAGACGATATCCAGCCTTTGAAAGAAACCCGCATAATACAGACATTTTAAAGACACAATACAGACATTTTACAGCAGTAATTCAGGTTTTTGCAAACACATAATATAGATATTCTAGAATCTCATTGCAAACATTCTAAACAGGTAAGACATGTATTCTAAAGACACAATACAGACATTTTAAAGACACAATGCAGACATTCTAAAGACATAATGCAGATCTTCCAAGACATAATGAAGAAATGGTAAAGATATTTAAACTAATTTTAAAGACATACTACAAAGATTTGTATTTAGGTGTTTGGGACGTTAGTATAAACAAGTTGTGACGGCAAGACAAACTTAACGATGAATTGTATATACCCCATATATGGATTGATATACAAGTCAGCAATTTTTAGACACGATTATAAGCTATGCCAAACAAACGAATTCATTTTGGATGAGTAGCTAGAAAATTGACGCATTTCTTTAAAGCGAAAAAAAAAATGAAATTAACCAAACACAAACAATTCTTACCTCTAAGGAAAGACAGAGTCTTCTGGTTCTCGATGAATGAAGTTCTTGTTCTCAATTTATACGCAATGTTGGATGTATCCTCACTGCAAATTATGGACATTCGTCTAAGCACTTGGTGTTCATTCATTTCGGATCAGTACGAACCTCTCGTACTGAAACTGTCTGTGTCTGTGTGCGTCATCAGACAAACAATTCTGCTCCACCGGCTTATTCGTTTTAAAGAAACGTGTGTGTCTTTTAGCTTACTCATCCAAAATAATTCGCATGTTCGGCAAAACTTGCAATCGTGTCCAAAATTTACTGACTTTTGGATACAAGAAAAATGTATTTCATAGTTCAAGAGGTTTCACACTTGCTCTTAAAAGCGCAATCTTTATTGACAATACTATACAACAATATTATACAGTTGTAGAACATAAATAAATAAAATTACTCTAAATATATTTTAGTAGAAAGTTACTTTGAATATAATCTAATGTAAAATTACTTTTGATGAAATTTAGAGAAAATTTTTATCTTAATAATTTTACTTAAAATTTCTGCCCTAATACAAATAGCAGTGTCGGCAGCGATACATGCTACACTAGCTGATTATGCATTAGATACAAGAGAGCCTACACCTTATGCGTTTGGTACATGATACATATTTTACAGTTTTATTGACCGGAGCAATCAAGGTCAGTTGTAATTTGGTTAAAACCACAATACTAATAACCAAGTTAACCTTCTAGCTGTGCCAAGCAATCTTGACTTCACAACGTTAGTAGTTAGTAACTCTGCCATTTCGTAAAGTGCGATCCTAACTGACCAATCAAATTCTTCGTAGATCAACTGAAGCTGTATTTTACCATTCTTCGAACGGTTATAGATTTAAGTGGATTACCTCAGTACACCAATGACATGTATTGACCAGACTGAGCATTATTTGGTATTAATTTATATTCCTGAGGAATTAAACAAAACAAATCAAAATAAAAGAATAAACGCACCCCGTAGGGAAAGGTTTTCCATAAATAGGACATGACAGCACTTTAATTGGCAATTAGTTAGAAAACCAGTAACGATTTGATTCAAACAGCTGTGTTCATTTATTGAAGTCTAGATTAAGATGTTTTGGGGTTTTGCAAAAATCCCCACACGTCTTTTCCATATAATGACTCTTGGGATTCAATGTACTTTATCGTCATCACTGACCGCTGATCACGCTGCCATTTTAGCATGAGTATGCAAAGACAGAAATGTCCTCTAACGCGAAAGTAGCTTATTAGAGGTGTGCTGTTTTTTCTCAATATTTTGTACTTAAAATTTGAAAAATTAGGTATTTAAGGCCGATGGCAAATTGCATGCAAAAGGACTTACGATGAATAGCATTAATTAATTCTAATACTTGCAATCCTCTATGGGTGGAATGTGTAAATATTGACCGTAATATAGTCTGCAAACAAATTAGAAAAACAATCACAGGATTGATAATCAGTGGAATTTGATTAACCTATATATCTCAGACGTTCAATCTGAGACATTGGTCATTCTATTGACTTTTATGTAATCTGACGACCTTGGTCAATCTATTGTCTTTTACATAAATCTTGAGACTTTGACCAGTCTATTGACTTTAACATAAGTCTGACAACTTCGACCAGTCTATTGACTTTTAAATAATCTGACGACCTTGGCCAATCCATTGTCTTTTACATAAATCTTTAGACTTTGGCCAATCTATTGACTTTTACATAAATCTGACAACGTTGACCAGTCAAATGACTTTTTCATAATCTGAAAACTTTGACAAGTTTATAGACTTTTATATAAATCTGAAAACTTTGGGCAGTCTAATGACTTTCTTACAATTCTAAAAACTTTGCATATTTTATTGACCGTTACAAAAATCATGAATCTTGTTTAAATGGTTTGCAGTTTAGGTCGTGAAGGTTTTCTTTCTAAAAATCAAACGAGAAAAAAAAAACAAAAGTACATTGTGTCACTTTGGTTTGTCTTGTGAAAGTATTTGCAATTGCTTTGTTTTACGAATTATAACAAGATCTTTTTAAGTGTCTTGTCAACATGACTCTTGCTATCGTATTGTTCAGACCGAAATTTGGCTATTTAACAGTCTGTTGTATTATATTCGTTAAAAATGAAACATTGGCTAGGCACAATTGGTTATACGTACAATGTGGAACGCTTTCAGAGAGTAAATTATGGTTCCATTGTGTGAAAAATGGGTTTGCCTCGGAAAGTTTTACATATATTCACAACTTATTACATACAGTAGCAAGGTATTACATATATGTTAACAAGTCATTCATTTTAAGTTATAAATATAAAATTTACAAGTTATTATTCAATGAATAGAGACTGGTATTATACTGTTTTGAAAATAACTTTCACAAACTTCTTCAGCATGGTTTGAAAGGAATATACTTTTGGTAAGTTTGTCTTGGAATTGCTTTCAAAAGTTATAAATAACAAAATTAAAGGAAGACATATAACATACATATGATTGACATATTAAACGAAACGCGTGATTTTAAAAACAAACTGATAATTAGGCAGACAACAATGAAATGAGACAAGAAAAACTAAAACAATGCATGTTATTCGAGTACACGAGATAAAACCGTGGAAAATATATAAGTAATTTTGATTATTCGCCTATGTATGTATGTATGTATGTATGTATGTATGTATGTATGTATGTATGTATGTATGTATGTATGTATGTATGTATGTATGTATGTATGTATGTATGTATGTATGTATGTATGTATGTATGTATGTATGTATGTATGTATGTATGTATGTATGAACGATGCATAAAAATACAAAGCGAAATAGCACGGAAAAAGGTTGGTATCATATTGGTTAAAGAATTAATACGTCCCAAATGCGATGGAGTGGCTAGTATATCTTTGACAATGAAATTGTAAGTTATAGCTAGGTTTGAAGTGTAATGCCAGATATATTGTATTTTGAAGATGAACAGACGTAATATTTAATTCTATGTTCATAACCTTTGTGAACAATATATACCGTAATTGAGTTTTGAATTCGAACCATGTTTTAATATTTTGTCCGTGAAAAATTCACGAATTTATTTACGAAAACGAAATAATTGTTCTACTTTAATTACGTATTTTTGACAAGAACAAAGAACTGAAATGAAAGATAATATATAGTTGTATCTGATTATAAATATTGTCAATATCAGAAACGGTCACGTACATGAGGAAGAACTATAGAAATAATGAAAGAGATCATACGAACTAGAAGTTGATTGGTGTTTGATCCGTATCGATTTGAACCTGAAGCATCTGCATGTTAAAGTAATAAAAAGGCGGTTTCAAGACTCCATCTAACTGCTAGATCAAACGGCGCGAATTCGTTTTATCGGGTTAATGCACATTCCATCTGATAAGACGTGGTAAAGGTCGAAAATAAGTTAAATATTCACTGGCTGAAGGAAATGGGATGACGACATTGAATGGACAAAGTTCTTGCAGACGGAAGTATATGACAAATAAATAGTACAAGTGTTTATCCGTATCGATTCGAACTTAAAATTGCTTCATACTGACGTAATTACGCTACAGTTCCAAGAACTATAGGGGATTTTATGATTCTCGTTTCCAATCAAAAGCCTGCAATAGACTGTGTCTACATCATGCTTTTACTTTGTTCGTTATTTAGAATAGTGATCTTAGTTGTTTATTTAGAAGAGTACTCTTGGTTGTTTTTTTTTAAGAATAGTAGTCATGGACGGTTATTTTGAATACTTTAATCTGTTGGTTATTTAGAATAAACTCGGAGTTGGATATTTAGAACATTGCTCTCAGCTGGTTAATAAAAAAGTACTCTTGGACGGTTATTTAGAACAGAAGTCATGGTTGGTTATTTAGAACAGTTCTCTCGATTGGTTATTTGGAATAGTACTCTTAGACGGTTGTTTCGAATAGAACTCGTGGTTGATTATTTATAACAGTACTCTTAGACGATTGTTTTGAAAACAAGTCGTGATTGTTTTTTAGAATAATACTCTTGCAAATAGCATGATGTATGTATTTTTTTTTAAATTCAGCGCCTGTTTTGCCCTTGTAATTGATTTATGTCACTCTCATCCCATTTGTTTAATTAACGATGTACATGTCTACCCTAAAAGTTTTTATAGGAAACCCCGTAAGTTCTAGAAATATTTTTTGTCATGAATATATCAATAAAGAGCAAGGAAATCGCTAACAAAACTAGCATCGCCTGTTAGATTCCTGCCTGGAACGATTTATAATCCTCTAGCCTGCTTGATTACGCCGGTTTTATTTAACGAAATATTATAATATATTCTGGTTATAACTCTTTGCTTGCTTGTTTCCCATCGCAATCGCCTTTTATCAAGCCAGTCTGGGTGTTCTTAGGCAGCAAATCTAGTACGTTTCCTATTTCAATTCAATACTAGGCACCAGGTTCTCTTAGGGCAACACAGCTAAGAAAATGTAATTGAAGAAACTATAACTTAAAGATACAGAAGATTTACTTTTACAGGTCTCATTTTAAGATTTTTGTCGTGCCGGTCATTGTAGAAGAGGATCGTAATCAAGTATATATGTTTGTTTCCACGACATACTGGATGGAGCTGATTTTGCATGAATTAAGAAAGATTATATTTTAGCTTGTATTTTATGTTATTGTTTTATACTGCAAAACCAGTTTCTTGCACGTAACTATGCAGGATTTACACCCTGTGTCTGAGCTTTTTTTGCATTGGTTTTACTGACAGGTTACGCTTAAAACGTATAGCAATGCAAAATTCAATTAATTATTTGCTGGTTTTCTAACACTCAAAGTTTACATGTAGCATATTGTTAAAAAGTTTCTTCAATATTTTTTCCCTCTAACAAATTAATATACAAATCCTACTGTGATTCCATGAAAAAGGCTGGACAGATATGACCAAAAATAGTAAAGAGTAACATCAATAGAAATATCGCTCACATTCATACATGCATCCATCCATCCATCCTCCCTCCCTCACCCCACCCCCATTCATACATGCATCCATCCATCCATCCTCCCTCCCTCACCCCACCCCCACAGTTACATACATACATACATACATACATACATACATACATACATACATACATACATACATACATACATACATACATACATACATACATACATACATACATACATACATACATACATACATACATACATACATACATACATACATACATACATACATACATACATACATACATACATACATACATACATACATACATACATACATACATACATACATTATTAGACTGCTTTAAACTGCAGATGAAAGACTTTAAATATTTTTTAAAAGCATATAAAGAAGTTATGATTAAGAAACTTAATGAGTAGTAACGATTATATTTTAGGAGAATGCCATCTGTTTCCGACAGAAATTGCTTGTGTGAATTATTATTATTTCTTCTCCAGTCATACAATCAAAATCAATTGTAATTACCGGATCAGATGGTGTAATTCTCGTATCAGGAAGCCGAGACGTTTTCTACAGATCCGTAATCCTTTGACGTTTGCAGCTGAATATCAACGAAGCCTTGCCGGCACCTTCAATGCAAAAGGAGCAATACTTCAAAACTGCCGTAAAATCCAGGATTTTCATCCGGCAATTGACTGTTGGAGTTCTCCCATCTGCTCTGGTGGTAGATATGCCATAAGACCTAAATACTAAAAGAAAAACTTATCGAACTCCAAATCTATCAGATCCAATGACAATTTTCTATTCAATAGCACAGACATATCCCGAACTAATTAAAGTGACCGGTAAAAGCCAAGGATATCCACTCAGTCAATTACACTATTGAGTCAAAATCCAACAAACAAGTTACAATGGCATCCGTGAAACCAATACAGAATTAGACGTCCCGATAGATTGACGTCCTTAACTACTTGGCTATTCAACGATATCGGGACGCAGAGAATATGTTTTTCGCTGACAATGCCTGTATATAGGGGTCATCTAGTTTCATATACAAGACTTTTCACGTTAATAATAAGAAGCACATTTGAATTTTGTTTTGTTGTTCTAGTTTTTAATGGCAGTTTAAGCACATTATTGTTTATATCATGCTCACAAAATAGGAGCATGTGACCTTACGTTAAGACACACCGAGGCAGACGATACAGGTTGCCCTAGGCAGGTATCAGGCCTACGATCCTTGTAATTACGAGTCCTACGCTCGATCACCTGTGCTACAGCGGCTTTCAATACAAAAAACCCAAAAAAAACAAACACCCCCAAAAAGAAAAAAACAAAACAACAACAACACAAAACACCAACGGAAATCCCGCATATATAATGTGTGCAAGCCAGAAACTAGTTGATGAAAATTCAGTTCCAATGCATTTTCAAACAAATGTAAGGAAATATATGCTTCAGTATTTATATAGTTTGTGGTACGAACATGAAAATTAAAAGATAAAAGGAAAATGAACACAAAAATTGGAAGCACTCAAATAGTCTTGAATGATATTCCATTTCCCTGATTTGTACATTACTCTGAAGTTATTTATTAGACGAAAAGTCATAAAACGCCATTTACCTCATTAACGTTTGAATACTGCTTCGACCTACAAAGCATAAACTCATGAATATGAAGATCGAGAGAGCTAACATAAAGACCAGAAGTTTTGGATTCGCTTCTACAAATGTTTGATAATTTCTTACCTAACCCTATTTTAAATTCGAAAGTCATAATACACAAACAACAACAAATGAACACAAAGATTGACAAGTTTTGTTTCACAGATCTGCACAGATCATTTTCAAATCAACTATTCGCCAAATGAAAAGTGACTCTATTTTGGCGAGAAGTTCGTGTTACAATAACCAGTAAA
This sequence comes from Potamilus streckersoni, assembly GCA_016746295.1. Lineage (NCBI taxonomy): Eukaryota > Metazoa > Mollusca > Bivalvia > Unionida > Unionidae > Potamilus > Potamilus streckersoni. The sequence goes on along the minus strand of JAEAOA010001808.1, from coordinate 362,145 downwards.
AAAATTCTTTCAGCATGATTCCGCATAATACATTCGATTGGTCCCCAGCGACATGCGACTTTTTACTTTGATTTATCTTTCGGCCGCTCAGTGATTGTTGGTCGATAAAATGAAGCTATTTTCTTTGTAGATTGGCAACCAGGCAACGTTGAAAAAAGAAAACAGTTTGGCTAAAAGATTCATTTCAAAACCCAGTTGTGCCTTAGTACCCAAGTATGGATAGAATGTTTTACTGTTGTCAATCAGTGTATTTATTCTTAGGCATAATTAATTGAACTTTCTAAAACCAACGTGTGATTGACTCTTTCAAACGTTTATTCCATCGAGTGTAAAGGAAAGAGATCAAAGTGAAAGCAAGTTGAAATTCTTTTCTTTTTCTAAAAAATATCGTTTCAAATGGCGTAAACATACAATATGATGCATTTCTGGGCGAGAACATACTAGTTCCTGCATTTCAGACAGAACAAAAGAAAAAAAAAGACCGCAACCTTGATATCAATGTAGCGGCAAGCTATAAAAGTGACATCTAGGTGTTGTGATTAAAGCAATATTCATCAAAGGCATGTGTCTGTAGGTCTTCGCTCACAAATGCCATGTTTACAAACACACATACTCACACACATACATACATACATACATACATACATACATACATACATACATACATACATACATACATACATACATACATACATACATACATACATACATACATACATACATACATACATACATACATACATACATACATACATACATACATTCATACATACATACATACATACATACATACATACATACATACATACATACATACATACATACATGCAAACATAGAAATTGTGATGAAATTAGAAACTAGGGAGTGTGACGTTATGGTGATAAGGACAGTTATGATTCACCAGAGGATTGGTTTAAACAATTAAAGCTGTTAATTATAACTGAACTGCACGGCTGAGGACGGTGATCCTATATCTCACTGGATAGTAGTTTTCCTTTGGACACCCCCTAATTTTTAATGTAGATGGCATGATGCTAATTTTCCTAACTCTAGCATTTATAATTTCATACACAATCTAAATCTGCAATTTGATTTACATTAAGTTAGGCGTGAACATGGGTTAACGTGTTGATGACTGTCTGTCATAGTTAGACTAGCGTTAGAGATCAAATGCGAAACTTGGGCTGCAAACTAGCAGCAGCTTTGGCTTACGTATTTACGTGTCTGCTACAGAGGCAATTATCCAAAAATCTACATGGTTGAGAGGTGATGAAAGGTATGTTAATTTTTTTATAGTACTTGTGAACTTTAAAGATGAATAAAGTACATACTGATTCTCTTAGCCACCTTGTCTCAGAAAATGTTCAAAATAGCTCTTTTTTTGTCAAAAATGAATGTAAGAAGGAGGGGTTGGTAGGAGCAGCGGTTCAGTAAAAAAACGACCAGTTGTATAAGGAATTAACCTTAATACCACAGTCAGAATCTTACAAGATTCCTTCCAACAAGATCAATAATTAGTTTTCATTCGTATGTTTAATGTAATATTTTTATCATTTTCTCTGCAATAGTTCATCGTCGGATGAAAGTTTTTTTTTAAAACAACTGTCCTGTAAGACCCTAGAAAACCTTTATCTGCTTTCGTGTGTCCAGTATCAGGTTTCAGCTAAAGTGAATTATGGACTGGGAGAATGGTTTTAAAAAGATTCACTGACGAGAGAGAGAGAGAGAGAGAGAGAGAGAGAGAGAGAGAGAGAGAGAGAGAGAGAGAGAGAGAGAGAGAGAGAGAGAGAGAGAGAGAGAGAGAGAGAGAGAGAGAGAGAGAGAGAGAGGCTGGTAGCTTTCAATATGAAAGGATTAATTATCTCTGTTCTAAAGGATTGTTAGATTGTAATCCTTCCGGTAAGGAGGAGTTTTCTCGTGTAATGCAATACAAGGGAAAAAACTCTATATAGTGTAAATAAACATGTACATAGCAGAATTGTTTTATGGCTTTATTTCCTAACCCATCACATTACATTTAAAGTATATTTCGAAGAATTTTTTAGCGTAATTGTTTACATTGCTCTTTTGAAATTTGGATGTAAATGTGAACAATTATGTTTGTTACGCATGTCTATGTAAAGGTCTGCATTATATATGAAACAGACGGTAATGAAATACGTATTAAATGTAAAAAAGACTTTGATGACATCAACATTAACTGTAAAGCAGACTTTAATAAAATCAGCTCTTAAACATAAAAAGGACTTTAATGTCGGAATTATGCAAAGGGTAGCTCCCATTTGCTAACTAATTGCATGTCGGATTATTTGGATTGCAGTGCCAAGTACTATTATGCTATGCATAGTCGACAACTGCAAGTATGTTTTAGATAGACAAAGAACAGAAAGAAAAGCTTGTAACCTCTGTCACGACCGGGAAAGAACACTAGACAGTATAACCTGCCTAATTACAAGGTATGAAATTTGCTTGGCTTTGGTAGACAAGTTTCCGTCAAGATTATACGCGAAGTATGCATTACGTTGTGGATAATATGTTAGTATTTAAAAGCTATTTTTACGTAGTTGTTTTTGCATACATTGACATGAAACCAAGCTATTATTGCGTCCTTATATTCGCATACTCGCATACTTTGATTTGAAACCAATCTATTATTTCGTCCTAGTTTTCTTATACTTTAACTTGAAATCAAGCTGTTATTGCGTACATGTTGTAGCGTGCTTTAATTTAAAACCAAGCTATTTTTCATACTGAAAGTTAATACCTGTGTAAAGTAAGGCATCTAATACGATACTTTATTTACCAACCATGTGTCGGTACTAGCTAGCTATTTTGGCCATAGTTTCCAGCAAACCTTGCCAGCAACTGTACCAAGCACCTAAGTAAATAAAAAACAAATATGCATCGAAAGAGGTAAAACTGTATACGTGGGCTATCCCCAGTTTTGACGTAGACTGCAAATACGAAAAGACAATGAAAGAGTGTCAACTGAAATATGGACACCAGATTGATTCTTGGAGTTGCATGAACATCTCTCTCTCTCTCTCTCTCTCTCTCTCTCTCTCTCTCTCTCTCTCTCTCTCTCTCTCTCTCTCTCTCTCTCCAATGAAATTCAGTTCGCAATGCTGCACAGACTTCCGTATAATCTATCCTCGAAGTTAATGTAAACGCTGCTATTCCGGTAACACTAACATTGATCGTGTTCACTGGGCTTAGGCAATGAAGCTTACCATTAATAAGTAGATTCTTCCATTTCATTTGTGCTTTTGTATTTAGTTTATATCCGTTTGGGATGGAGAAGAAAAAATAATACGAGCTTGTATTGGTCCCTTGTGTATATCTGGATATAGCATCGTGCATTGTAGTGGTGATACGTTCTTTAATCAAGCCTAACCCAGCCATAGATGCCGGCCATTTTGTTCATATTGTCTGTAGAAATATTGGTAACGAATGGAGGCACAAGATCATGATAACATGCATGCATGATACATATTATTATTATATTATGATATGATACATAATATGCATTCTATCCATATTAACCTTTTGATTAATATCAATGGGAAATGTGATTATTCAATACACAACTTCATTGAATGCCAATAATGTTCTTGTGAAAATCAAGAATTATATTTTTTAGTTAACTATTAGTTTACTATTTGATAGATTATAAAATCAATCAATATGTTTTTCCATTGATTATATTTTTTATTATTATAAAATCTATGAATATCGTTTGCTTTTGATTTTATTATTATTATTATTATTATTATTATTATTATTATTATTATTATTATTATTATTATTATTATTATTATTATTATTATTATTATTATTATTATTATTATTATTATTATTATTATTATTATTATTATTATTATTATTATTGTTGTTATTATTATTTTTATTGTCAAAAGTGGGGATTGAAATCGTTCATCAAATTGCATTTTGAAATATTGCAAAATTTTCAAAATATGCTCAATCAGTTGCATACGTATTATATTGCTTATAACGGATCTTAAAAGAGAATTTGAAAAAAAAACACCCGATTGATTATATTTCGTTGATGTGGTTATCTCAAAAGCAACGAAAATTGGTACAGTGTCCCTACCCAGATTAAGATTGTATCATATTACAACTATCTAGGATGCATATGTTCTTCCCCAAAAATGTCTCTTCGTATATGTGCCAGACAGCCCTGTCTTTGCAAGCGCTGAAAACTATGCATATTTTGATGTCTTTCCAAATTTTGCAAATTACCTGTAATTGGATTGGTTCGTCGGTTTGATTTGTAGATAGGTCTTAATGATGATGCTAACGTTTGTGATTTTATGAAGCCTTTGATATTGTCATTTTGTTATTTTTGTCATTTTGTCATTTTGCCATTGATATTGTCATTTTGTAAACAAATTCATTTTGTAAACAAATTCATCTTACGTCTAATTCTACTCCAAATGTATTCGTTTAAATGAATTAGGAAGAATTAATATGCAAGTATAAGATTTAAATGAATTTTTAAATGTAGGCTTAGAATTCTAAAAGCGCATTGCTACAATTTACAGCTAAGATAAGTGGGTTGGGGTGACTAAAAATAGGGATTGTGATTGCTGGACGTACATTGTTAGAAAACCTCCATTTAGTATAGATTTAGCAATGTTTGTTATACATAGCATATGTGAATATGGGTTTGGCAATATGTGGGTATATATATATATATATATATATATATATATATATATATATATATATATATATAATTATAAATATATACCAGACAGAACAAACTGTGCTATCCCTGGATTCTGTAGTAGAATCTTGATAATAGTGGGCAGAAATAATAGTTTAATACAAACAATACTATCATACAGGTTAGAGAAATTAAATTCGTACTCTACCGAGTTTCGAACCCAGATCCGCGAGTAAATGGCACCCATCGCCTTGCCTGCACGCACCAACCCATATACCGTCACGACTAAGCACGCATCACCAAAAAATGATGGCACTGAATCGGTGTTATATAAGCCCGTGCGTAGCAGACACACTCGCATGACGACCTAGTAATTAATTCTCATATATATGTACACAGTCGTTCCAGATTCCTATGAAAGAAATCAAGGTATATAGGATTTTTGTATTACAAATAATTATAAATATATACCAGACAGAACAAACTGTGCTATCCCTGGATTCTGTAGTAGAATCTTGATAATAGTGGGCAGAAATAATAGTTTAATACAAACAATACTATCATACAGGTTAGAGAAATTAAATTCGTACTCTACCGAGTTTCGAACCCAGATCCGCGAGTAAATGGCACCCATCGCCTTGCCTGCACGCACCAACCCATATACCGTCACGACTAAGCACGCATCACCAAAAAATGATGGCACTGAATCGGTGTTATATAAGCCCGTGCGTAGCAGACACACTCGCATGACGACCTAGTAATTAATTCTCATATATATGTACACAGTCGTTCCAGATTCCTATGAAAGAAATCAAGGTATATAGGATTTTTGTATTACAAATAATTATAAATATATACCAGACAGAACAAACTGTGCTATCCCTGGATTCTGTAGTAGAATCTTGATAATAGTGGGCAGAAATAATAGTTTAATACAAACAATACTATCATACAGGTTAGAGAAATTAAATTCGTACTCTACCGAGTTTCGAACCCAGATCCGCGAGTAAATGGCACCCATCGCCTTGCCTGCACGCACCAACCCATATACCGTCACGACTAAGCACGCATCACCAAAAAATGATGGCACTGAATCGGTGTTATATAAGCCCGTGCGTAGCAGACACACTCGCATGACGACCTAGTAATTAATTCTCATATATATGTACACAGTCGTTCCAGATTCCTATGAAAGAAATCAAGGTATATAGGATTTTTGTATTACAAATAATTATAAATATATACCAGACAGAACAAACTGTGCTATCCCTGGATTCTGTAGTAGAATCTTGATAATAGTGGGCAGAAATAATAGTTTAATACAAACAATACTATCATACAGGTTAGAGAAATTAAATTCGTACTCTACCGAGTTTCGAACCCAGATCCGCGAGTAAATGGCACCCATCGCCTTGCCTGCACGCACCAACCCATATACCGTCACGACTAAGCACGCATCACCAAAAAATGATGGCACTGAATCGGTGTTATATAAGCCCGTGCGTAGCAGACACACTCGCATGACGACCTAGTAATTAATTCTCATATATATGTACACAGTCGTTCCAGATTCCTATGAAAGAAATCAAGGTATATAGGATTTTTGTATTACAAATAATTATAAATATATACCAGACAGAACAAACTGTGCTATCCCTGGATTCTGTAGTAGAATCTTGATAATAGTGGGCAGAAATAATAGTTTAATACAAACAATACTATCATACAGGTTAGAGAAATTAAATTCGTACTCTACCGAGTTTCGAACCCAGATCCGCGAGTAAATGGCACCCATCGCCTTGCCTGCACGCACCAACCCATATACCGTCACGACTAAGCACGCATCACCAAAAAATGATGGCACTGAATCGGTGTTATATAAGCCCGTGCGTAGCAGACACACTCGCATGACGACCTAGTAATTAATTCTCATATATATGTACACAGTCGTTCCAGATTCCTATGAAAGAAATCAAGGTATATAGGATTTTTGTATTACAAATAATTATAAATATATACCAGACAGAACAAACTGTGCTATCCCTGGATTCTGTAGTAGAATCTTGATAATAGTGGGCAGAAATAATAGTTTAATACAAACAATACTATCATACAGGTTAGAGAAATTAAATTCGTACTCTACCGAGTTTCGAACCCAGTTTCCAGGTAAATGAAAAGCAGTTGAAAATCTTATACGTTTTCTAAAAAGACGTTCAACCAAAAAATGATTGATGAATCGGGTGGGAATATAGTCGTGGATTCAGACGAACAAGAATGAAACCGACCTTGTATCAATGTGCGGCAGTATAAATGTACACTCTCAGAGTTTGATTAAAGCAATCATGTCATCATAGGCATGTTTGTAGGTCTATCGCTCACAAATGCTGTTAATATATACAGACAACATACATACATACTAGGATACTTATAAATACTTATACTATGCAAAATACATACTTACATACAAACAATACATCATACATTATAAATACATTAAATCTACTTACATTTCAACCATAGAATTGTGATGAAATTAGAACTAGGAGTGTGACGCTTGGTGATAAGGACATATGATACCCATGATGGTTAAACAATAAGCTGTTAATTACTAATGAAATGACTGGCATGAGGACGGTGATTCTATAATCCACGGAGTAGTTTTTCTTGGACACCCATTTTAGAGATGGCATGATGTAATTTTCTAACTCTAGCATTTATATTTACACATCTAATCTCAATTTGATTTACATTAATTAGGCGTGAATGGGTTTAAGTGTTGATGACTGTTGTAATAGTAGACTAGCGTTAGAGTCAAATCAAACTGGGCTGCAAACTGCAGGCTTTGCTTAGTATTTGGTTGCTATAGTGGCAATTTTATCCAAAAATCTACATGTGAGAGGTGATGAAAGGTATTAATTGTTTTACGTATTTCGAACTTTAGAAGAGATAAAGACATACTGCCTCTCTTAGCCACCTTGTCGTCAGATAATGTTCAAATAGCTCTTTGTCAAAAATGAATGTAAGAAGGATCGGGTTGTAGGAGCACGGTTCGTAAAAACACCGCAGTTGTAAGAATTAACTTAATTCACGTCATGAATCTTACAAGATTCTTCACAGATTCCATAATAGTTACATTCAGTATGGTTTAAGTAATTTTTTATATTTTCTGAATAGTTCATGTCGATGAAAGTTTTTTTTAAACAACGTCTGAAGACCTAGAAACTTTATCCTGCATTCGTTGTCAGTATAGGTTTCGTAAGTGAATATGGCTGGGAGAATGGTTTATAAAAAATTACTACGAGAAGAGTTAGAGAGAGATTAGAGATCGTATGACGAGTTTCGGAGAAGATGCGAGTAGAGAGTGGCACCCATCGTGAGCATGAGAGCAAGATAGACCGTCAGATAGAGAGCAAACAGAGAAGAGAGAGGCTGGTACTTCAATGAAGGATTAATACTTGTCAAGGTTCGTAGTTGTACATCCTCCGGATAGGAGGATGTATTTCTCTGTTATATGCAATACAAGGAAAACTCTTATAGATTCTATGAAAAAACTGTCATAGGATATGGTTTATGTTTATTCCTAACCATCACATTACATTTAAAGTATATTTCGAAGAATTTTTTAGCGTAATTGTTTACATTGCTCTTTTGAAATTTGGATGTAAATGTGAACAATTATGTTTGTTACGCATGTCTATGTAAAGGTCTGCATTATATATGAAACAGACGGTAATGAAATACGTATTAAATGTGAAACAGACTTTGATGACATCAACATTAACTGTAAAGCAGACTTTAATAAAATCAGCTCTTAAACATAAAAAGGACTTTAATGTCGGAATTATGCAAAGGGTAGCTCCCATTTGCTAACTAATTGCATGTCGGATTATTTGGATTGCAGTGCCAAGTACTATTATGCTATGCATAGTCGACAACTGCAAGTATGTTTTAGATAGACAAAGAACAGAAAGAAAAGCTTGTAACCTCTGTCACGACCGGGAAAGAACACTAGACAGTATAACCTGCCTAATTACAAGGTATGAAATTTGCTTGGCTTTGGTAGACAAGTTTCCGTCAAGATTATACGCGAAGTATGCATTACGTTGTGGATAATATGTTAGTATTTAAAAGCTATTTTTACGTAGTTGTTTTTGCATACATTGACATGAAACCAAGCTATTATTGCGTCCTTATATTCGCATACTCGCATACTTTGATTTGAAACCAATCTATTATTTCGTCCTAGTTTTCTTATACTTTAACTTGAAATCAAGCTGTTATTGCGTACATGTTGTAGCGTGCTTTAATTTAAAACCAAGCTATTTTTCATACTGAAAGTTAATACCTGTGTAAAGTAAGGCATCTAATACGATACTTTATTTACCAACCATGTGTCGGTACTAGCTAGCTATTTTGGCCATAGTTTCCAGCAAACCTTGCCAGCAACTGTACCAAGCACCTAAGTAAATAAAAAACAAATATGCATCGAAAGAGGTAAAACTGTATACGTGGGCTATCCCCAGTTTTGACGTAGACTGCAAATACGAAAAGACAATGAAAGAGTGTCAACTGAAATATGGACACCAGATTGATTCTTGGAGTTGCATGAACATCTCTCTCTCTCTCTCTCTCTCTCTCTCTCTCTCTCTCTCTCTCTCTCTCTCTCTCTCTCTCTCTCTCTCTCTCCAATGAAATTCAGTTCGCAATGCTGCACAGACTTCCGTATAATCTATCCTCGAAGTTAATGTAAACGCTGCTATTCCGGTAACACTAACATTGATCGTGTTCACTGGGCTTAGGCAATGAAGCTTACCATTAATAAGTAGATTCTTCCATTTCATTTGTGCTTTTGTATTTAGTTTATATCCGTTTGGGATGGAGAAGAAAAAATAATACGAGCTTGTATTGGTCCCTTGTGTATATCTGGATATAGCATCGTGCATTGTAGTGGTGATACGTTCTTTAATCAAGCCTAACCCAGCCATAGATGCCGGCCATTTTGTTCATATTGTCTGTAGAAATATTGGTAACGAATGGAGGCACAAGATCATGATAACATGCATGCATGATACATATTATTATTATATTATGATATGATACATAATATGCATTCTATCCATATTAACCTTTTGATTAATATCAATGGGAAATGTGATTATTCAATACACAACTTCATTGAATGCCAATAATGTTCTTGTGAAAATCAAGAATTATATTTTTTAGTTAACTATTAGTTTACTATTTGATAGATTATAAAATCAATCAATATGTTTTTCCATTGATTATATTTTTTATTATTATAAAATCTATGAATATCGTTTGCTTTTGATTTTATTATTATTATTATTATTATTATTATTATTATTATTATTATTAATATTATTATTATTATTATTATTATTATTATTATTATTATTATTATTATTATTATTATTATTATTATTATTGTTGTTATTATTATTTTTATTGTCAAAAGTGGGGATTGAAATCGTTCATCAAATTGCATTTTGAAATATTGCAAAATTTTCAAAATATGCTCAATCAGTTGCATACGTATTATATTGCTTATAACGGATCTTAAAAGAGAATTTGAAAAAAAAAACACCCGATTGATTATATTTCGTTGATGTGGTTATCTCAAAAGCAACGAAAATTGGTACAGTGTCCCTACCCAGATTAAGATTGTATCATATTACAACTATCTAGGATGCATATGTTCTTCCCCAAAAATGTCTCTTCGTATATGTGCCAGACAGCCCTGTCTTTGCAAGCGCTGAAAACTATGCATATTTTGATGTCTTTCCAAATTTTGCAAATTACCTGTAATTGGATTGGTTCGTCGGTTTGATTTGTAGATAGGTCTTAATGATGATGCTAACGTTTGTGATTTTATGAAGCCTTTGATATTGTCATTTTGTTATTTTTGTCATTTTGTCATTTTGCCATTGATATTGTCATTTTGTAAACAAATTCATTTTGTAAACAAATTCATCTTACGTCTAATTCTACTCCAAATGTATTCGTTTAAATGAATTAGGAAGAATTAATATGCAAGTATAAGATTTAAATGAATTTTTAAATGTAGGCTTAGAATTCTAAAAGCGCATTGCTACAATTTACAGCTAAGATAAGTGGGTTGGGGTGACTAAAAATAGGGATTGTGATTGCTGGACGTACATTGTTAGAAAACCTCCATTTAGTATAGATTTAGCAATGTTTGTTATACATAGCATATGTGAATATGGGTTTGGCAATATGTGGGTATATATATATATATATATATATATATATATATATATATATATATATATATATATATATATATATATATATATATATATATATATATATATATATATAAGTACGTATTGATTTTGCAACGTTGGATATACTTAGAACATAAATGATGAATATACAATTATATTACTGTTTAGTCCGACATACGAAGATATTTTTGGCAAATGTTGCAGGTTGAGATGAAGTCAGTGGAAAGACAACCTTTTAATAGGCATTAGAGAATTGCATTCACTTGTCAAAGTTCTCTATCATTGCTAGTAGTTAGCGATGTTTGTTATATAATCACTATTATTAGAGTGGAGAAATTGCCAATTAGAGGGAACACAGGAGGATATGAATTTATTTTATAAAGAAAGCTTTGTCAAATTTTTATCTTCGTTTTTATATATTTTCCCTCAGTTGTATATAAAAATGTAACTTTAGAGAAAATTAGTATTTTTATACAAAATGATTCTTGACAAATTCTGATTACTATGGAAGCTATACAGATGGAAAAGCTATTCAGTCGTCGACTCCTGCTACAATGGCCATAGATCAATATCTCTAACGTTTGTTTGCCTTATGCAGGAGTTGGGGTTTTCTTTCATCTATACTGTGTGATTACTGTGTATAACACATTTGTATTTCACCTAATTAGAAGCAATATATTATAATTGATTACTTGGAAGTAGAATATTTTCAATGGTACGATGTTTGTTCTGTTACCCACTGAAACACCTATTGAGATAAGGATATGTATTATGTGCCAGTGACCTGTATTATTATTATTATTATTATTATTATTATTATTATTATTATTATTATTATTATTATTATTATTATCATCATCATTATCATCATCATCATCAACATTGTTATTATTATTGTTATTATTATTATTATTATTATTATTATTATTATTATTATTATTATTATTATTATTATTATTATTATTATTATTATTATTATTATTATTATTATTATTAATATTATTAATATTATTATTATTATTATTATTATTATTATTATTATTATTATTATTATTATTATTATTATTATTATTATTATTAAAATAAGCATTGAAATAATCCTTCAATTTGCAGTTTGAAAGATTGCAAAATAGGTATAATTATTTTTTAACACTATGGATCCTTTGGACTCGGCCTCTTTAGGGACTTCGAAATATTGTACGCACAAAACAGTATAGTACCTTAATAACCTCGTGCGCATATATTAGTATAGTGCTGTGTGCATATGTGAGAAAGCTTGTCAGTAGCTTCTCGTGGGTCGGTGGTTCTTTCCGGTGTTTTCCCGGTTTCTTCCTCTACCATTAATACTGGCCGCCATAAATAGCCTATCGTGTGCTGAAAAATGGCGTTAAGCCCAACAACAACAACAACATGTATGATGAACAACTATTGTTGTGATTGTGTAGAATAGCGTGGTGTAGAGGAAGAATGAGCTAAATGTAAAGTGTTCCGTTCAAATGAGGTAATGCAAACCACCCAGCTGCAACAAGCAATTACATTGGCAATTTATCTCTGAATACGACAAGGCCGATTGACGGATCTCGAAGTTTTACGCATTATGCTATTCTTTGACCAGAACAAATTCCAACGCCCGTTAAGAGTGCAAGAAGAATTTCCTGATCAGTCTTAACTAAGAATACAATTTGTTACTAAAGTTCTGTCTTTTCTCATTCCGTCGTCTATATTCGTCTTTCTGTCGGATTTTAAGGAAGGAGAATTCAGGTCATCGCGACCCAGTCGATTCAGACAACGATTCGATCGATGACAAACAAAATGTCAGCCTTCGCAAATCACAGAATGATCAAGGAATACTCTGTAGACGATTAAGTACCAATTTCATGTGGGTTTTTTTCGGCCTTACTTTAAAATCCTTTTTGGAATGTGTGTTCGAGAATAAAGCAAATCCTATTGCTTTTCAATGGACATTTATTTGAGGCACGATAATTGTTTTATTTTAATATTGAGACCTGTTTCTTTTTCTTCCATGTAAATAAAACATTCCTACTATTATTCATTTTTATTCGTCTAATACTTCTTTCTGGGCATTTATGATATTGGAGCTCTGCATTTAGCAAATAGTTGCTTTTTGTTTAATTCTCTATAAAGGAGTCTTTTGTCAGCAGAGAAAATTTGAGGAAAAAGTTCTACCTTTTGTTGAGTCCCGCCTTTTATTAAATTTAACCGGGTGGTATGTCCTTATATCCATATTCTCATTATAATTTCCTTTTGATTTCAAAGTAATGAAGAATATTTGCTGGATTTATACCATAAAATGTAACATTTTCTAAACCAGAATGATTTACAAAGAAGACAGCACAAAATATTACCAAAATGGTTATTGTTTATCATGGCAGTTTCAGTAAATGAAACGATCTAATTAAAACGAAATGGATTAACGTCAAATAATTTGAAAAATACGTGTTCTATCCACCATACAATATCAAAGAATTTGATAATACGCTTTATGTAATGTCAAGCTGATAATAAGGTACTTTCACTCGTGTACAAGTCGGGAAATTGACACAACAGGAACTACATACTGCAGACATCGTAGTTACAAAACTCAAAATTATTAAAGCTACGTTACAAATTCAAATCTCTCACACACGTACTCCCCCACTCCAAGACAGAGAAATGTGTAATTAAGTGTTCCAGTCTAAGACACAGAATAGTGTAATTTAATTTTCTTTCTTGGGACCATACATTATATTAATTTCCTGTTACTTATAGTTTTTCGTTGGTTTGAGTTGTGATTAACCACATAACACGCTTTTGCTCATGTTGCTGGAGACGGTCTAGTCAATCAAGAATAGCGAAACATAATCCGCAAATGAAAAGCTACTTTTTGAAGAAAAACACCGCAATTTGCCTTACGAGAAAACACGACAAATGTTTAAAATGAAACGGTTGTTAATTTTATCCGAGAAAAATATTCATTGTTTCTCTCCGCTCTGATGGAGCAAGCTATAATTGAATATATGCCGTAGTTAAAATTAATAAAAATACTTTCTTCTCCCACATAATGTCGATACAAATCTCATTCCTTAGTTGCTTTGTTGAGCTTCATTGATTGGACAGAAATTAAGAAGAGAAGCAGACAGTATAGGACAATAAACAATCTTGACAGTGTATAACATGAAAACAAAACTGTAATAGAAAATAGCCAGTTTTTCAGGAAAGGGTTAATCAAACTTAGAACATTCTGATTACAGACCACACAAAGGATAAGATCGGTTATTACATGTCGTGCAACTGCGTTACAGTGTACGACATTCTCGATTTTTTTTCCATTGTAACAGATTCTGTGTAAATTTGTCATTTTGCTAACATGTAGTAACAAGTTTAATTTGCTGATAACATCTGAAGGATCCGTTAACATTTCTTAACAAGAGAGTATTATATCTCCTTCCTTTGGCTTGTCAGATAATAACAAAATAACTTATAACAAAAAACTACATTGTTAGCAGTACCGAATTAAACCATTTGGAGGTCCTAAGGCAGTCGAAATCTCACACTCTCCGCAAATTGTCACCGAATAAGGCTATACGTAACTTGGTTTAGCCTTGAATCTATTTTCCACCTTTATTCGTTGTGCAACTTTACCTGGGGTGATCACTTTTCTCTAGGTAAAGTGATTTCGAAATTATATGTGGCAAAGAAAAGTCACGAAAGCATGAAGTGGAGGAAACCAAAACAACTTTGAAAACAAAATTATTATACTTATTTACAATAAAATTGTTTTATCAATGCAAATGTCAGGTTTTCAGTTCAAAGTAAAACTACGAAGAGACAATAGCCTATATTTGTAAAATATAATCCTCTGTGTCAGTCTTTATGTAGGCTTTTATTGACGTATATACCTATGTATAAATTATCTCGTAAATAGGCAATCTGCTTCTGTATCCTGAAACAGGGACATCCAGTGTTGTATTGACTTGTCTAATACTTCAAAACACATGGCACTCTCTGTATTCACCCTGTCGTCTTAATAAAAAATTATTTGCAAGCTACTGTTTTCTAATGTTGCATGCCTGAAGTAGACACAAATTGATACGCGGTTCATTATTTATTTGATAGGCTTTCGTCCAGATCACGTGGCGTGAAAAGCCGTTTGTCTATATACTGATTTATTCAAATGGGATTCGATTAATTTCCATGTCCATTTGCCAAATTATGTTTGGTCTTTTTAAGAAGTATTCCGTTCTCCCTAGGTTCGTTTCTCTTTTTATATATTATCCCAGTCCTAAATACACGTAAGATGAATCCATCTAAAGCCATGTAACTGTTCTGAATCTCTTAAATTTTTGATATAGCTGAAAACGTCCACCGAAGTTAAATAAGGTTTAATTCGACACAAGATGAGTTTCGTTTCCATTTTCTCATTACAATGATACGATTTCACTATAGCTCAACCCTATTCCGAAGTACAGATGAACTAATTAATAATATTAGAGTTCATCAACTTCATTCCTTTAAACATCTTTAATACGCATTTTTTTGTGGGGGGACTTTGCGCAATTACAGTGTTTTGTCCGCCAGTTATGTATTATATTTATTACACAACATCACATACTAATAGAACATTTTGCAGTTAACATTCCATACACAAAATCACACGCTGGTAGCACATTTTGCAATTAAATAATAAATTCATGACGCAAAATCACATAATGATAGAACTCTTTGTAAGTGGATAATATATTCATGACACAAAATCACATACCGATAGCACATTTTGTAATTAGGTAACAAATTTATCAAACAAAATCACATACTGATAGCACATGTTGTAATAAGACAATATATTTATGACACAAAATTCACATACTGTAATTAAGAGCGCTCAAATATCGTGATTTTGGATGCACTCGCATATGTTTGCACACCATGTTATTTTGTGCGCACAGTGAATGTCTTCAATATAGCATTTAGTGTGGAAACTTGACTATAATTAGTGCATGTAAATAATTTAGTCTTTCTTGCCCACATTTAAATTTGTTTTCTTGCCACGGTCTTAAAAGGTGTTCGTTGAGATATAAAGTAATACTTTTTTTGCTAGTTTGATTTTCTCCCCAAAGATAAAGCTGATTTCATGCATTTTCTCAACGTCCCACATTTTATAGAAAATAGCAAGCAAAGAAAGAAAATCAATTTTAGAATTCTTGTTCTCATCTCATAAAGTTAATTAATCAGGTATAACTGAGTTCAAAAGTGCAATAAATTTTGAGATAAAGCCTTGTTACATTTATCAGGGTCTAATGCTGACATTTGTTTTTCTTTCGTAATTTGGATAAGCAAGCCCTGAATAACTGAATATTTTCTGATAAAATGAAAAACAAAATTCTACGAACAATTATCTATGTTTCTTATACATTAGCTATTTCCATTTAATACATGCTTAATCAATAAAGGACTCGAAATATGCCGGTAAATACTCTTAAATGTGCCCTTGAATGTGCCTGAAAATGCAATTAAATGTGCCTGCAAATACCCTTAAAAGAGCCGGCAAATGCCTTTAAATGTGCTTGCAAATGTCATGTTCATCTGAAAAAATAATTCAATGTTATTGATTTCAATTTTTCTGTACAAATTGTCATGATCGTGTGAATCGACTGGTCAATGTCAAGATGAATTTTGAGGCTTAAAAATATTCAGAACTGCATGACGTCACGAATTGTATGAAGTGGGCAGAGCTCTTTTGACTCTTCAGAATTTCAAAATGGCAGTTGCGAGATTGAATTTCCGTCTGGATGGAATTTTGTGAAAGTATGAAAATATGATAAGCTTATAATGCTCCCTTAAATCCGACTGATACAAAATCTCAAAGTTCAATCACACAATGCTTGGCCAAACTCACAATCACTGCAGCTGATCAATTTTCTTGTAATGCTTGTTGTAATCGGGCTACGATATGAAAATCAGAAAATGAATCTACATTTTAAATTTCAAACTGGCATAAAAATCCCAGGACAATCACTTAGCAACACAGGGGTGTAATAATAAACTCTGTATTTAATCTAACACTCTTCTAATTACACTTCTGCATCGTGATATGATAGGTTAATAAGTCTTATTTATAAATTCATTAACAATATAACAAGAAAATGTTTGGCGACATGGTAGTAGTCCAGATAATCGAGGTTTTATTTTTCTAAGGCCGCCATAAATAACATCATTTGTTGTTATCTTTCCACAAATGAAGTATATCTATGCAAACACTACTATTTTTACTATCACTAGCACCACTGTTGATGCTAATAATACTAATATTCCTACCATTTATTGCACTATATATATATATATATATATATATATATATATATATATATATATATATATATATATATATATATATATATATTGCTAACATATGAAAATCTGATAGACTTTTAATCCCTCCATAAATCTGACTGACTCTAACTAAGAGAGCTGGGCTAGAGAAAACATTACAAGTTCAAACGTCAAGATAAGAAACAGTCCTATGGAATATAAATGGGATTTTACCCGTTTCAATAAATAGAATCTAGGGATTTCACCCATTTCAATAAATAGAATCTCAAGTTTGTAAGGGATATCATATATGAGTAGAGTTGCAGTCATATTTGCTCATCGTTTCAAACAAGTTTGATATAATGGGAAAAGTCTAATAAAGTTAGCTTGAATACAGCTGGACAATCAAGTCTTTTATTTTACTGGATTGTTGAAATCCATCAGTGTAGTTAGATATAGTTAAATACAATGTTAGAACGGTAATTGTTACTGAATCCTTTTAAGTATCCTGTTATTGTCGTTGTTATGTACAAATGCAGATAAATATCAGTCACAAAATACTTTTTAGGAAAGGAATGTTAAAGACCAAAGTAAAATAATACAAGAGAAAACTCACCTATACTTGTGGCCTGCTTTTCTTTCTCACCATTCTTCCGAAAGATAACTGCAATGAAAAAATAAGAACGTCAAGGACGTAATAGGTATAGGAAAAATTCCAAGCATCTGACATAAAATAACTGGTTCACTGAAAATTATAGCTGGGATGAATAATAAAAGATGTAGACTTACTTAAGTGACACACTGGAACTTTTGAGTCCTAAGGTTAAATATTGCATGTTTTAACTAACTAATGTTCAAGTCACGAGTGTTTACAGACTGTACGCCAATAATTGGAATTGAGCGAGCACTAAATCTCTCCCAATAACTGCCACTTAGTATATCGCGTGACAGTCACATATGCAAACAACTTACTAACTTGCCAATGCAAAATAAGCTGCCGTCATGCAATAGTTATATGAAGTTAACACTGTCTTTCATGTTTATGAAATCATTTTTGGAATTGGTCTATGTCAAAATAAATGGATATCCACAATCTCTGCATGATCTTAATTGGAAAATAATGCAACCTCATGCTTTGTTCTAGTTTTCTTAGATAATATTTTTTACCATTTATTTTTTTGAAAGATTTGGTTGTCAAATTTGTGACATATTGGGACGAGAGTTTATACAACTCGTTGATGCCGTTTTCCCAATAATAACATTTGATGCTTTCTTAAGACTGAATAGGCAAACCAATATAAAAGTATTGACAAAAAGAAGATAAATGATCATAATGATGAACATGAAAAAGACGACGAGGAACGAAGAAAAGAAAAAGGAATGAATGAATGAAGGAAAGACAAAATAGAGAAAAGTGGAAACTTTCATAGACATACCTAAATATGTATCAAATTTAAATAATTATGATAAAACATAGCTAAACTTTATTAAATATTGAATTAAATGATAGAATGAGCGACAGTATTTAAATGCACAAAATACAATCAGCCACCTGATACACATCCTAATAGCATTTCTACCTAATACACATCCTAATAGCATTTCCACCTAATACACATCCTAATAGCATTTCTACCTAATACACATTCTAATAGCATTTCCATCTAATATAAATCCTAATAGCCCTTTCCACCTCATACATATCCTAAAAGCATTTTTACCTAATACACATCCTAATACCATTTCCACCTAACACACATCTTAATAGCATTTCTACCTAATACACATCCTGATAGCATTTCCACCTAATACATATCCTAATAGCATTTCCACCTAATACAAATCCTAATAGCCATTTCTACCTAATATTCATCGTAATAGCTTTTTTTCCTCACCTATTATACACTCGGCACCTAATACACATCCTAATAATCATTTCCACCTAATATAAACCCTATACATAATACATCCAGGCATCCATTCCCACCTAATATATACTCGGACCTAATACACATCCTAATACTTATTTCCACGTAATATACATCTGGCACCTAAAACATATCCTAATAGTCATTTCCATCTAATATACATCTGGCACCTAATACATAGCCTTATTCTCGTGTCCTCATAATATAAACCCGGGTCCTAAACACATTTGGCACACAATTCACTACCTTAATGCACATTAGCCACCTAAAACACATCTACGACCTAGCCCACGTGAAATCACAAACCAGATTATGAATAGATAAATGAATGTAAGAAGAACAATAGAGATCAAATAAAATTTAAAATTCAAATTAACGAAATTAAGCAAACTTAAAGACTATTATACTAACAATAAAAGTATTTGTGGACAAAAGAATAATTAAAACTGTTCTACACGTATATTGACATTCAGATTTAGGACTTCATTATAGAAGTTATTGACAAATATAGAAATAAAATATTTGAAAAACAATGCCAATAGCGGAAGAAACAAAAATGTTAATGTTTCCTCGTCAGTTGTATTTGAACAAATTCAATTTAAAAAATAAACTATTAACAGTGCAGAAAATCAGACATCAAATAACAACATGCAAAAGTTTCTGCTTTTAACACTTATTAGTTGCTGTTTGAATTTACAACAATATTGTATGTGTATCTTTCTTTCAATATCTCATTATCATGTTTCAATGTTTTGCTTTCATTAATCAAATCTGCCATATCAGAGAGAGAGAGAGAGAGAGAGAGAGAGAGAGAGAGAGAGAGAGAGAGAGAGAGAGAGAGAGAGAGAGAGAGAGAGAGAGAGAGAGAGAGAGAGAGAGAGAGAGAGAGAGATGTAATGTAATGTAATTTCCTATGGAAACCCATTAGCACCAGATGACAAAACAAACTTGAAGATTTTACGAGATAAATTTACTGTATTATGAGATGCAGTGGAGACACATATTTTTTTACATAGGATTTAGAATAATTTTCATAACATGGTGGATACATTGGAATAAACATTTCCATAAGATTCTATTCCAGATAAAAAGTTTCACTAACATATTTATTAGAACGTTTAGCATACGATCACCAAATCGTAATAAGCAGACACATATTGCAGAGAAAATTAAAACATTTTGATTGGACAGGAAGAAAAATAAGTCCGATCTCATACAGGCGCTCCATTTCTTTATAAAGAGATAAAGAAGTCTGGTTGTTTGCATGGATAAGGACATATGAACACAAAATATTTAACTGAGGGTCTTGTGGTTTGATTGTAAAGGTGTAAGAATTCTGTTCTAATTTTTATCCTGAAGGGGTTGAATGGAGGAAACAATCAGAGTTTGAAACGCCACTTATGCATTAGTCATGAGCCCAACTACACGTGAAATATAGATTCTAATGACTAGCTAAAACCTTACAGAACGTTCATTAATGGATGCGGTGATGGAATTTTGCGACATATTTTTTGGTTACAGGCTAGTGGCGGAGGAATAGCACGTGGTATTGCCTATCATTTCAGAAAAAGGTTTAAGTGTCGAAAAGGTTGCCCTCGAATGGTGCACACTGACACGGGAGTGGAGAATACTGCCTTAAACAAAATGCAAGCTTTTTATAAAAGTCAAGTCTATCATATTTGTAATACTAGTGTTGCATGTGCAGCGAGAAGTGCAAATCAGTGTTAAATTCTGGTATAGTGCCAGCAAGAAACATTGCCTACAATTCTGAATTGATCCATTCCAACAAATGCAACAAGAGGGTTACTTTAGTGGTGACTCTGAATAAACGTTTGTTGCGATTTAGGTTTTTGCAGACTATTCAAGTGTGATTATTTTCGACACTGAAGTCTTATCGCGTATATGATTTAGTTAAGAAAGGTGAAATCGGAAAGGAATGTTACTATTCCACTTCGCGGTTCAACAAATTTTCCATTCACTTATATAAATCATATTTGACCACGCTACGCTTGTTTCCTCTTTTCGGGTGAAACAAATTTTTGACATAGCGGTTATTTAAGTCGTCGTTGCACACGTTTTCCATGGCGTCTTGTTTTTTCTTTTCTTTATCCATTACGATACCTCTAAAGCTACTCTCTGGAAGTTTAAGAAGCTTTCAATACCTAATATTGAATAAGGGGGTGGGTGGGGGTGCTTATTTTCTGTTAACGTGAAGTCCGTTTCTAATAGATGGTTACATCAACAATTTTTGCATATTTTGTGCCAGTTTATGGTAAAGTTGCATGAATTATGTTTTTTTTATTTTTGTTTGAATTTATTGTACATGTAAATAGTTCGCATTCTGTCTAAATTAACTTATCCCTAAGGTCATGCTCACTGAGTTAT
This sequence comes from Potamilus streckersoni, assembly GCA_016746295.1. Taxonomy (NCBI): domain Eukaryota; kingdom Metazoa; phylum Mollusca; class Bivalvia; order Unionida; family Unionidae; genus Potamilus; species Potamilus streckersoni. The sequence goes on along the minus strand of JAEAOA010001808.1, from coordinate 340,569 downwards.
ATTCTTTGGGGTCATTGAATACTTTTTTAGCATGCGAAGGCCAATGTAAATATGTATCAAATCAGCATCTGTGTCTCTTCCTGTATTGATGAAAACAGCATCTGGAGTATGACTTCCAAACCATATTTTCATGCCATCTTGAACCGGCTACTGTATAATGACTTTCAAGCCGCTGACTGAATTGCTATGTATATTTAGTGAGTATTATTTGCAGGCTTCTCTTCATGATTTCGTGTTTTGTACATCAGTATTTTATAAATGACTTTGTCCAAATCCATGCATTGGTATACCTAGCCAGTAACAATTATTTTAAACAACATATTACATAGCTAAAACTTTTCTTTGTGGTATGAATTAAAATTGTCAGATAATAATTCTTGGAATTAAACATGTTTATTTGAATCTGAGTCTAGGACAACTTTTCACATGAAAATTCCTAAAGCTATTGACAACTTTTAATGTTTAAAGAGGAGTCTGAACTACATCTGGTTCTGTTATTGTGTCTTCTCTTATATATATATATATATATATATATATATATATATATATATATATATATATATATATATATATATATATATATATATATATATATATATATATATATATATATATATATATAATCAACCTAATTTTCTTCTTGACATAAATCATTGCATTTTTATTCTGGAAAATAACTAATTCATTGGTAAAAAGTTTCCCTTTGAGTATAGTCTCACTTTTAGGATTATTAATATTGCCCGAGTCAATGACATTGTATTTGCCACATTTAATGTTTTATTATAATTATTTTATGAACAATGTGAATATTCTGGAAGGTTATTTTTATGAGGCAATAGTATTTGTTTTTATTAGATATGCAAACTGTGACCTGATCTAGGGTAGAAGACTACGTAATCTTGCTTTTATATAAATTATATCAATTATTCATTCTTGCTTTCAGATCTTAACAGAATCATTTTTTTATTATTGTGTCTAGTAATTTCGTTGTGCTGGAGTTTTATTTATTCCAATTATTTATTCAATGGAAATACAAAGTGCTCTTTTAAAATAACATTCATGGAAATAGAGACTTGAATTTAAGGTGAAACTTCAAATAAGGACATATTTTTGGATTGCATTATTGTAATCAAACAAAAGTCTTTTGGCTCATTATACTACAGCAGGCATGATATGTATTTCTTCATTTTCAATGTTGGATATAATTTGGATTCCACATTAGTTTATTCGAACCTTTAAACATTAGGACTTGTGTTAGTAATACTATTATTATTTGAGATTTAGTTCTTAATACTCTAAGTAAGTTCCCTGTAACATTTCCATGTTGTGTCTTAGGTAAATAAATTATTTGTTCAGCTTTACAAAAGCTTGTTTTTTTTCAGTCATTTCTATTTCTTGTTTTAAGACCATAGAGTCGTATTAATTTTTAATACAACTGGAAGTCAATTGGAACGTCATACACTGAATCTGTGATACAACCTTTAGCTTTTTAAGGAATTTAAATTAAAACATAATGTAAGTTCATTTTATATTTTTCACTTTTGTATTTTAGGGAAATGAATTGTTTGTTGAATTCTCTGTTTTCACTTGTTTCTTTGCTTAGTATAAGACAATCGATTTGTAACAGAGTCCGCACGCTACACCTAATAAACATTTATGGAAGTAATGACAGAGTAATAGGCATAGACAGATGGGTAACATACAGCTTTTCACAGATCCTTATTATTTCATATACACCAGCACAAACATTTCTAAGAAATCTGCGACGTCGAATAGTTAAAGTGTTATTTGATAAATTGTGCGATTTTTTTTGGTTACATGTATTGAAAGGAATCAATAAAACTTTTAATTATAATCATGGTAATTTCATGAATCAATGTATATAAGAAGAATATAGTCTTGTCACAGACAATAAACGAACTTAACACAGGATTAAGTAATTTTTAACATTTAAAATACTTACATTTTGTCGATTTTTTTACTACTCTGAAATACAACATACTATTGATGAAAATGCAAGAGAAATTTTACAATATTTTATTGACTATTTCAAAGGTTGAACTAGATGGCAGAGCTGTAGTGTGGAACACGCTAGGCATCTAAAGTAATTGGAGATCGTGTGTCTCGTGCAAAATGCTTGTGTTGATATAGACATTGTTCTACCTGTATGGATTCAATAAATTAATCTGACGAATATACAGTTTAGACACCGAAGTCAGTGAGAAAGAACGTTAAGCAAATAATGACTTTCTTTGTTACGAGGATTTTCAAATGTGCCTGATTGTGATAAACGATAATTACTGGAACCAGCCAGTAGATCCCATGGAAGCTATAAATTTGTATCAGGATCTGAGATTATGTACAAAATAATCTATAGGCCATAAGAGTAGAAACACCACCATTGCTCAAATGAACTACATGCGACCGATCATTTCCTTATATTTGCCACAAGTAAAAGCTTTTCTAAATCTCGTGTTCATGTCGTCCCAATATATTATGGAGTTTTTAAAATAAGGATGCACAAGGTATCCGAATTATAAAATGAAACACGAGATGTTTTGTTTGAGTTGGTTAACCTTACCTTTTGTGTATTGTTTTCGTTTTTAGCATTTCCGCCTTGTTTCAAGAGAAATTTGGATTACAATGCAGGTATATGTACTGAAGTGTGTATGTCCGTATACTATATTTATTTATTCGTACTTATACGAGTCTATGCGCTTAATATAAGTACCAGAACAGAGTGAAAAGTGACAAGCTTGTAAAATTTAGCAGAATATTTAATTCCCTAGAATACAAAGCAAAATGAAATGAAAAGGGACTTATGGTATTACGTATCATATCCAAAATGATCCTAGAACTAAAGACACAAGTCTTAATAATTTATTGTCCTGAATAAAAGTCAGTAAAATTCCAAAATAAATCCACAACTGAAGGTGCTGATGTGTCTCTTATAACCCATATAAGGTTGATGTGTCAACAGTCTCTTAATGAAGAACAGTCAGATAATTCCAGGTTGAATTCATTATAAATTCCAAGAATTTAATCAGAGCACTTTGTATTTACAGACAAAATAATCACTTGAGTTCATTAATCGCAAGAAATATATTCCAGCCCAAGATTTCTGGTCACAACATTTAAAAAAATACTTAAATGTGCTAGATCTTTAAAACATGTATTAATTTTCCCTTCAGTGACCAGATTATATAACCTTCTACCTAACCTTAGGTCACAATAAGCATTTTCTAAATCAAACTATTACCTAATTGAAAGTAACCTTCTAAAAGGATCCCGAGCTGATGTTTACAAAATAAAAAAATACGAGTCAGATACTGTATTCTACCAGCTGATGCACCACTGAGAGAGAGAGAGAGAGAGAGAGAGAGAGAGAGAGAGAGAGAGAGAGAGAGAGAGAGAGAGAGAGAGAGAGAGAGAGAGAGCTAGTAAAAATTGATGCTAACATTTAATTATCGACTATTTGTATGAAGATCCCTAATACCCATGAACTATATTTTGAAAAACCTCGCAAAGTACAATAGCAGAACGTAAGTCCTCTATTGCATCGAAAGTTTTCAGAAACGGTATCGACTGTATTTTCTTACTGCAAATTTGTAAGTAATTCTCCGACTTGTAATAGACTTGGTAAGTTTATTATAGAAAATCGGAAAAGGCAAAAACTGCAGCATATTAAGTTCTAGATGAACAATTTAAAGCGGATTATTCATTCACTGTCAACATATTGTTTATTTTTAACGAAGTTAGAAACTTTGCAAGCTAGTGTTCAAGATAAATGATGCGGCTGAAAGTTACCTAAAATAAATTCTTACAACATGCGCGAGTCTTTATTGATCCACCCCAATGCAACATACTTGAGCATTTATCACCAGTGGTGTTTATTTTGTTGGCACAACACTCATACTTGTCTTTAAACGTAAGGATGAATACATACTGATTGTAGGAAAAATCAGCAGCTTTACCTTGCAATTGTGAATAGAGATAATCTAGAATTTGATTTTAATAATTCGGTTTTGCTAAAGTTACAACAATTTTCTAATAGAGTGTAAATTGACCTTCTGTTACAATAGTTTCAATAACACAGTTTACAGTATGACACTAAATTAGTTCACACCAACTTATTCTAGATCTAAATATGTTTCCCATTCTACGTCCGTTACTGGTTCCTGTATAACTAGTGCAGAAACATTCTTAGGATCACTGCATCATTCCATTATCGGAAGACAAGGAAGCTTTGCAGTTATCACGGCATCGCTGGAGGCTTGTAGACGGAGGCAAGATGTAAGCTTATAGCTATAGCCCTGCGTCCGCGGTGTATACCCCGCCCCCACCCATCTTTAAAGTGCCCTGAAAGTCATATTTTGGAAATAATTTCACAATTAACTCATTATAGATCACATTAGAGCATGTAGACAAAAGTAAAGTATCTGGACCAAGAACACACAACAAAAACCGATCCGTGCTGATCAGGCGGGATTCGAATTTGAAACATTTTGCTCTCGAGTCCTGTACTCTACTGCTGCGTTATCCTGGCACTATATGAGAGAATAATATTATACATGAATATAACATTCAATGAAAGGAATTATCATGTTGGAAGCCTGATATTTTAGCTAATGTTTGTGCATAAAGGACATTTTAATCAGCGATATCATGACTTTTCAGCACCGTATAGATTACATTTTTTCCTGCATGCTTACATATACATAAACTTTGTGCTTGATGTTACACCTCATTCACACTATTTTGCTTTAGTTTCCTGCTAATAATCATATAACGATATATGCATCACATGGCAATACAAGGACACAGGAAACACGTTACTAAAAGCAAATAAATTAAGATTTCGAATGAATGAAAACTGTAATTAATTGCTCAATCAATATCGATTGAGCAGCCTATTTTCCAGCGATGAAATTTTATAATTTGAAATGGCAAATTTCTTTGATATTCTATATTAAGGCGATTTTAATAACTACAGAAAAAATATACATCGCCGAAAAACTAGGTCTGCCTTTTTCTCCCCCTGCCTGTCACTTTGCCGTTACTTCCGTTGATTAAATCTGCTGTTGGAATATCAAACAATAATGTATAAGTCAGAACCCAGTAGCCGGTTCGAGTTGGGTGGAGAGATAACCAGTTACTGACTTTAGGCATATTTACATTGGCCCTCGCCTGCTGAAAACGTATTTTATGGTGGGTATGTCGATAATTTTCAAGTTATGAACCCGAGAGTTTGTCCTCAAAACAAAGAGGAAAACATCAGGGATTGACAAAGGGGCATGACTCTAAGGAAAAAAATAGTTTAGAAAGAATGTGAACTATTTGCATGTACCGTAATAAAAAAATAAAAACATAACTCATGCAACTTCACAATAAATTATAACAAAATATGCAGAAATTAGTGGTTGTTTCAACCTGCGATGAGGAAGGGACTCCGGATTAACAAGGAAGAGCACACTTCCCACATAGTCAAGATTGTGCCTTGAAAGCTTCCTAAAGTTCCAAATAGCAGTTTTAAGATATGGACATGGAGAAAAAAAATGAAAAATTGACGCTTTGGAAAACGTGGGCAACGACGACTTGATGATTGGTATGTCTGAAATATTTTCTCCCAAAAATAGGTGACAAGCATGGTGTGCTCAAATAACGGTTTATAGAAGTGAATGGAAAATTTGATTTAGAAGCAAAGTGAAAAACTTATATTCCTTTCCGATTTCACTTTTTTAATATAAACCGTGCCTGTGATAAGAATTCAGTATTGAAAATAATCGTTTGTTGACCATGACTGAGTTGAATAGTCTGCAGCAAGAGAAATAGCAACAAATGGTTATCCAAAGAGTCGGCACTAAAATAACCATCTTGTTGATAAATTCAGAATTGTAGGCAATGTTTCTTGCGGACACTATACCAGAATTTAACACTGATTTGCAACACTGGTATTAGAATCATGATAGTCTTGATTTTTGATAAAAAGCTTGCATTTTGCTTATGGCATTATTCTCCTTGATTTTTGATAAAAAGCTTGCATTTTGCTTAAGGCATTATTCTCCACTCCCATTTCAGTGTGCACTATTCGCGGGCAACATTTCAGACCTTTTTCTGAAATAATAGACAATACTACGTGCCATCCCCCGCCACTAGCCTGAAACTAAATAATATGTCGTGAAAATCAATTACAGCATCCATTAATGAATATTCCGTAAGGTTTCCTTCTATCATCAGAATCTATATTTCGTGTGTAGCTATGCCCGTGACAAATGTATATGTGGGGTCTCAAGCGGCAACGTTTCCTCTATTCAACCCATTCAGGTCCAAGATTACAACGGAACTCTGGTACTGCACGATAAATAACAAAACTCACTAAATAATTTTGGAAACACACATCTGTATCCATAGAAACAGGCAGACTCCTATATCTTTTTGAAGAAATTCGGCTTTCGAATAAGATCGGGGTTATGTTCCTTCATGTTGCTTAGAACATTATACAATTTTCTATGCATGGTGAATCTGCTTCTTATAATTTGATCATTGCATGCTAATAGTGATATATATATATATATATATATATATATATATATATATATATATATATATATATATATATATATATATATATATATATATATATATATATATAAAGAATACAAATCATATGGCGAATAACAACCCTTTCAAGCGTACTGGATCCACCAAGAGATCACGTGTGTCAGGGATTGATTAAAATATATGCAATAAACTGACAACGAACAGTACGAAACTAGTAACTAACTATCCTAAGCGCTTTCGATTCCTAATGAGTCTTTTACAAAGGCAAATACAAAACATATATACGACAAACAAATAAACACAAAAACGTTGTGTTTGTAACCCATGTGGAGACAGTCATGTAGATGTTTACAAACACAACGTTTTTGTGTTTATTTGTTTGTCGTATATATGTTTTGTATTTGCCTTTGAAAAAGACTCATTAAGAGTCGAAAGCGCTTAGGATAGTTAGTTGCTAGTTTCGTACTGTTCGTCGTCAGTTTATATATATATATATATATATATATATATATATATATATATATATATATATATATATATATAGTAAATCTAAGATAGAATATTATCAAAATGTATATGTCCAATCCACCATTTCCGTAAATCAATCTAAGCGTAAATCCTATGTTTCAGAAATGAGTCTCCAACACATCTAACAGTAACGCAATATTATCTCGTAATAGCGCAAAATTATCTGGTAAGCGAACAATGTAATTTTGTAACAACTTAATGCAGTATGGTAATAATGGAAAACTATCTCATAATAACGCATTAATATCTTCTAATAAGGCAATGTTATCTCGTAATAACGCAAAATTGTCTCCTTATAGCTTAAAATCTCGTAAAAGGCACATTTTAGTTTTTAGCCTGGCCTTAATGGGTTTCCTTAATTTGTACGATGACTTAGGAAAATAAATACGATTTATACCAACAACATCCATTAATTTTGTATTATTGTGTTCTGTTTGCGAAAGCAAGGTCTTAAGGTTCCTTGAGGATTGTAAAGAATCGAGACTAGAAAGGGATTCTATTTGCTAGAAAATGGAGTTCCATGGAGTGCCAACATTGGAGCGCCAATACAGAATGTGAGAAAGATGAAAAACAAATTTAATCGGGTCGGTATCACTGTAGTATTTGATAAAATCCTTGATTGACAGTTTGTTGATGGGACAAGTTTTTCAAGGTAACTTGTCCAATGTAATTTTCTTGAGGTGGAAAGTTCCGTCAACTAGACTCGTACCAAATTAGCACAAGTTGAATACATCATTGTTAACAGTGTAACCCTTCGTCGTTTTGCAGGATTATCCAATCCGTTGCCTAAAGAGACTCTTAAGGGAATAATAAAGTGGAAAAAGTGGAACAATTCACTGTTCTAACTGCTTAAGAGTGAATAATTGTTTTTGCAGGTATATGCAATATTCCTGAAGAACAAATTGCCTGAACCATGTTCTAGACTAATGTCTAAATAGAGGTTATCAAGTGTACTTCTCTTTATAGTCACTTTGACCGTTCTTAGCTTTGATTTACGGTTTAAAAAAAAAATAATGTTAAATGACCATTTATCTAACTATCCAACAGAAAATTTGAAAATGATAAGCTTTCAGTTTGCTTATGTCAAAAATGGGTTTAAAGTTTTCATGTAATCATTTGCTTGAAATTTGCACAACCTATCTTTTTCTGTAGGTTCAGTGGTTAAGAAGAAGAATACACAAATGAAAAGTCATCGACAAAAGGTCTCAGTAGCCATTCAAATTATTTCAGCGCATAAAAGTATATTTAGTAACAATTCGGAAATAAAATAGAACATTGTAGAACGCCAGCGTAGGTCTGCATCTATATAAGCAATCATTATGAAAAAAGACATAGGAAAAACTTTAAAACCCAAATAATGGTTTTTCCTTTAATACTATCTTGTTTTTTTATTTGCAAATGCCCATCTTTGATCTAGACACAGTCAACAGCCCGATTTATTGAATGTAGAGAACCAATGCCTTTGATCCAGACTCGGTCAATAGACGTATTTACTCACATGACCGAGCTACGGCCTTTGATCAAGACACGTTCATAAACCTCCTCATGACACAGAACCAAGGACTGCAATAAAACAAATACAGAATCGTACCTAATAACATTACACAATTAGGGTATTTGAGCTTTATTTATCAGCATTATAACGCCAAGGAATTTTTGCCACGTCAAGTTAAAAACTTTAATTACTACTTATAATATAACTACACACAGTACAGTAGTTTGATTCGAGTCTACGGCAATTCATATAATGCAAACGTTTGTGTGTGATTGCGTAGTGAATGCGCTCGCGCACGCACACACACACGTGCTTAGCAATTATTTATTAGGTCAAAATTGTTTAGTAAAAATATTTTTTTTCGGGTTGAAATGATCTCTGAATTGTATTAAAAGTAATTGTTTATATAAAATTGTATCGAAAGATATTTCCACTTAAACGTATTGAGAATTAATTTTATTTATTTTTCGCATTATAACTATATACTATTTTAAAATAGAGTGTGCCCTTTCAAACAAGTATAATCCCTTTATAAGCAGACAACATTTTGCACTGTTTTAATTAAGGTTGCGTTCTTTCGAACCGGTGAATAATTGTAAGGTATACTTCTCTGTAACCTAGCCAGCAAAATCGACACCTGTTTTCTAAACTATGAAAATGTGCACTCGATAAATCGTGTTCGCACTGAATGACTAAATTTATAAAATTGTTACTGATTGACGTTTGGCCATCAAGCTGATGACACAAAACTGATAAAGGACAGAGATTAGTGCACTTAATTTCTGTGGAAATGGACGAAAGACTCGTTCTGATTCGAGATGAGAAAAACAGAGCGCTCGGGGCTATATATTGAAGACCAGACTTGTAAATAATAATTGGATATATATATATATATATATATATATATATATATAAATATATATATATATATATATATATCGATATATATATACATTTATATATATATATATATATATATATATATATATACACATACATACATACATACATACATACATACATACATACATACATACATACATACATACATACATACATACATGCATACATACATACATACATACATACATACATACATACATACATACATACATACATACATACATACATACATACATACATACATACATACATACATACATACATACATACATACATACATACATACATACATACATACATACATACATACATACATACATACATACATATATGCATGCATATATGTATGTATGTATGTATGTATGTATGTATGTATGTATGTATGTATGTATGTATGTATGTATGTATGTATGTATGTATGTATGTATGTATGTATGTATGTATGTATGTATGTATGTATGTATGTATGTATGTATGTATGTATGTATGTATGTATGTATGTATGTATGTATGTATAAATGTGTGTGTGTTTGTGTGTGTATGTATATTAAATAAAGTCTGTCGCTCGAATCAGAAGGGCTCTTTTCTGTCTATTCTTACAGTATCCCGTACCTCCACATTGCCGTGCTTCCCAAAAGAATGTAGCCATATCGACAATATTATGAGTGACACCTTCTTAAAAAAAGTCTGGACTCTCTCTCTCTCTCTCTCTCTCTCTCTCTCTCTCTCTCTCTCTCTCTCTCTCTCGCCATGGAATAGAGAACTACCAAGAGTTAATGAAAATAATCCTGTAGTGAATTGTATATATATATATATATATATATATATATATATATATATATATATATATATATATATATATATATATATATATATATATATATATATATATTATTGTTAGTAGATAATTCGCTCGAAAATTCCAATAGAATTGTGGGATACATAATATATGGGAAGTTTTCGGTATGTTGCTGAGTTCTGCTTTTGACTTCTTTTCCATATTGACATCTTCATTCTTTTGCTGTTTGTAAGCTTGTAAGAAGTTTAGCCTATTGAGCCTTGGTTGTTAATGCATCTCTAATCGGAGAAGAGTATCGCTACAGAGACGTGAACCATTGTCTATCATCTAGTCAGACAGTGCTTAGCGAGGATTTACAGGTCAGATTAATTTATTATCCAACGTCAAAGTCAAACATTTGCCGATACCCAAAATCACTGACAAATGCCATAGTTAGAAAAGGTATTAAACATTCCGTAATACATTCTCAGTGATAAGCTTAACAGACATTTAGGTTTAATGTCCCTTGCCTCGCTGACTGGAACTATATTGCATATAAAATTAAAATGGGAATGGTATCGTTATTATTTTTCAACCGATTTGTACGAATTATATATATATATATATATATATATATATATATATATATATATATATATATATATATATATATATATATATATAATTAGTTTTTTAAACTAATTTATAATCCTGTAAACGTCAAATCCAATTTGATTTTGTGTTATATAATGGTCCTTTAAGTAGGTTTGGCTTTCTGCTTTAAATATGAATCATAATATGGTAGGTCACGTGCCAGAACTAACGGCAGCATAAAAAAAAATACAGAAGGCACGTCTCCCTCTGTTTCGAAGATATATGATAGGCCTCAAGAGAGAACAAGCTGCAACACGGAAAAAGCAATTACTTATTCAATGCTATTAGAGTCAATCTGTAATGTGATCACTTTTGTCTACGAATATTTATAATATTAATAAGTAAAGATATTAAATTCGTACTCTACGGAATCTCGAACCCAGGTCCGCGAGTAAATGGTACCTATCGCCTTGAAACTCCGTAGAGTACGAATTTAATTTCTATAACATGTATGATAGTATTGTTTGTATTAAACTATAAATTCTGCCCACTATTATCAAGAATCCAAGGATAGCACTGTCTGTTCTTTCTGGTATATATATATATATATATATATATATATATATATATATATATATATATATATATATATATATATATATATATATATATATATATATATATATATATATATATATATATATATATATATATATATATGAAATTAATTTGTTATTATGCATATGGTTGATCATATAGTTAGCACCAGTAATTCAACAATTGCATCTCACTTTTAGACAGGCGCATCATGCTTCTTATCTGGTGACTTAATTCCTATTTTTCTCTTTGTAATTGGTTTCCTTCACGGTTTAAGGTTATTATTTTTTTCCGCTTTGAAAATGGAATCAGTAATTGAACACCCCCAGATTTCTTTCTTCCTCTCTGTAAAGACTGTGATTAAAATTTGGAAAAAAAAATCCTATAAGCATCTGGAATAATCACCATATTGAATATTTTCTATCTTGGTGACCTCGACTATTAGCAAGTTCTCTAGTAAACAGCAAAATATAGGCTTAAGGCAAGAGCTATAAATCTAGTTCAACAACGCTCTCGCTAGACTCACAAATCTGCTTTCAGTTAAAAGAAAATTGAAACTTGGAATCAAATTATGACTATATTTGGAAATAACAGATCCACGAATCCGTGCATGAATTTGCCATTGGATACTTTTATAGTTAGATAGTCAAAACAGGATATACAAATCAGAAAATGTGCAAAGAATTGGTCAGAAGATGCAACATGTGGATACTGAATTAAGAAAGAAAACGTTGGAAAATAAATTCCACTGGTCTTATTGTCTAAATGATGACCAGAAACCAGCGATACACTTCAAGATTATGCTGTAGAAAATGAAATTCTCTTTGCAAGGAAAACACATTCTAATGCATTTTCAAACGGGAAAGTACAACAATACAAGATATATGAAATAGCAAATTTCTCTAGAACCCACCAATAAAAAACACATTGCGCAGCCTTCTATCCAAAACAAACATCCTACTTGTCACGTTAGAGCACTATATCAGATGCTTAACAATAAAATAGATATCTCACTGCATACCAAATACAAATATCTGACTGCAAGCCAAATAGAAATATCTCACTGCATACCAAATAGAAATATCTATCTGAAAGACGAATAGAAATATCTTACTGCATACCAAATAGAAATATCTAACTGCAAGCCAAATAGAAATATCTCACTGCATACCAAATAGAAGTATCTAACTGCAAGCCGAATAGAAATATCTCACTGCATACCAGATGAAAATATCTGACTGCAAGCCAAATAGAAATTTCTCACTGCATACCAAATATAAATATCTAACTGCAAGCCGAGTAGAAATATCTCACTGCATACCAAATATAAATATCTAACTGCAAGCCGAGTAGAAAAATCTCACTGCATGCCAAATAAAAATATCTTACTAAAAGCCGAATAGAAATATCTCACTGCATACTAAATAAAAGCCGAATAGAAATATCTCACTGCATACAAAAAAAATTTGATTGCAATATCTGACTGCAAGCCGAATAGAAATATCTCACTGCACACGAGATGGAAATATATAATTGCATGCCTAAAAGAAATGTCTCACTGCATACCAAATAGAAATCTCTCACTGCTTGCCTAATATAAACATCTCACTCATATGTAATAGAAAGTTCTCACAGCATATTGAATACAAAGGCAATTGATAACTTTAAACATTGCCATATATTGATCATGTGATTTATAACAATCATAAATTTTGCTTTGTTGTAATCTCTATTGATTATGATCCTTATTAAGGTTTAAATACTTCGACTTAAATAATATTTATTCAGGACGCTTTCTCCGCGTGACTTTTTCAAAACATATCAAAGAAGAAAAAGCAAATCCACTATCAGTTTCTTTAAAAGAATCAAAATTTTCCTGTTTGTGTGCGTATTCAATATTATCAAACAATAAGGTTGTCATTTTTGTCGTTTTTTTGTGTTTTAAAGTAAAGTTTTCCTAATAAAAGGAGTAATTAGAATGGGCAGTATATATATATATATATATATATATATATATATATATATATATATATATATATATATATATATATCTGAAAACTATCAAGTAAAGCCATAATGTGCCTGCAAAATTGACTCTTAACAATACCAAATCTTGTGACCTCAATTATGATCAGTCAAGTATATTAGCTGCACAAAGTTTAGATAAGCTATTATGAGTTTCAGCTGGCGTTATGACAACATTAAACTCGATGAAAACTGATGCTTTCATTGATAGGATGCACACAGAAATATAATGTTTATTTCAAGTAGTAGTAGAAAAAAAGCGAGTTATTGCCTAGAGACCCATAAAATGCCCGAAACAAGTACAGATCGACTGCCTAGTCAACACACAGCGATAACCATCTTGTTGATGACGAAAACAAATGATACATCATCATCAACGTCATCATTCGTTGTAAACTTTCTCATATGACAATATATTCGACGTTCATTTTTTAGGGCATTTTTAGGAGTCTCTGATCTTTAACCTACTTTTACTCCTACTACTGTTACTCTCAAATTTTCAAACCTTATTTTTCATTCTTCATAGCTCATCACCAGCGATCAATTGTCAACTGTTTATATCAGAAATATTTTATCGTCGCGATGGTAGAGACTAAACTTTACTTTACCTTTCACGGGCGACAACATTCGAACAAATCCTTCTTTTGCAGCTTGTGAAGAGGGTTATTTTGTCGATCAAATATATTTTTGACTATTTGAGATTGATGGTAAGTTTAAAATCTTTCTGTTGACTGATAGGATAGTGAAAAATTTTCAACTCCGCTGACAACTGTTCGAGGTAATTGAAATACCTGCTTTCATCAGATCTGATGAGCGACAGTTTTAGCTCGTCACGAGCTGCTGAGAAAGGTATACATGATATTTCATTATTAATTTCAACTGTCAACTGTTTGCCGTCTGTCGTTAGAGATTTGATCTTGCTATTGTATGCGTTTGTGACTGTCAAATTTTCAAACATTATTTGTATTGTTCACACAAAATTACACACTCTTGAGACGATATGTTTCTTCGCTACAGTGCCAAAATGCTAATGTATCTATCCCGTTTTCGAAATAACGTTTATCATCGAAATTACTCAATCCACGTTTGATAACGACATCTGTTTCGAGTTTATGATGATTTGTCCGTATAGCCATTGCTCTTATAAAACTAATACCACCGTCGAGAGCGTACTTGTAATCATCAAATTTCATAAACATTTTTTAACAATAGCGAGGAAGTTCATTTGCTTCTTTCGTTATTTTATTATTGTCTAACAATACCGCGTGGATTTCACTGCGAAATACGATAGAATATATGATGACGCCCACGTTTGTTTCATCTTTGACCTTGCCAACAACCTTTGCATTTGTGTTATTGTGAAATGTTCTGCCTCGAAATGATCAAAACGATCTACATTATAGTGCATATCCTGATAGACGTCCTCACATTCGATGTCAAACACGTGCCAGTCGGTATCCGTAAGCAATAGTCTCCTGGACGGCCACTGATGTTTAACAAAATTGTAATGAAAATCGCACATCAGCCACTTTGGATAAATCTAACACTGAAGCTCCAACGTAAATCGGCTTGTTTAGTTTTAGATTTAGTTTTCTTCGCTGAATCGAAACAAGATTTTCATTGCAAATTTTCATGCTCACAAAATCATCGTCTGACACAAGCTTATTTCTGCGATGGATATCATTCATTAACTAAACATTTGTCTGTTTTATGATATTTGACATAGTCTTACCAAAAATGCACTGTTCATAAGCTTAAAGAAGGTTTTCTCAAAATCAGTTTCAGACGCAGCTCTTCTCGAAGTGTTTGAGTTGACATAACTTCTTATCCATAGCGACTGATTAAATTTTAATATATGATGTACTTTTCGCAACACGAGACCGGCATGTACTGCTTGTTAAAGAACTTTGTAATTTAAATCTTAATTTTTTATCGAGTAAATTTGGTACTAGTTTTTGACCAAATCATTTTGTCATGGCAATGTTAACGCTTGTTGTTACTGAGGTAACATACTACAATCTATGACCATAGATTTCACATAGAAAAGATAATCGTTGTACAAATTGTGTAGCGAAGTTGGATAATCGAGATCAACCTCAACGAGGTATGAAATACCGTCGGGTATCTTTTTCTGTCTCCGATAAAAATTGATCAGCCCTAATCCAGCGAAATCCACTAAAAAGCATTGGTTAAGACATAGAATAATCTAGATAAATCGTGTACTTCGAAGGAAGTTTGGGGTTGTACTCTTTTCGATATCTGTTATTTGCTTCGGCATATTTCTTTGTTATCACGCTAATAACGCCTCAAATACCTTTCTCGATACATTTGAACATATTGACGTCAGTCAATAATTCTGACCTTACTTTGCTAAATATCAGCAAAGCACCACACGATAACCCGGGTGAAGAATAGTCTATAATTGTCATAGCTTACTCGCCAAACACTTTCGAATTCGTCCGCCAGCAATAACACGTCGTGTTTTAGATACAAATCGTGATAATTGCAAAACGTTCTGCAGTTAAATTTATCCCAATTATCTTGTGCATATTTGTACTCGTCGTCGGTGATATTTTCATTGTTGAGTTGCGAATAAAATTTGTCCTTGTCAGGTAGCGAGGTTTCATCAAATTTACTCTAATCGTCTACATATTCGTAGGGAAATATTCCTTTCTTTGGTCAGTAGATTATATACATCTCCAAAACATTCTCTAAGGTTATCAAACTCGCTACCGATGTAAACAGAGTTGTTTACTAGCTCATCTAACGATGCTGCCATGAACTGTAGGCTGTCAATAAAGCACTTCTTACCTAGCGTACCTGGCATATACTGTTCAAAATTATTTGGAATGCACTTGATCACGTTATCAAGTTTTAAACGAGGTTTTACGTTAGGATGACCAAGATCTTCTACGATAATATGGCTACCATATCTTCGGAAGTTGTAAAGACCAACCAGAATAAAATCTAGAGCTTGAAACCTTAAATTACATTAATCACGTGCACCTCCACGGTACTGTCCAGCGCGAAAGCAATGGTCACGTACGTTTTTATTGTGGTCAAAAGGTTTTTTTTTTTTACAAATTTGACAAAATTTCGCTTGCTCTTGATCGGATTCTTGTTCGGATGTCAGTTTTATCTTTGGAGGTTTTCTTTTTAAGAGATAAAATATATCATCGACCTCGTCAATCAACTGCTCGAGGAGCTCAACAGCTGGATCTTTACCGCGATGGAGTTGGGTCGGTTTGGAGAATCTTTAATCCGCACAGCAAACTATCTTGTACGCCACTCCACTCCACACGGAACATTATGTTGCGTTTTTCGTGTACTCGATTGGTGAGGATTATTGTCTGCGCCAATTACAGGTTGAAGTAAAAATTTGAAACAGGCGTATATGACGAAAGGAAGTTTTAGTTTGTGGTGGTGATGAACAAACTTGTCTTTGACCCAATTTTGATAATTTTGATGATCACTCACCAAAAATTCGCTAAAATCAGACAAAACAGGTTGAAAATCTAGAAAAAATGAGAAATTTGACTACCGTTTTCCAGTTTTATCGAACAATTGTAAAAATCGAATACAGATTCGCTGAAGGTTTGATTCTCAAAAAACGAGAAATCGGACCGATGTTTTGGTAATTTTTCACTAAAAAGTGTAAGTGAAACTAACCAAAATAAATTATTGTGAGCTGCAATTTTATGGCGGAAAATAAAAACTGGTGGGTGGTCAATTAGTTGTCAACGATAATAACCTTGTCTACACCAAACCCCATTTGTTTTTTTTTTTCAGGAACATGCTTTTCTTTCCACCAGAAAAAGCTCATTGTTCTATTAAGTTTTGTGTTTTCCATCGTCTCGTACTTATTTTCTGTTTTATTCATTCCACGTCCGATTTCTTGTAGGTTAGGACTAAGGCTTCCTTTTAATCCTGATAACAGCTGAACTACTGGAAGAAATCCTCCTTATTTTGTTTGATTGTGTTTTGATGTTCTCTTTTCTTGACCATTTTGGCGCAGGCATTTATTATATATATTTGCATAAAACAGAACGACCGTGTCACGGACGAAACAGAATGTGACGATAGATTTGTTTGATTCCACTCTCATCTACAGCTCTTTGGGTTGTTCCTGATACTGCCCTTGAAAATGTTGATAGCTATCACAGAAAGTTCTGATCTCAAAGATACACCGAGGATTGACATAGCTTTGACCCGAGAAACATATTGTTTAAGAACAAACGGGTTTCGTTCGATCACCTTGCGAATGACTTTATTAAGTTGTTTTTGAGTTAGCATATCTTTCACTGCAGTTTTATTAAAATCATTTGATAAATCTCTGAATATGTCTCTGGTTGTGTACTTGGTTTTCATGATGTTATATCTCATTGTTAGATTAAACTTGCACGGTTATTCTTCCTTTAGTCGTGTCGATCGTCAACAATCTGTCATTGACAAACAGCGCGTATATGTTATTCTGTTTAGCTGGCAGAATGCCAAGTGTCCAGTTTATTTCATTATCATCAGTGGATCCGATAGCTACGTCCAAATAAAAGATATGGCAAATGGAACGAAACTCGCTACTAATACTTGAGATCCACTGTCCGTGTCCTAATATTTTTGTATAGCCTCCAATGGGTACATGTATGGCCTAGAGATGTTTCTGGTTGCGTCTGCGGCAAAATTGCATAATTGAACGTTTTGATATTGTTTAGAATTGAATATCACAAATATTTGTCTAACGTAGGGGTAATGAAATAAGGAATTGTTCATTTCTAGATCGTTACGATGTGTCTGTCATTTGAATACGACGAACAAGTGTCGAGGTAGTTGTTCGCTAGGTGTAGTTGTCACGCGCCATGTGTAATCCGTTGAGTTAGGAATTGCTGTTTGATAAATCATGTTCTGCTAAATGTATTTCTTTTTCCTGTAATCCGTCAATGATGATTCAAGCTTCATTGTTTTAGGCGCGGAAGGGACCACACCTTGCATCGACAGTGCTAATCTTGTAATATCAAACTGTCCTTCGGCTACTTCATCGGCGTGCATTATACATTCCTTTTGATCATCTCGATATAAAATAAGTGTGTGCTTTGGTTCTCAAAATACTCTGTTATACTCACATCAAAATTCGATGATTGTGCTTAAGGGAAGCATCATCGTTATTTGGAAAGGTTATGAGAGGCAAACGCTTTTCGTTTAGCAAATCCATCGTTTTACTGCTACCATGTGACCGCCAATCTTTTTGCATCACCGACTTCAGGGGGATCCGCATCAGCGGGATTGGCGATGAGAATATTGTTATCTGTAGCAGGATTATCAGCACCAGTACGAAACTTGCTCGAAACAGCTGTCTCGAATGAGGGATCTTTAAACCATATCATGTTTTGGGCAACTGATCTGGAGTAATCATCGCTAAACAAAACGATGTTAAATATTGTACTCGGTATAGGCAAGTACATTTAAATATTTTGTATGGTTTGACTGGCCAGTTGGTATATTGCACTTTTGAATAAACTCCAAAGTTTTTTACCAGAGAAATTTCTGTGCCAGCTGCAATAACACCATCTATCGTAGCTAATATTTTCTCACGCACTTCTATATCTGCCTTATGTTTCAGTAGAAACACGTCCTCGTCGCATGTATTAAAAGTTCTGACACCAGCCTCATTTGGTTCATTCGAATTTTCATCCAGTTACTCGACGTATTCGAACTCTGTTATAGCGTCGTCAGCATTGTATTCTTCGGCAAGATTGAGAAAATTTTAGCCGACATTATTTTATAATCGCTACACAAAACTGCAACGAATTTGTCGCCAGCCACACAAAATCGTCGGCAGCGGCTAAATATCAGCAGAGTGCGTTGGTGCTGTTTACTTTGCAAGTTTAAGTACTATTTCTTCACCACGCTGTGATAATAATTTTTTGTTGTTGTGACTATCGTAGGTCTATTATTTCCGCCATTGGTGCAACATCTGATAACTCTCGTTTTATTTCCGATGCGGTAGGGCCTCTAATCTTATCAGCGATACTTTTTACTACAGCGGTGTCTGCGAGAGAAGCTGGCCAGTCGCGAATGCTTTTCCTGCGTCAAGTGCAATTGGTGCTGTTTTACGCATAATTCCCGAAACATTTTCAATAATTTTAGTAACTACGTTCCCAAATTATCCATCTACGAATTTTCTTTTATAAACCTACCTTTATATCGGTGGATTGTTATATACGGAAAAGATTGTTCCTCGTTTTCTGCGACGAATCGAGTTGTAATGTGGTTGACATTATATAAAATTGCCTCGATTAAATTAAATCAAGGGGTAAAATCTCGGTTTTGTCCGATGTCAGTAATCTTCTCGATCTTAGATGATCTAGTATATCCACAATTTTGTTATCGATCTTTGCTCTTTCAGTACCAGCTTTTATAGATAATATCAACATCAATCGATCGACCGTTTCTGCATGTGAAGTAAACACTTTAACTCCAGATCCAGTTGTTTCCTCTGGTAATGTTTAGTCTTGTTTTCTTTCGTACTTGTTAAACAGTCTTTGAAAATTCCAACCTTTACCATAATCTACTGGTTTACTTCTGTATTGATTTGCTGTTGTGCCTAAAATATCAGCAATAACTCCGTCTCTCATTTTATGAAACGCAACACGCATTTCCTCGTTGTGCTAGTTTCTTTAAGCTCTTCTTCAACCATTGGAAAATCCTCAATGTTACTCGTCAAAACTCCCATCGTTTTGTTGTAATCGTCAACACTCCATTCCCTAGTGTTGTTAAATCATCAAGTTTGCATTTCATCAAATATTCTTGAACAAAATTATTAAACTCCTTTTCAGTTATTTTTTCTCTAGCTTTTTTCTATAATATGTTATCTGCTCCTCATTAGGAATTATTTCTATGATAGCTTCTGTCATTCGTGTTTGTTTCTCGGCTAATTTTTTTGCTTGCTACGGAAATGTCTTTTATTAACTTTCTCAACCCGGCCGGATTAGATACCATTATTGCTATCGCCTGTTGATGTACAAGAGGATTGTTTATTATTCTATCAAATTCGGCCTATCGTGCAGCAGAATCAGCAACGTGTTTTACAAGTTCTTCTGCGATTTATTTACTCTCATCTTTTGATCTTTTCGCGAGTAAGCCTAACAAACCTTTTCCCTCTAAATTTTTGATCTCGTCTGCGGACTGTGCTGATATTCCTGGTTGTTTGCCAAGGACAGCTTTGGTGACAGGCTTGAAAACTTTAGCAGTTGCTTCCTTTGCTTGAACTTGTCCACGCTGAGCTTCTTCCACTTTTTTCTTAAAAGTTGATCGAACTTTAAGAAATGTTTTTAGTAACTCTTTTTTTTTCTGTTGATGCAATAACAACTTCGTTAACCACAATCAATGATCAGATGGCAGCTTTTATAACTGATTTTTCCAAACACGTACAACTGTTTATGAACTTTCGCTGAAACTTGAACAGAACAACAAGCGATTTTTTTTTGATGTCCACCAACTGTTGACTTATAACTCGCTAATACTAACTAAACGATATTGTCATTGGGATCGTTAGTTAAATGAATCTGAATAAAATTCTGCACCAAAATATAAAAATTTTGTATATGTAGTAACATCAAAATTAGTAGCATGGTCACATCAGACAAAAACTCTCGAATATGCGGAGGTCACTGGAGTGTATAAGCTGTCCGTGTTTAGCAGTGGAAAGTTTAGTATATTTACCACATTTCCATGGCGTCATTCGACCGATTGTATCTATAGTGTTAAAAGATACCAAAAAACGTAAATGCTAATAGCGTCTGACAGAAAATTAACCGCAGCTTCTTACTGGCGATGTCTCAATTTTGTAGTCCAAACACTGCAATTAATAATTTAAACCCCTATTGAGTAATGAAAAAGTATTGTCGATTTCAATCATATTTCGGATAAAATTATATAACAAGATGTGAACGCGCTAATGTAATATTTCAAATAATATCTATAAAAATCTTTGGTGCGTGAAAAAATGTTACAGATACTAAAACAAAATACTTCGAAGAATATTATATTTACCGTTGTTGTTGATCTGATATGGTATATTTTCATGTGGAGCATCATTTAATCCGTTCTTGGTAATCAAAACGGCGTTGGTATTTCTCTTGCAACAGCGTGTAAAAACATCGAACCACGACTCGCGACTAAAAGACATGTTTGCAAAATGGCTAGTAACGCCTATAAAAAAAATTACTTGATCAAATACGATCTTACATACGGGGCATAAAATATGCTATGGATAATTTAATGCGCGAGTTTCTTAATATTGACAGTTTACTGACGGAGCGCCAACCCGCGAGAGTAAGCAGTTATGAAAATAATTATCAAAAAGGTGTCAAATTTTGGGTGAACAATTAAAAATAATGTTTGAAAATTTGAGTCACACATAGCTATAATAGCAAAATCAAATCACTAACGATATACGGAAAAAGTTGACAGTTGAAATTAATAATGAAATATCAGGTACATGCTTTTCCACAGCTCGTGAAGAGCTAAAAATGTTGCTGATCAGATCTGATGACAGCGGATATTTAAATTACCTCGAAAAATTTGAGCTAGAAATTATCAGCCGAGTTTAAAATCTTTCACCATCCGATCAGTCAACAGAAAGATACTACACTTAACAACGATCTCGATCGATGAAAAGTATATTGATCAACAAAAATATCTTGTTCACAAGCTGCAAATGAAGGATTTGTTTGAGTGTTGTCGCCGCGTTAACGGTAAAGTAAAGTTTAGTCTCTACCATCGTGACGTTTAAATATTTCTGACATCAACAGTTGACAATTTGATCATTTGGGATGAAGTATGATCAATAAAAGTAAGGTTTCAAAATTTGAGTGTAACAGTAGTAGGGGTAAAAGTAGGTTATAGATCAGAGACTCCAAAATATTCCCTAAACAACTACGTCGAATATATTGCCGTATGAGAAAGTTCACAAAGAATGATGACGTTAATGATGATGTATCTTTTGTTTGGGTCATCAACAAGATGGTGATTGTGGGGTGTTGACTAGGTAGTCGATCTGTACTTGTTTGGGTCATTTTAGGGGTCTTTTAGCTAGAATCTGCCTTTTCTTTCTACTGCTGAGGTCCTTAAGCGTTGTAAAGTTGCTAGAGAGGACATCAAGCAAAAACAAACATCCCCATCATTGTAATAGAGCGATGTGATGGATAACAGCCGTTTTAGAACATCCTCGTGGGACGGCTTAGACAAAAGCCCTGTTATTTAGCCTACCAATTTCAGTAAAAATATGCTACATAAAACTGGTAGAAATATGTAAAATGATATAAGGTAATTATGGGTTGTTGCATTTGTAAGGGAAAATATGAACGAGTTTTTCTAATGAATACTGCACGACCTGATGTGTCGTGCAATATCATTGTGTTCAGTATTGTAGAATACTGAACGATTCGGACAATATCAATTTAACGGAGGAAAATAATTCCCGAGTATATAATAAATGATATTTGATGTCCCCGACATAAGTTAAGTAGAGATGTAATTGCTGAAGCTAGGTGGCACAATGTTTTTTTTTGCACTGAAATACTCCCAACATTGAATATTGTCCAAATTCGAATTAATCAACCAGTTAACATATCACATTTTGTGTGTTTCGTTCGTCAGGTTTGTTAACGTAGGCAGAGGATTTTCATCTCCAATTTGGTGTGGCTCTTGCTTCTTGTTTGCGTTTCCTTTTCTATTATTTATTTTTTTATAATTCACAATCATAGCTTTGTACCAGTCCCACATTTTTTATCAGGATTTCAAAACTATCATGATATAAGGGTTGCAGCAGTGTTTATAAGTAGACCTAACTCAAATATAAATCATTGATGTATTACAAGTGATCCATTAAAAGGTCTTACTAAGGTATAAAAACTTATATTCACTCTACCAACATTACTGTTGGACTATTATGGCTTGGATAACTTTGCTAATTTGGATTTTTATAGAATTACCTGGCCTTTTTGCAGCCCTAATATAAAATATCAAATAAACTGTACGAATAACGGACTAGTTTCATACTAATGAGACTTCAATAAAACCAGAGGCTCCCTAAGGTTTTGTCAGTAAAATAAAAGGCTCATAAAGGCTACATTATTATAAGACGAGGCTTGTAAAGGATAGTTAATTATAAGACGAGGATTGTGAAGGCTAAATCATTATAAGACGAGACTTACAAAGGCTAGATCATTATAAGACGTGCCTTGTAAAGGCTTAATTATTATAACATGAGGCGGCTTGTAAAGGCTACATCATTATAGGACGAGGCTTGTAAAGGCCAGATCAATATAAGACGAGGCTTGTAAAGGCTAAATCAATATAATACGAGGCTTGTAAAGGCTAGATCATTATAAGACGAAGTTTGTAAAGGCTAGATCATTATAAGAGAAGGCTTGTGAAAGTTACATCATTAAAGATGACTGTAATGAAAGGTGCATCAGTAATCCAAGAAGTTCGCGCAGGCTAATTCATAAAAACTAGAGACTTATGAAGACTACATCATTACAACTTTATGCTAATGAAATTTGCAACATTAAAGCAAGATGTTCGTGAAAGCCACATAATTAAAACACAACGTTTGTAAAAGCTACATCATTAAAATAAAATGTTCGTAAAAATGCAGCATCATTAAAACAAGATCTTCGTGAAAGCTACATCATTAAAATAAAATGTTTGCAAAAGGGCTACATCAATAAAACAAAATGCTCGCGAAAGATACACCATTAACATAACATGTTCGTAAAAGGGCTGCATCATTAAAACAAGATGTTGAAGTTCGTGAAAGGTACATCATGAAAACAAAATGTTCTTGAGGCTTTCATTTTTAAAGTAAAATTTTCCTGAAGGTTACATAATTAAAACAAGATGTCGTGAGAGCTACACCATTTTAAAGATGTTTGCGAAAGCCACATCATAAACAAAATGTTTCTGAAAGCTACATCATCAAAACAAGATAACGTGAAGGCTGCATCATTAAATCAAGAGATCGTGAAGGCTGCATCAGTAAAACAAGATACACGTGAAGGCTGCATCTTTAAAACAAGATATCGTGAAGGCTACATAATTAAAACAAGATACACGTGAAGGCTGCATCATTAAACCAAGAGATCGTGAAGGCTGCATCAGTAAAACAAGACACATGAAGGCTGCATCTTTAAACCAAGAGATCGTGAAGGCTGCATCAGTAAAACAAGATACACGTGAAGGCTACATCATTAAAACAAAATACACGTGAAGGCTGCATCATTAAAACAAGATACACGTGAAGGCTGCATCATTAAAACAAGATACACGTGAAGGCTACATCATTAAAAAAGATACACTTGAAGGATGCATCATTAAAATAAGAGACACGTGACGGCTACATCATTAAAAAAGATACACTTGAAGGATGCATCATGAAAACAATATACACGTGAAAGCTACATCATTAAAAAGGATACACTTGAAGGCCGCATTATTAAAATAAGAGACACGCGAAGGCTACATCATTAAAACAAGATACACGTGAAGGCTACATCATTAAAACAAGATACACGTGAAGGCTGCATCATTAAAGCTAGATACACGTGAAGGCTACATCATTAAAATAAGAGACACGTGAAGGTTGCATCATTAAAACAATAGGTCGTGAAGACACCATCATTAAAACAAGAGATCGTGAAGACACATTCATTAAAAATACACGTGAAGGCCGCGTAATTAAACAAATAAAGACAGGATTGTATATGAATTGAACAGAATGCAGAAAGGTCAGTTATAACAAATTGCAACATTTACAAACACAGGGTCACTAAAGGACATATAATAATCAACTTGAAACTGGTTTACGCTTCGGATGCCATCATCATGATATCAGTCAATAGGAATTAGACAAGACTGCTTGTCATTACAATGCTTACTTGGTTGCAGATACCATATAAAACAGATTGATGTTACGCTAGTACAAAGTCTCCAGAGTTCTCACTGAGACTATACAAATAAACCAACAGCAACAAAACAAACTTGCCTGACATCACTCACTAACAGAGTTCAATTTTCCGAAATTGGCTATTACAACTGCATTATCACTAAATTATTCTCCCACAGAGCAGTAAAACCTACAGATATCACAAATTAAATTGAAATATTCACACTGATACGCTTTTGGAAATAAATTAAGATTAATGCCTGTTTCTACGCAGATTGTACACTATCTGAACACTATTGACTGTAAACCCTCATTTATAAGTCAAAGAGTCTGCATCAATTTTACATCAACAGAGAGAGAGAGAGAGAGAGAGAGAGAGAGAGAGAGAGAGAGAGAGAGAGAGAGAGAGAGAGAGAGAGAGAGAGAGAGAGAGAGAGAGAGAGAGAGAGAGAGAGAGAGAGAGAGAGAGAGAGAGAGAGAGAGAGAGAGAGAGAGAGAGTTTTGACAATACGCTTCTAAGTTGCATCGTAGGCAAAAAAGGAAGATATATAAGTTTCGTGTAAATATATCCATAGTTTCTCTTTATCTATATGAAAACGTGTCTTTTTAATAGCAAAACGTCTAGTGTTTGTTTGTGTATACAGTTTGTCCACCGTAAATGTTTGCATGTTGCCAGCCCCTACATTATGCCTATAAGTATTACGTTTTTTTACGTTTCAATACGTTTATATTTATGTTTCATTTAAAATTCTCTTTCAAGAAGTATAAATGCCACAATTTGCAGAAAATATTAGAGAGATAAAAGGACACTAGCTTAGGCATTATACTTGTATCAATGATGTCATAAATTCCGTTGATTAATGTCTCATGCGTTGTCTGATTGTGTGTATCGTCCAACATATATTGCACTGTATAAGATGATGCATAACAAGAAATTTATTAGCCGCAATGAGGCAAAACGTTAATCTGCCTCAATTATTACTAACAATTCATGTCTAGACAGGATGCGTATTACGAGCTTGAATCAGATTATTAAATGAAAAAGGCCAGCTGTAATCTAACATCTGATTTACGTCGTTACAAAACGAAACAACAATGGTATTAAAAATATAATGTAGGAAAATTTTACCTTATTTTTTCATTAATGCTTACTGTATTTCTAACTACTTGTTGTATACGATAGAGGCGTGTGTGACCGTTGCTATTTGTCTGCTCATTGTCCTTACATACCTCTCTCTCTCTCTCTCTCTCTCTCTCTCTCTCTCTCTCTCTCTCTCTCTCTCTCTCTCTCTCTCTCTCTCTCTCTGCCTGTCTGCCTTTGTCTCTGATTCATACATTTCTGAATCATGCACAGGTTATGCAAGGCACACATGAGGCATGGTGAACTTTCAATTTAGATTTGGAGAGAATCTAGAAGCAACTGGTATAAAGCTTCATAAGATTCGTAAACAGAACACATACTGTTGTGTCAGAAACTGTCGTGAAATGTGTTTGCTTTGGTATTACTGATGAAGAAAAAGAGATATTAATAACATAACTATTGTGTGATGTAGGTTCACATAATCGTATCATAACTAATTCTATAGATAGTGGATCTCAAATGGGCAATGGTTTAATACTGAATTTACGAAACGAGTCGTATAAACGCAATATTAAATCATTTAACCATTTGATATTCTTTTTATCAAATAAGTTTTAACTTTTATGGAATAGTTTAGAAAAAGAGAAGAACAATTTCGTTCATTCCGAATCTGTTGATGCACATTTAATTTGCTGAGCATAAACAAATTCCCAGACTCAGTTATCTATCTATCTATCTATCTATCTATCTATCTATCTATCTATCTATCTATCTATCTATCTATCTATCTATCTATCTATCTATCTATCTATCTATCTATCTATCTATCTATCTATCTATCTATCTATATATATATATATATATATATATATATATATATATTAAAATGTAAAAGCATGTTATGTCTTAAAAATTATAAATCGAAGAGCAAATAAATAAAACATTTGATACAGATAAAATCGTTTTACATCACAGAACGTGTAATGAAAAGTCCATGTGAAGTCAGTTTGACTCGTGTTTTAGGGTAGACGATCAATGTTCATAGAGAAAGTGTGTCAGTTTCACCACAAAGGACTTCCGAATGTTAGGATATTCATCTCAAAGGACTGAATGCAGAGATTTTAGATTAACTGTAATGAATTTGTGACCGGATATTTTCTTGCAATTATTTAATATGAACAGTAGAATAAAGTATACTGCAAATATACAAATTCTACTTATTCAAAATTGCACATATTTTATCATACGTCAATGCTGTGGTTGGATAAATTTATGTAAGTTGGTGGACTGGTTTATGTCCATGTTCTTCTAAAAACATTGGTGATTTTATTTATTCCTGTATGTAAACATTTCAAACAATATTTTATAAAAGGGTGATTACATGTTACATATATAGTAGACCTTCCAACCCTTTCCGCAGGCCCGCTATTATTCTATCAATTCATTCAGTTTTATTTGCTGTTCTGCTTGTTTGGATTGTGATGACATTTTTCAGCGCACGGTTTCCTAAACATGGCGTCATGAGCCTTTGTATGGAAAATTGACTGTATTCAGACAAACGTGATATTTCTCTCTCTAATTCCCATTCATCAATCGAATCAAAAAGTATCAGACGCAGGGTAAGGAAACATTCCCACGATCGCAGTTAATCAGTAAAGAGAATACTTCGCAAGAATTTCGTCTGCTTGTTTTGGACCAATAAGAATCGCCTAAAGTAATATTTTAACATGTCATATAAAAATATGAAACAGCACAAACCATATGCAAATTGTGCCGACTAAACTAATTACACAAAATATAATATCTATAATACTATTTCATAACTTCATAAACAATGTAGCGTCATAATACAAAGCAACCGTGTAATGAACGAGGAATCGAAATAATTTAAAAAAAAAATAGAATCACTGAATTATACCAAAGTTTAAAATAAATAGCGATTGTTGTGTATGACTAAAAGTTTACAAAGATACTCGTTCTACATATAGCTGAGAAAAAAGTTGACAATGTTTAGTATTTTGCGTTTTGAAGTCTTGCACAAGATACAAATCTTAAACTCATTTAATCAATATTGTTGAAGACAAGCATGGATGTTAAATCATCTATCTATATAATAAAATTGAAAACGATTGTCGCTTTATATTTGGAAGGTTGCAATTTGTGATTCCCCAATATCCAATTATATATAATATATTCTTATTCACTCCAGACGACACATAAAATGAATGTTTTATTTCTTCTTAAAATGTGAATGTACATATTGGAGTAGTTGTTTTGAAGCCTTCTTCTTTGCCATAACTTCGTTTCTCGTTATTACTTACTGTAAAGTTCAATCGATTCCATTAAAAATATAATTAAGAAATCAGTAAAAGAAAACAATTAAATTGATATAAATGAATAAAACATAAAAAGACACATTCGTTGTACACAATTTTTTCACGTCGGCATGCCTAAAATATAGTTTCTGTTCCATATGTGAGAAAAAGCTTGTATTTGCTACTCATGCTCCATATGTGAGACAATAGTTTATAATAAAATGATATTTGATAATAATGTTCCATACGTGAGAAAAAAATTCAAAAAAAGATGCAATTTGCTACTTAACTTCCATATATGAGACAAAAGTTTATAATAAATACGATTTGCTGCTCATGTTCCATACGTGAGACAAAAGTTTATAATAATGCAAGATTTGCTACTAAGGTTCCATATGTGAGAAAGAACTTCAAAATAAGATGAGGTTTGCTGCCCATGTTCCATATGTGTGACAAACGTTTCTAAAACATGAGATTTGCTACTCGTGTTCAAATTTGTGAGACAAAAGCTTTTAATAAATGAAATTTGCTGCTCATATTCCTTTCGTGCGACAAAAGTATATAATAGAACGAGATTTGCTACTAATGTTAAATATTTGAGACAAAACTTCAATATAGGGTGAGATTTGCTACTCATGTTAAAATGTGTGACAAACGTTTATAATAAAAGGAGATTTGCTACTAATATTCTATGTGTGAGACAAAACTTCAGAATAAGATGAGATTTGCTGTTCATGTTCCATATGTGAGACAAAGGTTTGCAATAAAATGAGATTTACTGCTCGTGGTCTGTATATGAGACAAAAGTTTATTATGAGATTTGCTAAAAATGTTGGTGTTGTCATGCTTTAAATCTGCTTTAAATGTTCAGCTGATTGCACTAAAATATTTTGTACAATAATCTACCATTTCTTCGTGTTCTTCTGTTATTTTCTTAATAATAAACTCTTTATTTTTACAACCGTCATATAGGACTTGATACGTATATCAATTAAATATCACCAATCGTAGAAATTTTAAATTTTTGCTGAAGAATAAACAAAATAATATACAAATTTTCATCAGGAAAAAGAAAATGTTACGGTACCATTAATTTATTTTTTTTCTTTAGAATCTAACAAGCCCACATGATCAAATGCGTGGATGAGAGAGAATTATGTGTCAGCCAATCATCCTTTTTTATGTTCTCTTTAAATGATCAAAATAACTCTTAAATTGAATGCGATTTGATTGAGTATTTTCATTCCTATCAGTCCGATTTATTCCGATTCATCAGTTTACAAGATCAAATTCTCCAAAAGAAACGAAAGATAAACTCGTCTAATCCATACTAACTTTCCGGCTTCGTTTTCAATCAATCGAACAATTCCAGTAAGACACCAGCGTCAATATTTCTTCTGTTTGGAACCGTTCAGTTCAGCCCTCCTGCATGTTTTCTCAAACAAAAGCAAACATAAAGCGGACCGAGGCGTCAGTCAAGCTAATCTAAGGCTTAAACAATCTTTCATCAGATTATTCAAGCAGAATTTTGTGTATCAATGTCACTTCATTACAACTGTTTCTGCATACAGATTGGTTCAAATGAAACTAAACTGGCGTCATCACGCTGTAATGCTGAAGTCTTGACAATGTGACCTGTCACCATGCATGAGTATAACTGTAATATATTCAAGACTGCCAGACTAATGGCGTGGCTGTTACAATCGTAGGCATTACATAATTACAGCACACTTGATGCTTACGGTTGGATTGTGACTAATTAATCACATTTAAATGATCGCCACGATATTGTAACAACGATTTCCGAAGGTTAGAAAGTTAAACTGTGTTCAAATAATAATCACAAAATGTTCATACTATATTCAGTGACTATATTTCTGAATGAGAAAAAAAGTCTTGCCACATAACTTGCATTGACAATGACCGGTTATTTAAACTCAAGTGATAGGTAACTCATGTACCGATTTATTTGTTTGTACAGTATACAAAACGTGTTTGACGAAACATTATTAGCAGAATTTACATGTATTTGTTGGAGTAACTCCTTAAACAACGTTTAAACGTCTTATTGAGTATTCAGGTCTTAAAAGCATTTCAACGACACAAATGGTTTTGGTTTATTGTTCATTGGGGTTGTGAAAGCAATTGGGTGATTGTAACAATGGTCCAGGAAAGGGTTGATGGTCTGCGGGTGAGATCATGGAATTGTAAAGATGTTCATTGGGTAATGAGTCATTGGAGAGGTCAGATATAGTAATTATGCATACGAGGCCATGGTTTATAATTATGTTCATGATGAATGAAAATGAGTTAGTGTTGAGATTGTAACGATTTATAGATGAGTTAATGAGTTGGCAGAGAGGATATTGATTGTCACGATCTTTATGGAAAGGGGTAGTGAGCTGGCGGAGTGTGATTGTTAAAATGTTCATGGGGAGCGGTAATGAGTTGATAGAGAAGTCATGGATTGTACCAATATTCATAAAGTGTGGTAATGAGTTGGTTGTAAGGATGTTGATGAGAGAGGTAGTGAGTTAGCGGAGTGGTCAGTGATTGTCGTAATTTTCATGGGAACGGGTAATGAGTTTATGCAGAGGATTGCAAGAATATTCATAAAGTTTGGTAATGAGCTGGGGGTGGGGTTTCAGTGATTGTAGCAATGTTTATCGTTGTTGGGGAATGAATCCTTGTCAAGGTCTGTAGTTGTAACTATGTACACAAAGACGGTTGAAAAGTTGCAGATAGGTCTGGGATTATAACTGTTCATGGAGAGCGGATATGAATTATAGGAGATGTGAATAGTTGAAAGAGGAGGAGAGGACAGATTGTAGCCGTGCTCATGTTAAGTGGTAATGAATAGTATATTGGGACGATATATGGACTATGGAAAAATACATTACATACCCCTCACTAACGATATAGAGACATTATTTATAGGGACACATTGCTCACACTAGAAAGATATAGGCACAATGGGAATTTTGTATAGAGACAAGAGGAATCGAACAGGTTGAGTGACGTCACGGTGCTGGACATTGGCAACACTGTATCAAGTATCGTGACATCATGCCACCTGTTTCATTTTCTATACAAAGTTTTATGCTTTGCGTTTGTGTCAGTGGATAGTAGAATATTTTTTTGTGAATTACATATACTATATAACCCCCTAACAATTATAAGCAAATGAGAATACATATCTTTTCGAGGCTTATGAAGAGGCTCTGAAAAAGTCCATTGTTATGTTAACACCATTTCGGTAACATACAAGTCATTGCACAGGTCTTCTTCTCTTCCTCAAAGTTTTCAAATCTTGTTTGTACCTGCGCAA
The DNA here is from genome assembly GCA_016746295.1 of Potamilus streckersoni. NCBI lineage: Eukaryota > Metazoa > Mollusca > Bivalvia > Unionida > Unionidae > Potamilus > Potamilus streckersoni. The sequence continues at coordinate 308,420 of JAEAOA010001808.1, read as the reverse complement.
CGAAGATACGAAAAAAAAGATCCAACGTCTGTCAACATTTTTGTTACGAGAACAGGTGAAAGGATTGAAGTGAACCACGTTTGCTTACTGTCGAAGAGTGGATCGAAACGGACTAAGATTGTTCACCAATCCCAATACGCGTTACAAACTTCAATCACTTCGCGAATTCTGTTTTCCAATCCGAAGAAAGCTACTTGTGACGTCAGATTCCCTATGTAGGTGCGCACGCGTCAGTGCGCAGTGAATCGATGCGACGTTATTGTTTTGTGACTATTTATAGAAACGAAGAGAAATTAAAATTACAAGATCTGATATGGATATTCAGAACGAGAGATTTGTTGTTAACTATCAATCGCACACATAAACATCAACGACTAAAGATAAATTATGTTAATCATAACATAAATCTAAATAGAGGAAATTGTGCAACACGTGTACATGGTGCTCACGAATGAGAGTGCATGTGTGCCATGAGCCTAAAGATATGATCCTAGTTGCAAGCAGCTAATGCTTTTATTTAGATTAGTTTTTAAAAGGAAACATCTACTCCTTAATATCAGTCAATAATGTTTCACTTCTTCGCAAGATTTTGTTCTGTTATCAGCACCTTCGTCACCTATTCCTTCTTTATCACACCTCGGTGATTATAAACAAAGACAAGAAGAAGAGTTTGAGACATTTTTACAGCAGCAGAATGAAGCAGGACAAGCTTTTCTCCTTGAACAGCAACAGCGAGAAGAAGAAGAAAAGGCAAGAAGGAAATGACAGGAAGAAGAAGAAACAGAGAAGAAACAGGAGAGAATGAGTCCATTAAAAGGCAAACGGTTACGGTACTCTTGGATATTTTAACAAAGTTAGGAAGTCTCAAATAAATGTATCAGACATCCTAATTACGACCCAAGAGAAAGAGACCTTCCCGAGCCATACGGGCCCAAACCTGTTAGTACGCCTGAAATAACAGCCCTAGTAATTAATACGAAATCATTGACAGGAGCAAGTCCAGAAGTTGGTCTTGGTCATGGCAAAGGCTTAAGGCAGTTAAAACAGATTGCTTCACGTTCTTCAGTTGGCTTGTTTTATTTTGATTTTTCAAAAATAAAAAAAAACTTACACCCAAAGGTCTTTTTCATGGACACCCATTTCTTTCGAAAAGAGTTCATTTTGCCAAAATCAATGAAAACTCAAAATCCATATTTTAACCCTAGGATGTATGCGTGTCAGTGCGTGAAGGTAAACTATTAATCTAAACAAAAAGTTAAAACCAGAAGACAATATTGAATTTTACAAATATTTATAATCCAACTTACAACACATCACAATGCTTTTTTAAATTCATAGACTTCTGTGTCTGGTTATGGTTCAATCTCTCTGTTTTTTTTATTGAAACTCATCAATTTCAGTTATTTCCTCTTCTTCTTCCTCCCCTTTTCTCTCCTTTTCTTTTCTTTTGGAAAGTCTCAGGGTTCTTCCTTTACCCAGGGTACCACTTCTTCCTCCTCCTGCTCCATGTCTTTCTCAGGAAATTCTGAAGAACAATTTCCTCTATCTTGATATTGATAACAGGTATCTTGACTTTTGTCTCTTTTGACATTGATTTTGCTTTTTTGACGGTCTGGATATTCTGTAGTTCAAAGCCCTTTGTTCTTACAGATCCCGCAAATATCTTTACTTTTATCTAGAAAGAATGGTGACTAGTCCGTCGGCTTGTCTGAAAATAAAAACTTTCGTATGATACTTCGCAAAGCTCTGATCAAACGTTTGATATGTGTGGCTCTTCTCTTCCATCGTACCGGTCAGATTGAGAGTAGAATGAATACTGAGAAGCACTTTAGATATGCACTGGTATTACACGAATATATAGGCTACCTTGGCGTTTTACATGCAGTCATTTGACTTTTTGCAAAATGAAACGATCGCATCATTTCATAAATAAGGAGAAGAAAGTAAGAGAAAAAAACGTGGTTTATCGCCTTGCACAGTAGCTGAAGTATTGTCTCAAATTCATGCCAGTATTTTGAAGATGACAGAGTCTAGACACAGTCAAAGTCCATCACCACCAGTAAACCCCAAAAATTTTTATCACATTTTAGAGACAAACAACGCTCCTCTAGAAAATTTAGAAGCACGGTAAAAACGTAGACGGTGAAGTTTAAAGATTTCAAGACCGACGAACGATAAAAAAATCAGAAGAGTTTATCACTGTGTGTGGGATTCTTTGTTAACCAATCTGAAACAGCATCTCTGTTATTTCGAGGCATAAATTTAAAAGACGGAAAATACTTTCACGACTATTATCACGCTTAACATTTTGATGCCATTACCAGTATGTCTGCATTTATGTAATACGGTTATTACTGTGAGAAATGTGACTATGGCTAAACCATCGGGAGCAATAAATTTTACGGATCAAAATGCTCAGAATGTTTGGCCTCTAAACCCTCTTCCGATGAAGGAAAAAAACGAGTTTATTGCTCACCTAGTCAGCTAACGTTTGTGAGCTCTGACTATTACCAATAACATATAAAGACACAAGGATTAAAGCAGAAATGTGCTTGTCAACACTAGAGATTGTACCCTACTTGTGGACAAGGCATATTTAGCAAAACCGCCAAGGCACACGCCTGTTCAGAAAACAAACGATGTCACATTTGTCGTCAAATCGTGGAATTGGAACACCAATGCTACATTTAAAAATACTATTCCAAACACGAAAAGGAAGAAGATGACCAGGAGAAGAAAGGTAATTTCATCTTTTTCGATTTCTAATGAATACAAGAGGCTGGTATTCATATTCCTAATTTCTGCGTCGCTCACCTAGCGTGTGAGAAGTGCATCCAAGAACCTATTTTTACTCATTGCCATTACTGTAGCATGATTCCTGGAGGACGTGAAAAAATCGTTAGTGACCAAAACACATTTGCCGATTTCACCCAATGGATCTTAGACCCCATCGACGAGACGTGGAGCCAAGAAAATATCGAAAGTTACGGAGATTGTTATCGCTATGCCATGGTTATAGCTCACAATTTCTCGGGATACGTTAGACAATTTCTTTTGAAATGTTACAAGCTGATAGACCCTCTGAACCCTCGGTACAGTTTGTACGGATGACGGACGAAAGCGACCTGTTTGCTGCATCGAGCTGACGATGAGAAAGGAGAAGCAATCAAATACTTGGACATATAATCACTGTATCCACTTACGTGTGCAAATATTATCGCTTGCCCACATGGCATCCCACTTTATCTCACCATTGCCAAGGAAAATTGATGTTTCACTTGTGCCTTACTTATGCCGAAACATGTTACCAAGACCAGCCTTGTCATCACAGCCAGGAAGAACGCGCATTGACAGGAACGTGGGTCAGCGTGGAATTGTTCAAAGATCTCGACCTTGGATAACAGCTGTTAGAAGTATACAAAAGTTGCCACTTTCCCAAGACCGAAAAATGCCACAAGGGCGACTAGACTCAAAAGACATTTTCGCAGACTACGAGAATGTCTTCTTGAAACTGAAGCAAGAAGACAATGGCTATACATCCAGGTGCCACACTCCCGAAGGCCAAAGTAAAATTCAGAGAGAAATACTGGGAGCAGGAAGGTATCACTTTAGATCACGTGGAGGAAAAGGAAAGAAAGCGATCGTCTGCCAAGGTGATGTTAAATTGTTTGTGGTGTAAAATCGCACATCGACTGTGTTTACCTAATACCGAATATCTGTTAGAACATTTCCAATACTTCCAGATGGTTTAGAACTAAAGCAAATACATTAAACATGTGAACATCGTTCGTGATGACTTACTCTTAGTCAGTTAAGAAGAAGAACCGGACTTTGTAGAAGTCGACAAATTTGGAAATGTCATCATTGCGGCTTACGTGATAACCCATACTCGCTTAAAACTGTACGAAGCTTTAGAACTGTTAGGAGTTCGTGTGTTGCATTTTGACACGGCCAGTTGCATGTACATCATTAGTTTGGGTCAACTACAACCTACAATCGAATGAGACCGTTTAGGAGCCTGGACGGACGAGTATTCCGACGACAACATTCTAAGTGCTGAAAGTGGCGGTACAAAAACAATTACGGCTACAAATACCTTGACCCCCAAGGAGAAGTGCACACGGATTGTAAAGCAAAAGGACTAACTCTCAATTATCTCAACAGTAATGTGGTAAAGGTTGTTGCACTAAAAGAAGCCTTGCAATCTGAAAAGGATGGAAACTTTAAAGAGGCACGTACCAACGAAACAAAATTGTAAATTTGCGCATAAATCAAATCGTCAGTCGACCTTTGTAAAAATAGGTCCGTCAAATCGTGTACCAGAAGCAAGTACGGCTTCCCAATCACATTACTTTACCAGAAGGACACGTTGATATTGGTCAGCATATAAAAGGAACATGGTCCAAGACCGAAAGGACATTTGTAACTACAAATGTCAAGCGAGAAAGATGACCCCTTTTAAACAGCATGTATCAAGTAAGATCAAATTCGAGTGCGTCGCTTTACCTTGCCATGGAAGGAATGTCGTACGCTATGGCCTCGGTGATTCAGTACGATGTCATCATGGGAACTTTGCTATGACCTTTGCTCTAGGATGTTTAACAGACGCATGGTCATGGATAATTTAAAAGAGAACATTCGTGGCTTACCTGTGGAGTTGAGTGAACACATTTACCGAGTGTTGGTCAAAATGCAAATCAGACGCAAAGAACAGTTGCATCCGTTACCCCCCCCCGTTGTTTGGACAAATGGTACTTAAATGCTATAAGAGGATTGATTCTGATGAAAGTGTTTCAGTGGTCATACATTGCTCAACTACTCGTGGGCGAGAAGGATTGTATTGTTGATAATGATTATTTTTACTACCAGGTAAAGTTACTGCATAAAATTTTAGAAGAGCTAGAAGGTTGCCAAAATCTTGTACACAACGCAAACTTTGTTAAAGAGGAAAGTTCTGAACGGCTTGTAATATGCAAGTTAGTGAGTAAATATTTTGGATACTCCTTTGTGCAGAAAGTACACATATGGCTGCCGCAAAAGGAGGTTATAAAAAGTTCTACCATGCCACGATCTTTATCATGATACAACAGATTCCGTGCAAGGAAATAAATGTATTCAAACGATGGAGGATTACAATTGCCTTTTACGAGAATATGGGGTCTACGTTTAGTGTGTGTCTTAGTGACATATTTTCTGAAAGTTCGCTTACCATACAATTTTTTGTGGACTCTTTACTAGCAGTACCTGTCGCCCAAACAGCATTTAAGTGATCCCTTTAAATGTCCACGAGAGACTCATTCTGCTCAAAGTTTTGCGTTTTCATCTTTATACTTCTCGATCTCTAGGGAAAACAAGATTCGTCAACTTTTAAGTACCGAAGATGTGTATGACGATGTGTGTATCTTGTGTCTTACATCCTGGAAAAGCTGGGTTTTCGAGGCTTGGACTAAAGAAGTGGCAAACTATGTCCAAGATTTGTCATCCTAAAAAATTCAAATGTTTAGTTAAAAAGTCACTTTAAAACCTTTATCAGTGACAGTTGCAGAAAAAGAAGAACAGCCTGAATCCTAAGAGAAACACTCTTTTCAAGACAGATTCGTCATGGATGTCCCTGATAGACCATTCCGGGAGACCCTTTTGTAGCTGTGCTAAGTAATGTAGAGACTCTTAGAACGTTAGGACCCCACATTTTGATCAGCAAAATTGTTGTAAAGGGACATGTTTACTTTCCACTATGATTATTTTGATGTGTCTTTTATTCATGTCCTTAACCATTTGGCTTTTATGTATTTTTGTCTTTCGTGTTGTTCACATTTTAAAATGACAAGAAACGTGTCCTAAAAATGTTTAAAAACTCTTTTCTTGTCTGTCTATTTGTCAAAGGTGACATTCTTTACAATATCATGGCTATCTCTGCTGTCTCTACTCCCTCTTCCTCCACTTTCAAAGTCGTTCACGAACACTTAGATTGTGCTAGTTGGGAGGCCTTGTATCTTCGCAATCCCTTTAACTCCAACTTGATCAATATGAAATATCAGCAGTGACTGGCAACATAAAATTTGCCAAATATGTTCGACTCCCTGTAAAAATGAACCAAGGACTGAATCTGATCTTTGTGTACTCCGATGTGGTGAAGTACAACGTGGTGGGACACACCTACGTACCGTTACTGCATGTCATTCCTTTCAAAATAGATTCTACCATGGCCGCTGACAAGGATGATGGGAACACCTATTAAGTTCACCGAGAATTTGCACATCCTTACTATTTGCCCGTCAGGATGTCCTATTTAGACACTGTCAACATTGCTATAAAAGGAGATTTATAACACAAGGATAGTGTATATCCTAGATTATGTCCTCGTTGTTGAGGAAATCCTTGAAAGCAAAACACCAAGACAAAGACGAAGAGAACTTAGTGGTCACGTCCAGATGGCCAGAACAAGAACATGTAATGTCCTGTTTTGCCCAACACCTGGCGGACCAAATTAAGGAATTGGTCAAGAAAGATTCCTATGGATGTCAAAACTATCACCTCAGTCAACTTCAACATGATAAATGTCTGATGATGAACAAAGAAGAAATTGGACGATTATCTAGACGAGGCTTGTAGTCTCATAACGAACTATGCAGTGTTGCATGAGTGGTATAAAGGCATTCGTGACCATTTCCGTCTTCTATTGATTATTTCAAGACATCTATCGCATCAAATCTCTTAGCCCAGAGTTGGGAAACAAATACGCTTACTTATCAGAACTTTTCAAGCAAAACGTCAGAATTGAATTGATGACTTATCATTACCTGTGAAAAAACCGAACAAACAAAGAAAATGGATACCTGGGAACTTTATTACCTTTTGAACACTATTACGTATACTTCTTTTTGAAATGCTTTCGTGTGTGCTAAAAATAAACTACCGTATCGCAAACTTCAAGACCATAAAGCTTTTGTCATAAACACTGTCGAGAGTCATCTCCAAGGAACTCATTGGGTAGCCATCTACTACCTAAAAGAGGAGAATTGTGTGGAGTATTTTGATTCGTATGGATTACCACCTTTAGAAGACAACATCATTGACTTATGAGAAGAAATGCTCAGACGACACGATGCAATTATGTGAAATTACAAGGCACGGATCTCATGATGTGTGGACAAAATTGTAGGTATTTTCTTCATTATCGCAGTCTGAGGTATCCATTAAAACACTTAGTGACTTATTTTGATCATCACTGTTCTAGAAACGATGAAAAAATAGACCTATGGTTTTGTGCCTAATATGGCTATCTTTTGTCTTTAGCTAGGAAACGTAGTGTACATCAATGGCCTCATGACTTCCGTCGATGGAAATCACGCATGATTTCACAACGTTGTCAGCCTTGTTAAAAATAATTTGTTTAATGATTGTGTTAGTTGTTAGTTATTTGTTGAATAAAACATGTTGTATTTTGAAGAAAAAAAGTGTATGTCGTTTGTTTTTCAAACTCTTTGACTTTCTCTTTATCAATCACCATGATAGGGAGAGGAAAGGAATGAGAAGAAGACAAAAGTGGAAGTCAAACATGTGTTAAATAAAATAAGTTAGTGGAGGAAAAGAAGAACTTAGAAGAAAACAAAGAAGAAACTCACAGTCCCTTTTCATGGCCACTCCATTGCCTCGAAAAGATTTATTCATTATTACCTAAAAGGGTTTTTAATGGGTTGCATATTAGATGTAAGTCATAAAAATACTATACTATCTACTGACACGAACTTAGTGTAGAAAATGAAACAGGTGGCATGACGTTGCGGCACTTTCTACTGTGTTGCCAGTGTCCAGTACCGGACGTCACGTACCTGTTCGAATCCTCTTGTCTCTATACAAAATTCCCATTGTCCCTATATCGTCCCAGTGTTTGCATTTGTCCCTATAAATCTTGTCCCTATATCATCCGGGGGTGTGGTTGGTGTCTCTAATGCATTTTCACATAGTCCCTTTATTGTCACACTATACTAATGTAATGAGTTGAATAGAGATCAGAGATTACAAGAATATTCACGTGGAGAGGTAACGAGTTGGAAGACTGGTCAGTAATTGTAACGATATTCATGGCGAGGAGTAGTAACTTGGTAACGATATCACGGATTGTAACGATGGACATGGGGAGTGGTAATGAGGTGACAGAGCAATAAGGAATTATGATCATGCTCATGGGACATGAGTTGTCAGAGAGATCAGCGGGTAGAAAAGGTTTTTCTGGGGAGGGTAATGAATTGGCGGAGTGGTCAATGATCATAAAAATATTTATGGGGAAAGGATTGAACAGATTTAGATGTAAGGGATTATAATTATATGGTAATGTATTAGTGGAGAGGTAAGTTATAATAACGATGTTCAGGAAGAGTAGCAATGAGTTAGTTTTGTAGTCAGTGATTGTAACGATGTTCATCGGGACGGGAATTAAGTTGGCAGGGATGTCAGTAGTTGTAACTATGTATTTGAGGACTATTGATGATTTAGAGCGAGGTCACGGTTTATAGCCGTTCATGGGGAAGGGTTAGTGGTAAAACGTTGGTAGAGAGGTCAGAGATTATAACTATACTCGTGGGGAGGGATAATGAGTTTGTGGATTAGTCAGGGGTTGTAACGACGTGCATGGAGATAAGTAATGAACGGGTGGATTGGTCAGTAGTTGTAACGATGTTCGCGAGGAGGGGTAATGAATATATGTAGAGATCAAGGATTGTAGACATAATCATGAGGAGGGGTCATGAGTTGGTGGGTTGCAATCATGTTCATGAGATGGGGGGCATGATTGGACGAGATTTTATAGACTATAAAGATCTTCAGGGGATGGGCAATGAGTTGGAAGAGGGATCACTGATTACAACCATGTTCATGGAAAGGGGTAATGAGTTGGTATAGATGTCTGGGAATTTAACGATGTTCATGTCGAGGGGAAATGAGTTTGTGAAATGGTCGTTACAACCCCTTACTACGATGCTCATGGAGAGGGGAAATGAGTTGGTGGAGTGGTCGATTTTCATTAAAACATGTCATTAGTTTGAGGAAAGTCATGGATTGCAACAATGTATACTGGAGGCGAGTTCAAGGATTAGGGATTGTAACAGTGGTATGGGGTGTGGTATAGAGTTGATAAAGTCAGGGAGATTATAATAATTTACATTGAGTTGGTGTACAGGACAGGTTTCTAACTATATATATCAGGATGGTTAATGAGTTGTTTGCTAGGTCGAGGATTGAGTCTATGGACATGACGAAAGCTAATAAGTTGGTTTTGAGGTCAGAGTTTTGTACGTGCAGATATTGAATGGGGTGATTGAATGGAACGAGATCACGAGCGAGTAATGATATGTATAGAAAGTTAAAGAGTTGGGAAGTTAGGGACTTATCGATGTAGTGAGCTGATGGCGAGGTCAGTGATTGTAGCTCTTTGCATGTTGATGGTAATGAACTGGTAAAGGTCAGAGAATTTTAACCATGTACATAACGAGGTATAATTTGTTGGAGACGGGTCAGAGATTTATTACTATGTTCATTGGGATGGGGTCAGAGCATTATACATATCTACATGTGGGAGGTTAATAGATTCCAACTATGTACATGTACATGTGTGTAGTGAGATTTTGGGGTAGGGTCATGGGATTTTAACGATGTACTTTAGAAGGGGTAAGAGTCTGGGTGTCATATCAATGGATTGTAAAGATTTACGTATGACGGGGTAATGAGACATAGAAAACTAAAGGAACGCTGCTTAAGATTCATAGTTTATAATAGGGCAAAATCTTTGGCAGTAAATATTCTGTACTGATGTAGTTTTGTTTCACAGTTAAAAAGCACTTGCCTGTTATGTAATATACAAATCGAAACAGTTATGAAAATGCATACATGTTCATTTTATGGAGATGCATGTTTACTCGTTTTATGGTCAGGGCTGAATGTGTATAAGATGTGTACCAAATAGAGACGAATACAATTTTCCTTGGATCTCATATTTTCACATTACATTCTAGGATACAAGATTATAAAATGACACCCAAGGTATCAAACAGGTTAGATTGTTCTAATTCAATTCTAGCAGGAAATGGAAGCGTGCGGCAAGTAATGGCAGCTATTTACCTTCATTCACCTCTTCATGCACAGGAAGTGAGTTTCAGTACACCTAAGATTTAATATTTTACGGTCTGTAAACGCTATTGCTCATTCTGATTCTGATGCTCATAAGACATGCAATAACAATGTTTTTTATTATCTCCGCTAATCAAAGAAATCGAATCATGTCGATTATACCATCAAAGCAAGTTATTTGCTTGCCTGGTAATGTTGTAAAATATAAATATTGCAAGTGCGAAAACGAAAAGTGCATACAAGCATACCACATGTAATGAAAATTGTAAAACGTTGTGCCTGCAAGCGCACAGGACGGAATTTAGATAAAAACTAGGGATTTTCTTCGTACACAGCGGAATCAGGAAAATGATTCAAAATTCATGTTTACTTGACTTGCGCGGACTTTGTACATATACGAAGAACCACATACAAAGACTACGTAGTAGTGCGATCTGCACGGCATCGCGAATAATATCTGCGCCTGATTCGCATTTAATTGTCACGCCAGTGTCTCGAAATGTAGTTAAAATAACCGATATCATTTCGTGAACGAATGATTTAAACGTAACACAGATCAACATAAAGCGCAACACCATTCATTCTGTACATCTGATAAAGACTGATATGTGTAAGGAGTCTAGGATAAATTCCCTTGGGACATTTCCCCCACCCCACCCCCACCCCCACCGCGACATATCTCCCCATACATTTATCCCCTGGACTCCCCCCTCCCATCAAATAGGATTTTCCCCAGTCATTCCCTTCCCCATATACTCAAACTTAATTCATTTAATATGACATTTTGCCAATAAATTATAAAAACTTATATTAAGTTATGTTAAAAGAAAATGTTATTTGAAATAGATTTCAGTAGTAAGTGTTTAATGAAGTTCTGTTCTGTTCATATGTATTATAGTCATGTATACACTTTCGTGTTTTATGACTTTAAGCCCTGAAAAGGGCTAGTGGCCTCCCACCTTCCGAGGTCGGGCTCACCAGTGTCCAGTGCTGACACTTTTGCCCCAGCGCGTGGACCTATTAACCCCCCTGGTGGCTTACCGCCTTAGCGGGATGTTATCTTTCGATAACGTTGCTATCCAGGGAGGCGCTTAGCCCTAAGGCTGGGCTTTTGGTGGTGGTGCTGACCTTTATTGGCTGACCTTAAGACCCTTTGGTTGGCTGCGTATTGTACCGGCCTTCCGCCTCAACTCCCGCCTACTAAAGTCCCCCCAATGTCTAAGTTCACCTAACTTTATCTCAGGTGGATTATTGTCAAACTTAACCAGTTTTTCCTACGGGTGTCCCTATACCAATGATGTGTTAGCCACCTATTCAATTATCCAAATGTTCCTGACTTGTGAATTTGGAATATATTTTGATGAGGTTGCATTTTGCGTACTTAGCGTACTTATATGGTTCTAAAAAAAGAAATCAATCTCTAGGTGTATGTCACCTAATTTTGACATTTATCACCGCTTTGACAATGTTTTGTTTTTAATTTTGACTGCCTTTCCAAAGGATCTTGTTTTAATGTTGGGTCTTCCAGGCCAAAGTGAAGACATAGGTTGTAGGCTTATTTTCGGATAGTTGGCCGCGCGTCCCGGACTGTCCATCGCTATTCGGTCTACTCCGCTCCTGGGAGTTAGGGCTATCTGGGGGGAGGGGGGAGGTTCCTGATTTTCCCTTATCGGCCTTGACCTTTTTGTCCTTGTCATGTTGGGAAATCTTATTTTATATATAGTGCTTATAGGAGTCAGGATCCACCTAGGCTTGTGCTAATATGAGTCCTAGCGCCTGTTTTATGTTATGGACTAGGTATGGTGCTTGCAGTTATGTATATGTTTGTATGCGGGGATGGGTTATTAGGGTTCCGATACAGGCTTATTGAATCCCTTTATTGATATTGATGATTTGTTTTTGTTGATGGTTTGTTGTAGGCGTCTCTTTTGATGTTGGTTCCCCTCCTCCCTCCTATGAGGTCTGAATCCTTTCTTCTTTATTCTTGCATTTTTGATTTAGTAATATTGAATGATTCAAAATTATAAGGTTGTTGTCTCGTCGGTTTTGATTGGATGTTAAAAGCCGAGATTTCAATTCTAATCTAGTTCAATTTTGTTTTCTATTTAGGTTTTTAAGAAAATTATGTATGTTTAATGAAGTTATCATTTTCACATATTAAAAGTGTATTGTTTAAAAGTTACAGTTATAATCAATTGCTTTTAAGTATTCTATGATGATATCACAATTGTTGAAGTCGGCAACGAAGTTTGCAATTACCAAAGAAGAGTCTTTGTACTACATCTGGTTGATGAGGCAAATGTCCACCGAATATATGATCTAGGTTGACATTATGTTAGCTCTATTCACAACGACAAATTAATTAAACGATGGCTACTCCATCTGTTGTTTATCTTAAATATACCAAATATGCACAATAAATAAAGGTTAGACTCAAGCCTTTTCATCATACTTCAAAGAAACCTCCTGTTCTATAGTGAGTAAAAGTACCAGAAATTGGTTGACAAATAAACAATTCCCATTTTTTTAATAAATAAGAATACTTAAAAATGGGTGTGAATTTATGTTCACAGTCTAAATGTACCCTTAAGATCCATGTGTGTGTGTGTGTGTGTGTGAGAGAGAGAGAGAGAGAGAGAGAGAGAGAGAGAGAGAGAGAGAGAGAGAGAGAGAGAGAGAGAGAGAGAGAGAGAGAGAGAGAGAGAGAGAGAGAGGTATTTCAGGCGACAACAGTCATACCTGTGCATTAACGGTGATGCGGGATGCGAGTATACATCAAAGCTAAATGTTATTATATAAATAAAGTAGTATAAAAGAGAATGGGGGAAATGAGTGGAGAAAGTCCTATTGGATGGGGGAGTCCAAGAGGGGGGAATGTTCCTGGGGATATGTCGGGGGATGTCCAAGAGGGAGATGTCCTGATACTATTTTATCGAGCATTAACAAGATTTGTTATGCTGTGAGTCGATTTGAACGGTGTTAAAATACTTTGTATGCGAAACGAAGTAGCTTTTTTAGCTCCATTAAATGACGCTAATCTGACAATTCACTGAGTTACAGGTACAGATATCATTCGAGATGCTTCCCGGAACACACCACAGACACAATTACTAAGATAACAGAACACTGACTTAGTCAGCGAACAAACTATCATGGCAACGCCAGTGTAAGAAATTGTTTATACACAACCACGGCAAGGATCGAATTGGCAAGAACAGTTGTGGCCCTGCACTGAGCAAAGACACGAGGTATTGACAAGACAGCGCTGCTTCCTGAAGAATACCCTACATTTTGATGAACCTGGATAACAGAGGAACTTTTGACCAGATACAAGTAATGAGTAACTACCCCATAAATGAACTATAAAGTCCACATATCAAAGGAGATCAGCAAACACCACTACCATATGGACATACGAGCATCAATCGAAAGAAAGTACAAAAAGTAGAGCATCCATCAATATAAAGAAAAATAACAGACAATCAGTAAGCATCGCATATTTCAAGCATACCAATTTAAATCCCACTGGGAACGTAACTCGAAAGGTTTTAACATCATGAAATGATGGTATATAGATTCAGGCTGCAAATGTACCGAGGGTACAACGTGCAAACTGGCAAAACACATCCTTGAAATAAAAAGAGAATGTGCAAGAAGTATCAAAAACTTTTTCTTTTGGCGTTGCTTCCTTGTCAATACAAGGTACAAGGAGTGCATTGTTGATTTTTTTGTTGCTAGGACTTGTCGGCCTGGTGTCAGAATAATGTGACTGGTGTAACATGATGTTACATATCTGCGGCATGATGCCCCGCTGCTAGACATCACCATAAACTGCCCCACTGGAAACATCGTAGCTGCATAAAAGTGTTAGTTTAAGCGTCAAAAGCACACACACACACACACACACACACACACACACACACACACACACACACACACACACACATGATGCATCGTCTAAATAATTATTACTCGGATTGCCATTATGTATTTGTTGTCAGTTTTCGATTTCAAAAGTCATTCTTATCATTAAAATAATGCACAATATAACGGATGAACAAACAGGTAGGTGCGTATCAGTTGGTAAGTAAAAGAGTATAAGTAAAAATAATTCGAAAGAAAGAATGAATGAACGAACAAACGAACACTTATAGTGAATTATAGAACGGAAAGACATATATGAAAACTGCGAAATATACAAGAAGATACTAAAGGGCCATATCATTACGCAAAATGGACAATATAATTTTACTACTAACCCAAAGTCATGCAAGTTACGGAAATGAATGTAGTTACTATCTAAGTTGTTCAAGGGCTTTGTTTTTTTTTAATAAGACCGAGCAAAAAGAAAAAGTAAAACAAACAACTAAAATTCATATTATCTTCATAGCCGATAAATCACTAATCTCATCCATTTATAGGCCTTCAAAAAAGCCTTTATTTTCATCATCTCTAAATCTGGTTAATATCTTATCCTTGAGCATTATTTTGTAGATATTGATAGGAGCAGGCCAACATAATTCGCAGACAATAAGTTATAGTTCAAACGTAAAGAGTGGAGTTCACAGACAATATAATATAGGTCATAGAGTATAAGGTTTGTGCACATTTTATAGGTAAAGTTCACTCAGTACAAGGTAGAGTTCACATAGCACAATGTATAGTTCACAGTAAAAGGTATATTTCACAGAATATAAAATATAGTTAAAAAGCTATATTTCGTAGAGTATAAGGTATAGTTAATTGAGTATATTATAATTAACTGTATATTTCACACAGTATAAGCTATAATTCACATTATTTTTTATAATTCACTAAGTATAAAATAGAGCTCACATTATAAGTTATAGTCCACAGAGTATAAGATATAGCTCACAGAGTGTTAGGCATAGTTCACTGAGAAAAAGGTCGAGTTAACTGAGTATAAGGTATTGTTCACTAATATACGGTATAGTTCACAGAGTATAAGGTAGAGTTCACAGAGTATAAACTATGGCTGATAGTCCAGCGCAGCGTCACATTGTGGACATTCCTTTTTTGTTTTGTTTTTCTTTTTGTCCGAAAGCAATTTGGCTGCACAAACCTGGTGTTGTTCGTAACTGACACTAAATTATATGTATATTAAAAAGAGGAATTCGTAACCTCTTTTATAGTTTTTTTTTAATATGACACGCGTATAACCTTTTACCAAGGGATACAACTCAGAGAATCATATGCGATACTCGATAGTTTCCCCTGGTAAGTGTTGGACAATAGTTAAGATAGAGGAATATAAACATTAAAACAATACCTTTAATTCACAATGCTAAAGATCTCAATTGTTTGCGATTTTTTTAATACTGACATTAAACTTCCAATAGTTCATATATCACAGTGTTTAATTAAATAATCAAATAAAACAGGCATTTTTTCTGAATATGTCAGGTTATATTTGAGGAATGATATAAACGTTTATCAAAATACGTCATCATCATCGTCGTTGCCGTCCAAGTGCCACTGAGTGAAATTTGTATTGACTAAAGTATTAGCAATAGCTTTGTTAAGGAAAAAGGAAGAAACATCACAATGTCGGCGTTGAATTTTATGTGAAAGACTTTTAAAAATTTTAATCTCTTTGATTTTATAGTGGAGGATATTGAGGAATTTTCCTTCTATTCTTCTTTTCATCCGTTTTGTCTGTGACTCAGAGTCCTCTTTAAACTCTGCTGATGTTCACCAAATTTAATTTAGATGTTCATGCAATCACTTTTTTTTACAGGGTTTAAAACTATTAAGTCACCAGCATCTCAGGGCATTAGTAACAACTTGTAATTGTTGATTTCCTCACCAGGAATATCAGGAAATGGTTGTTAAACCCACAATCATTTTAATTTAAGTGCAATTTTCGACTCTTGTCCAGACATTGTCAAATGCATTTCTATAGCAGGAAAAAGGGTATGATAAATAACATATTTCGTCTATGACATTTGGATCACTGTCGGGGTGGATCGGTGGTAGATGTTCTAATACATTACTGTTCAAATTTAGACAATATGAAAAATCAAAGTAACAAAAGCAACAACTAGCAAAAACTAGCGACCGACAGGATGTGGGTTCAAAACCTGTCATAAGATCAATAATGGCTGATTATTAGGGTAGGATAAACCAAGGTGAATTCTTGTATTGTTCATTGCACATAGTCCTATTATTTCGACACCAAATAACTTTTTGGGTTACGGTGCCCTAAAATGGCAACAAATAAAACACACACACACACACACACACACACACATGCTAATGACAATTCAAGCAAAAAACATATCTTTAATTTCTAAGGACTAAAATAAATGTACAAATTCTATTTAAGAGTCATCATGCAAAGAAGCGTTTTCCTCGCATGTTCAGCCTTGATTCAATCAAAGTTTATCTATCCGAGTTATCGGGTGAGATCAATTGTTTATCGCATTTTCATATGGTGGCACACACATATTTCAAACAAGTCGATGACAGAGGAAACACCATGACAAGCAGCACGAACAGAATAATTGCTCTCCGTATTTATATCATAAGTAACGGTACCATACTAACTTTTTAATAAGCTTAGTCGACTCGATTATTATTCCGTGTCAAAGTCGAAATTACGAAACAGAGATAATCAATAACATCAAGGAAACGTTGCACATGCAAAACGTCACGTGGTCATTGAACCAAGAAAATAAGTATTTTTAATTTGTGGATATCGTTCCTTATTAATTTTGAATTCCATTGACATACGGAGTATAAAAGAAAAAAGCGTGATACATAAATTATAATTATACATAGCTAGTATTTTTGCGATGAATATCTGTTTAATATTAGGATTATTATCAAGTGAAGTTAACATGTTCATTTGGTTCTGGGTCATGTTAATTTAAGTTCTCTCATTACATTGTCTACCCTACTTGACGCTTGCCATATTCTGTATTACAATATTAGTAAGCGGTTGTTCTAGAATGGAAAATTACATTGTCATAGTATGTCCAGAAGGTGCTAATTCTAACATTGTTCTCGAATGGAAAATTCCATTGTCATAGCATGTCTAGAAGATGCCATTTATACCATTGTTCACGGATGGAAAATTCCATTGTCATAGCATGTCTAGAATATGTCATTATACCATTGATTACGGATGGAAAATTCCATTGTCATAGCAGGTCTAGACGGTGTCAATTGTGACCTAGGTCAAGAAAAATCTTGTTATCTTAGTTTATCTTAATTTATTCATTCTTGCTTTAGTATCCTTAGGCAGAATCAGTCTTCGTGTCATGTTTACTGTTTGATTTGGGTAAGAGTTATTTATTCAAATTGTTATTCTCTGGCAATACAATGTGATCAATGATATTCTTCAACAGAATTATTATTTAAAAATTATGAGGAATTCGAACAGTAATTGAAAATATTATCGTTATAATTTAAACAGTTATTTATGAGAAAAGATCAGTGATCTTTACTTCTAAAAATAGCATAGAAAAGCACACTAAGGACAAGGATTATCGTATATATATATATATATATATATATATATATATATATATATATATATATATATATATATATATATATATATATATATCAGATAAGTACCTTCTTACAAGTTCGTTAAATCACCATATACCATTCCGCCCCCGAAAAAAATATAAATTGAAAGTTATGAAATGAAATTTAGAGAATAAAAGCTAATAACCAAATACAATGAAGACGACTTACTTATTCTGCCTTTCACAATGGGTCTCCTTTATAATTTTCTCTGTTTAACAATTCTGATACAATTTTTGGCTACACACTCTACAACTGGACTGTAATATTGACTTCATTTCCATCTGAAAACACATTATGTTTACTGCAAACAAAACAAAATGATGTGATATTCCATCAGCGTCTTTGAGAAAATTTCAGTCAGAAGAATTAATATTTTCTCCATGTTAACATTCCAAACAATCAATGACAGAACAGAAACACAGGTGAAGTTGCTTCAGCTGCTCAAATAGCATGTACATGTATATTGTTGTTATTGTTATATGGTTTAACGCCATTTTTCAGCACAAGACAGGCTATACACGGCAGTCAGTATTAATGGTGGAGGAAGAACCCTGGAAAACCCAGAGAAAAACCACCGACCCACGAGAAGCTACTGGCAAGCTTTCTAACATACCCACGTTAGCCGAGTCTGTCCTCGAACTCACGCAGAGGTGAGTTGGCAGTGATCCGTAAAGGTCAGCGCTTTAGACCACTCTGCCACTCCAGGCCCCCATGTACATTGTACAGAATTGACACAAAAAACTAGTCCATCACAAACAAACAAAAACAAGAAAGAAAAAGAATTGAGTTCGCTCGACAGAGCGATAAAATCCATCCATTCAGGGCCAATTGAAAAATTTATTTCATCACAATATAACTTTAAATTTAAATTTTACGCTAACCAAAACGAGACCTTTTAAAGAATAATATCGAGCGCATGACGAAGTTCAAACGTCGCTGGGCCGTACTATGTGCATATTGATATTTTTTACTGTGTACTGATGAATCTAAAGTTGGGTGTTTATTTTAAAATAAAGTATAAATTAAAATTATTGATTTTTGTGGTGTTTTCTTTTATTATTAAGCTTTAAACAGAAAGAGACATAATGAACCAAAAATTAAAGGTTATTTCATTTTTTATGGGAAAATATGAACTGATTTTGTCTGAGTAATAGTGCACTCACAAAGTCATTCAGTGTTACTGGGAAAATACTGGTTCGTATTTTCCCGTACAAAAGTAGTAACTTATATACTTTTCTTTTGTAAAGACACACACACAAATATATATATATATATATATATATATATATATATATATATATATATATATATATATATATATATATATATATATATATATATATCAAATACACACATACTAATATTTCTTGCCAAATGCATGGACATTAATTGCAAGAACATTAACGCCTCCACTCGAATGCATGGACATCCTTTAGAATCATATTAACGCCTCTACCCAAATGCATGGACATCAATTATCGTCACACTAACTTTTCTACCCCAGTGCATTGGCATCCATTATCGTTACAAGAGCATTCTACACGAATGCATTGACCTCCATGGGCGTCACACTAACGTTCTACACGAATTCATTGCCATTCACTATCGTCACACTAACTTTTCTATCTGAGTCCATTGGCATTCTTTATCGTTACAATAGCGTTCTACATGAATGCATGGGCATCCATGGACGTTACACTAACGTTCTACATGAATTCATTGCCATTCACTATCGTCACACTAACATTTCCGCTCGATTGCATGGATATTCCCTATAATTACAATAACGTGTCTACCTGCTATGCAGTTACATCCATTTCAATGGCTTGTGAGCTGAGCACTTGTGTTGACTTAAGTTAACTCTACATACATGCATACATACATACATACATACATACATACATACATACATACATACATACATACATACATACATACATACATACATACATACATACATACATACATACATACATACATACATACATACATACATACATGAGAACATATGTGCATAATTACATATATACATAAATACGTAGATTTATAAATGGATACATAGATACTGTTAGATAGTTATTATCCCAAGCAGTACAGATCTTTCTAAACTATTTGAATATATGCATGAATTTAAGCAGGAAAACACTGCTATCCGATACTATATAAAGGTATCTCATTCCATATTCCTTATGGTATTGCATATAACACAGAGGATTATTTTTCGAGAACGAATGAAATATCTATTTCTATAAACAGGGACAGCTGTCTGTCTGCACATCGCACAATGAAACATTATTCCAATATTCACAGTTACACCCATAGCATGTAACTTAGATGATACTATTAGAACAATATGTGCTATTTCATAGTTTTTATTCAACTTTCTGGACTCAGATTGAGATTAACATGTTGTTTACAAAAATAAAATCAATGATTCAGTGCAGGTCGAAAATGAATTTAATTTTGGAGAAGGTCAAGTCCAAAGTACTAATATTTATAGCATAGACTAAATAGAAAGATTAAAAAAGTAGCTAACAAATAATACATATTAATTATATATATATATATATATATATATATATATATATATATATATATATATATATATATATATATATATATATATATATATTACACTTCCCCTCAGAAAGGAAATGAGATTTATGCAATAAATAAATAAATAATCAAATATACAAATTTACAAAAATTAAATCCTATAAATAACACAAAGGATACATGAATAATATTATATTTCTATACACATGAAACTGCATCTGCTATTAGACTGTCTTTTCCATTGACTTGCCTGATGTCAATATTGTATTTCTGCAACACCAAACGCTACGCTACCTTATCATTCTTAGATTTTATTTTCATGTTGCCAATGAAAGTAAGGGAATTGCGATCACTAAATACAGTAATCAGAAAATTAGCTGATGTAATATACACTTC
Source organism: Potamilus streckersoni (assembly GCA_016746295.1). Classification (NCBI taxonomy): domain Eukaryota; kingdom Metazoa; phylum Mollusca; class Bivalvia; order Unionida; family Unionidae; genus Potamilus; species Potamilus streckersoni. The sequence continues at coordinate 287,786 of JAEAOA010001808.1, read as the reverse complement.
AAAGTGTTTCAAAGCCATTATTAAATCCAAATAATCCTTCTCGAGTGTGAAACAATTTCTCTGACCTTTATTTAATTTCTTAAAAGCAGTCGCAAACTGGATTATCTACACCATTATTGTCTTCTTCTGCACGAACGCCAATATTAACATAGATTTTAAATGATTGGAATTTGGAGCTAAAATAACTGGTGCACTCTTAAATATGGTCTTTAAATTATTGGAAGACTCCTTACTTTTCTCAGACCAAAGAAACGTGGTTTTCTTGTTCAACAAATTTTTCAGAGGTTCAACAATTCTATAAAACTTGGAACACGAGAGTTTCAGTAATATCTAGTCATAACCAAACATCGTATCAGTTGCTATTTGCTGATAGGTACATAGAAGTAAGATATCGCCCTAACTTTATTTATAAGAAGAACTTGTCCTTATCCCACGTTATGTCAATGAAAGGTAAGAAAAGCACGACAAAACTAACTTTTGCATGAATTAATTGTGAAATTTATGTCAGTGAGTCAGTCAAAATATTTCCGAATTATCGATAGTGATTTTTTTCCATGTGTCTTTGTAGAAGATGATGTCATCGATGTAATCCTCACGATTATCTGGACAAGATGTAATAACGTTCATTAAATGTTGAAAAGTACACGGTCATCCTATCAGCCCAAAAGGACATTACTTTATATTGACAATGTCAATCTAGAGTCAAGGATGTCTAAATTTGCTTTGCCCTTTCCGTCAATGGAATTTGCCAGAATCTGCTCAGAAGAGCACATTTGTTGACATATTTTGCATTTCCAATTTTTTTAGATGCAGCTATCGACACTTGGCAATGAAAGTAAATATGTTTGGGTCACACTGTTTATTTTTCTATAGTCATTACACATGCAGAAATCATTATCTTGTTTCGGTACAAGAATGCATGGTGAAATCCAGTCGCTCTTATTCGGTTATATGAATACATTCGCCAGCAAAATCTAAACTTATTTTTTCCATACATTCCCGTGCGAGAAGGTTCGTTCTGTACGTATGTTTTTTCACAGGTATAATATCTACAATTTCAGCATCAACGTAGATGTTTAGTTCGTGTAGGAGCATCTGAAAATAAGTGCTCATATTCAATTATTAACTGTATTAGTTCATGCGCTTATTGTTACTGCGCATGTGACTTTTTCTAGTCCATCTTATTCATAATTTCTGAATTCTGAAGACTGGTTAAAGCAATGTCATTACAGACTTATTGCACATCATCGCTTAAATCCTCACGGCGTGGGACAGGTGCAATTGAATTGACTGCATGATTAACAGGACTATCTATATCAACATAGTCCCTTAATATACTTATAAGACAAATTTACTTTTGTTTTCACCTCCTAGAAGTGTTGATATAATTTATATCACATACTTTTGTTCAACTGTGTAAAGAATATGTTACTTAGCATGAAGAGATTTGTTGTATGGGTAAGAAAGACAGACCTCTGTGAGTCGGCTGAAAATTCTTTTACTTTTTATTTGTATCATACCTTTATTTCAGTTTTGGCTGAGTAGAGTACAGATTAGTTCTTGAAAATTCACACGCATTTGACAACTTCTATTTAATAGTAGAAATACAATCGAGAAAATTAATTTCTGCATTTATGTGAAAGGGGTTTCTCTCTTAACAACTTCAATGGCCCAAAAACAAGTTGATAGGTAGAAAATCCAAAAACTTCTTAACCTGATTCATTAACATCAAACAACATTAAATAAACACCTACATTTCAATCTTTTCCAGTATCAAAACAATATGACTTATTCAAATTTTTCAAACATGTTTCATGACATCTTTCTAAAGCCGCTTAGCTTTCAGAGTGATCAGCAGAAGACTTGAATTGTTGGATGCCTAATTCATGCACAACTGGCTTAAAAATTCATACATAAAATATGACCCCTGATCAGATCGGACAGAATTGGGCTGGCTAAATTTATCAAAGCTTTTATTATTGGTTTAGTTTTAAAATTCCTTAAAAGTAATTGCCTCTGGAAATCTTGTAGACAAATACATTATTGCCAACAATTATTGCTTTCCTTGCTTTGTCTTAGGTAAACATCCCTACAAATAAACCATCATTTGGGTGTCATATGCACAAAACGCAAAATTAAGTCAATTAACTGTTACAAATGTTAACATGGATATCCTAGGATACAATGTACAGCAAATCCATTCTAGCTATATATCTAAATGTCTGCCAGCTCCCTACAAGATATATGAAACGTCTGCCAGCTCCCTACAAAATATATGAAACGTCTGCCAGCTCCCTACAAGATATATGAAACGTCTGCCAGCTCCTACAAGATATATGAAAAGTCTGTCAGCTCCCTACAAGATATATGAAACGTCTGCCAGCTCCCTACAAGATATATGAAACGTCTGCCAGCTCCCTACAAGATATATGAAATGACTGCCAGCTCCCTACAAGATATATGAAAAGTCTGCCAGCTCCCTACAAGATATATGAAATAATAATAGCTATCTATCTAAATGTCTGCCAGCTCCCTACAAGATGTATGAAACGTCTGCCAGCTCCCTACAAGATATATGGAACGTCTGCCAGTAACTATCCATGCAATTAGCTAGCACACTCTAAAGGAGTACGGGCATAACGTGATGAACCCTCTCATTAATTCATCAATAGTAAGATTCAGTAGGTTCAACAACTTTATGATAGTGCAACGTAACTACAGATGACTACTCAGTTCAAAGCTTGTACTCTTGGTGCCCCAAGAGATACGTGCCCATAGCATTAATTGTTGCTAGCATTCTGTACTTGGATCACTATAAAAACACCCTTGGTATTACTATCAACGCACCTTTTAATCAATATAAATGTATCATTTAGTTTGCTTTCATTTTTAAAAGTGATTGGAGTTAAAAAATTATATTTATCTGTAAAATTTGCGACACAGTCGAGTACTTTGAATAATCTTCTTTTTCCAGTAGATAATGGTTGAAATACTGATTTTGAACGGTTAACTGTGCATATGAACACTTTATCCTTAAGGGCGCCAGGACCCTTTTCTCATCTCCATTACCCTGTTAATGGCATCTGAAATAGTCTCTGTTTGATGGGTGCGATTGTTCAGTACGAGTATGAAGAAAAATATAAACAGGAAGCTCTAAACTATAGGAATAAAGAAAAAAAAAGAAATCTCTCCAGTTATAATTTTCCTCTTGCAATACATTTGAGAAAGTGAAAACGTAATAGTGACATCAAGCGCCATCAACATCAAACTCAGGTGAAATTATTATGTAAATTACTATAGGGAAATTCTGCTGTTTGAGTAATTGATGTAACTATTTTCACAAACTATTTTCACACAACTAATGCTCAAAACAAATAGTGCTTCATACAACAAGGATTTTGGAAGCAAACAGAGGATGAATACAGGGATTCCTTAGATCATGTCTTGCCGAGGAAGTTATTTAGAACGTTTCTTTTGTGGATTTAGCTGAGGAATATTACACTAACAGCCACGAAGCTCGAGGTATTCATGTTACATATGGTATTGTATCTACTAGAAACGAATCGGTTGATAAAAACAACTATCATACGCAACAAATCAAGCCAAAACAAGTTCTCCTTGACTTGACTCGTTTATCCTATTTTCACTGGCACACAACTCTCTTTGGCCTGCACAAATACAATTTTCACTTTAAGAGGTTCTCTACAGTCACATTCTCACTAGCAAACAAGGTCTTCGAAAATTTAATAGCACCTTGTTGGACCACACAAAAGTAATATTCTAAAGTACTGACACAATTTATTGACTTTATTTCTTATTCACGGTTTTCGTACCCCGAATACGTTTGGAAAACAGACAAATATCACCTTCAGTCCAATATACCGAATATATGCAAACTTTCCGAAAAAATAAATAAAGAAAAATTAGTTTTGTCATATGTTAAACAAATGTTTATGTCATCATATAGAATCGGCAATATATAATATTACGAAATTTGCATAGTCAAGTACCACATATTTGCACGTTAATGGAACCTCAAAAGCGCACAGCTACTTTTAGAAATGGACCAGATTTAGTTTTACTTCTTTAGCAAAAGTAATGGTATGTTGTTTAGAATTAGGAACATTTCTTTCTTTATTCGGGTTGATTGGAAACCCTTCCTATTCTATCCCGTTGTGAATAGGTTTATGAAAACTGGTTGTAATCAGGGACCAACCAATCCCTGTAATGTCATTTAGAATGTTAACGTTCTTAATATCATTTCCATTTAGGAGATTTTGTAAGGAAAACGTTTGCTTTGATTTGCAATACTGTTCCCTTTTAGTGACAAAATAACTCAATGTATTCACGTATGACCTTATATACGATAATTTTAGTAGTTACAAAATGCCAGGCATTCGTGGTGATCATATCAAAGAAATCAAGCACATTAATAAATGGAACGGAGTTTATTAATTTCTACCACATGCAAATATCGATGTGTAGGCACTGGGGTGTGGGAGCATATTCATTCAGACTCCACATTTCGATTCAACAGGTAGATGAGACAATTTAAATCAGTTACAAAATGTGACAATTCAAATCAATAGGTATTTGAGATAACTCAAATCAGCTACAATATGACAGTTCATAGCAATAGGTATGTGAAACAATTTATATTTGTTACAAAAATGACAGTTATGGCAGGAGCAGATAGGCATCTAACTCAGCGGCATTTCTTTGTTATATTCCTTTATGTACAAGCTTTCAGAAACAGAGGGTTGAAGCAGTAATTGTTTTACCAAGGCTCCATAACATGTGGTTGAAGCAGTGACTGTTTTCAATGCATTTGCACCTAAATACACACGTTCCAATCAACGTGATAACCTAGTCTTGTTGATAAAAGAAAAGGAAAAATAATTTGAAACAGTAAATTATTATAAACTTCAAGCATAGTTTGTTCATTAAAATACCTTCAAATTTATTCGTCTTCTCTGCTATGGTTTTAATTTGACATGTCACAGTCTAAATGAAAATCAATTTCAATTCATTATAAAAAAAAATTTTCTTGAATGAACAATTGGTTTCAGTTGGAGATTTGAGAATAGTGAAATGAAAGGTTACATTTATTGAAAGTATGTATGCATAATGTATTATGCATTCAGGATTCGTGCAGAGTAACGTGATTCCTATCGACGTTTTACAAGGTTCGAGATATCAAATGAATTATCGGGCATTCTATGAAAAAGATACAATCTCATTTTAGTATGCATATATTAAAATTCATTTATAGATTATAATTTAGATTTTCCAAGCAATTACAAGCATATAACTTTAAAAATTTGCAATGGATGATTTCTTCTGTTTATCAAATTGGTATATCAAATTGTGATCCTTTCCATGGCGCAATAGTACGCATATATAAACTTTCTCGCGAGCGTCTGCAGTTGATTCAATTCTAGATCAATAATCGATTTCCACAAATTAGTCACTATTAACTTATAAAAATAATGACGAAAAGTATTAATAATCCCCGTTTTCTAAATTAATTTAATATGGTACACATTTTAATCACAATCCTTTCTGCTTTATGTTCTGCCCTTCCATCTCATGCACAACGGACAAACTGCGCCGAAATGTGGAATGAGAGAGGAAAGGAATTTGGTCTGGATTAAAACCTTGAAATAGAAATTACACCAAGTAACCTACAAGAATAGATTTAGTCGTAACGATACCTATGAACGTTCACTCGGAGTTACTAATAGCATTTATCAATGATACAATGTTGCAAACCAGTAAATTTTTCGGTTACGGGGTACACATACTCTGATATATTGAATGTTTTGGGGCTTTTTTTTAAAAACATAACATAATGTTCTAAAAATTGATTATTATTACTTAAATATGAAAATGTCCAAAGCTCTCTCTCGTAAAGGATTTTCCGACAATATCTCTGGACTTATGAACAATGGTAAAAGTAAAGACAAAACGACCAAAGGATGTGTGTGAGAGAGAGAGAGAGAGAGAGAGAGAGAGAGAGAGAGAGAGAGAGAGAGAGAGAGAGAGAGAGAGAGAGAGAGAGAGAGAGAGAGAGAGAGAGAGAGAGAGAGAAAATCTTGCTTTCAAGCATTGAATTAAGTCTCCATCATACAAGTCTCATAGGAAGAGAATAGTTAGAAATATAGTATTTTAATAGTGTGCCCATTAATTCCGGTTTTCGAGCTGAGGGCAATCATTCGTTGATAGTAAGTAAAAAGATACATTTATCATTTGCAGTAACGTGGTTATTGTGCACCGCAAAATTAATCACGGAATGTACCATTTCAAGAAAGGAGTTCATAAAAAAGGAAAGGACTCTTAAGTTGGGATTGTAATTATTTCAAAATTAGTTTTACGTTTTCTTAATATCGTACTAGGCTGGTACTGGTTTGATTTACTTTTTATTTTAGCCAGGAAAGTACACTCGGTCAGAATGTAACCAATCTGACCAAGCGGAAGTGACAGTTTGCACATTTGAAATAACTTTTATGAAATTCCGTCAGAGTTCCGATTAGTTTATCAACCAATAACTGCTGTGTGGCAGTTTATCGTGATGTCTATTCTGGATCATCATGCCTCAATCATGTAGCGTGATACCCCACACGCCGATTATTAATGACAGGTATTCTTTTACCCCTATTACGATGAGATATACCTAATTTATTTTCGAGCAGCAAGCTCTAATTTGTTTTTACTTCCAAAGTTTGAAGATGTCCGTGCAGAAAAGATCGCCATACGATGTGGCTATCTGACGCTGTTTATCAGCTGATGATTCTCGTGAAGGTACTTTCAAGGACAGCTTATTAGTCAATCAAGGATTAAAGTCTTGAACCCTGGAGGTAACAGGCATTACTCAAGCCTCGCAATCATATTGTGTCTGTTTTCTGATACGATATCCTTCAAAATAGGAACTGTATGTATGTATGTATGTATGTATGTATGTATGTATGTATGTATGTATGTATGTATGTATGTATGTATGTATGTATGTATGTATGTATGTATGTATGTATGTATGTATGTATGTATGTATGTATGTATGTATGTATGTATATATATATATATAACATTTAATTTTATGACTGCATAGAATAAACGGTTTAGCAGCAAGCATTAAACAGTTCTTTCATTTTTATCCAATATCATGCACATTATTATATGCATCAGTATCGAAGTCCTACACAAGCCTCCTCAAGCGATCCTGATGAACAAGAAGCTTTTATGATGTGATTATGATTTTTTAACGTAGCTTTAATCATTTTTCAGTCATATCTCTACGATGTCTGCAGTGTGGCAGTTTATAGTGATGTCTAGCACTGGGGATCATGCCTCAGACATGTAGCATGATGTCCCACCCAGTCACATTTTACTGACACCAGGCTGACCAGTCCTAGTACTAACCTCTTAATGCTGAGCGTCATGCAAGGCAGCTGTTAATACCATTTTTGTAAGTCTTTGGTATGACTCGACCGGGAATAGAACCCACGACCTCCCGTATCCAAAGCGGACGCTCTAACCACAAGGCCACTGGAGCGGTCAAGAAGCTATTGTAGAATGCACATTGCATTTTTCAACATTGCAACTAATCTTATACTAATAGACACGGCTATGAAAACCTGCCATAATTAATTTTAAGATGTTAATAATGTTAGAGATGGAATTACAATATAACACATAAGGTTCACAGAGGTGATTGATCAAAGGATAATTATCTAATTCACCAGCATCAGCATATGGAACAAAACTACTCATCTTTATCATCATTAATTTTGTTTCAAATGAATAAAAACAAATATTTTATTTATAATATTCTATCACTTAATGCTACGGTATTATATTTAACTTGTCTTTACTCCTGTATTTTATGTCTTCTAATTTCCGTAATTAAGGTCGTTTGCGCACACAATGATGCTACATGCATATTTGAGCAACCATGAATAAACGAGACATAATTAGGTTTTTTTTTATTCATAATAGATGATTTAAAATAGGCAAAAGTATTTACAAAAAATTGTATTTATTTTAAGGTGGCGCTCTACCGTTGTGGTACTTTGTGTAGTATTTGATTTTTAAAGAAAAGAATTTACTAGGGTTTCCCCAGTTGTAATACTGGCTATTTCAAAAAGACCTTTTATATTTTTTATAAGAATATTTCAGGTTTTTTTTTTGGTGTATCATTGAATGGTGTAACTTTTGTTATACTATATACAGTCCATCACTAATTAAGATGCGTAGCCATCGAAACACAGTAACAATACATTAAGGTAAACTATATGTATGCCAACACAACTCGCATTCTGCATATTGCAAATACACAGAACTTCACTGTACCGCTGTCACTCTTCCAAAGTATGTAATATCTGCGGTGAAGAATCCTAAATGCTTATAGAATACTGAAACCTTTTTAATAGTATTATGTTAAGTGTTTTAGTGTTTTCTGTTAACTGTTTTAGTATTATTTGTGAACTTTTTAGTGTTTTCTGTTAACTGTTCTAATTATATATAAACTGTTTTAGTGTTTTCTATTAACTGCTTTAGCAAATTTTATTAACAGTTTTATTATTATCTGTTAACTGTTTTAGTGTTTTCTGTTAACTGTTTTAGTGTTTCTGTTAACTATTTTAGTGTTTCTGTTAACTGTTTTAGGATTATTTATTAACTGTTTTAGTATTATTTGTTAACTGTTTTAGTGTTTTCTGTTAACTGTTTTAGTGTTTCTGTTAATTGTTTTAGGATTATTTATTAACTGTTTTAGTATTATATGTTAACTGTTTTTATATTATCTACAATATGATGACTGCTAACTTTTGTAGTATTATATACAATATGATAACTTGACTTTCGCAGAATAATCTAAAATATCATGACTAAATTTTTGTTCGTACTTAATATGTCAGCTAAACAGGCCAAGTTAATGAGATAAATGAAACGACTGAGTTGGTCAAATACACAGTCAAGTTTAGCAATTTTCTTTGGCGGTTGGAAGGTATGGAAATAAAACAAGAAATATATAAATACGCAACTTACTTTCTCATACACAATTTTGCTCCATACGGACAATGAGGTGGATCGTTATGGAACAATACGAACCACACATAAGAAACTCATTAAAGTTTAATAAGGAGCTTTCTATTACACCTTATATTCCTGTCGGGTAGAAGCCTTCTGACCATCCAGAAAGAACGATTAGTAGCCATAGTACAATCGCATTAATTGGAATACACAAATGGCATCTAATTCATTTGGTCTCGTGACGTGTCATTGTTTCTTTTCTGTTGTTTTTTTTTTTTTGCATAGTGATTCGATGCAACTATTGTCCTAGCATGGTCTGCGAACTAAGTCTATCCATAAAAGATGAAGTTTGTATAGTTTTACCATCTGTGTGATTTATGATTTATGATGGTCCTTTAAATAACATAATACCGTGCATAATCTTCAGGGCAAATTGTTATCAATTTGCCATTATTGTCTTTTTCCGTACAATTTAATGGTAGCCTTGAACTCAATTATCATATTCCATGACAAGCATTCATACGGAGAGGTTTTTGTAGGAGTCTTTAGTATGTCTGTGCCTTTTAGTATTATTTACGCATTCTTTAGCTTCATATTCCATATAATTCTATAAAAATGATCCAGAACAACAAAAAATACATACAATCAGGATTTCAAACCTAAATGTATATGTTGCCAATGAATATTATAAAACACACGTCAACTCAATAAATAAATTCGTAAAATTGGCAATACACTCAACACACAAATAAATGATTAAGAACAAAATACAGGCCCTATATCGTAATACATATGTTTCATTGGTTCCATTCGTAAGTTATTATTTTCTTTCAGAATGAGGAACGGGTATAATTTGAAATTGTTTTGTATCTGCAATATGGTCAACAGAGAGAATATTGACACACCTCTGTGCTACTTTCTTGTACTGTGGCTTAAATTTCTTTAAGGTGGCAATTATGAAAATCGTGCAGTATTTAAACCATACAGTCGATCAAAATGGCTACTCCAATGTGCTCGAGAAATAAATTTGAAGTGGTCCAAAGAACACTAATTTTAGAAGGGAAAATGCTTTCTTTTTCTAGAGTAGGCAGTCAATGAATTAAAATTATGCAGAAAATTACAACAAATTATCGTGATGTGTGTGTGTGTGTGTGTGTGTGTGTGTGTGTGTGTGTGTGCGCGCGCAATCGAGTTTGATGTCCAGGAACTGAAATGGACAAAGCAGAGCTAGCAGCCTTTTAATTAGGTGCATACAAGCCAAATATGTATACTATATAACCCAAATAGAACCCACCAATCAAACACCAAATTAAAGAATGACCGCTCTGGTGGCCAAGGGTTTAGAGAGTCAGCTTTGGATGCGGATTGCCGTGGGTTCGATCCTGGCCGAATCGTAGCAAATACGGTTGTGACAAATCCTGGAAATTACTTTTATTTAAAAGCCAAACCATATCACTAAAAAAAGAGTGAATCATTAGAAATAGAGTGAAACCATTACGATATATATATATATATATATATATATATATATATATATATATATATATATATATATATATATATATATATATATATATATATATATATATATATATTCCTTTGATCATACAATGTTTGAAGAAACCAATTGTAATCCCATAGTGTTCAGTGTGTAAACATGGATAGTGTTCAATATCTAGACATGGATTGTGTTCAGTGTGTAGACATGGATTGTGTTTAGTGTGTAGACATGGATTGTGTTCAGTGTGTAGTCATGGATTGTGTTCAGTGTGTAGACATGAATAGTGTTCAGTGTGTAAACATGGATTGTGTTCAGTGTGTAGACATGGATTGTGTTCAGTGTGTAGACATGGATATTCTACAATACAGCCCGTGAATGTTGCACATTTTTCAGTCCTTATTAACATGGCTGAGTTGTACACAACATAGTAATTGTTATTTTTTCCACATCCCCAACTTTGTTTAATGTATTTGAGTGGAGATTCTGTCCCAAGGAACGTAGAATTTTTCATAGTTAATGATCACATTTCTATAAACTTGGACTATTACAAATTTGCATTTCATTTGCACTTCATTAACTATCGGAGATTATATTATCTCATCAATGTCTGACGTTTAAGTAATTTCACGGCTTGCAGAGGTGAAATATATTGTCTCTCAATGTAAAGAATAAAGGATCTAATACAGGATTATCGTTCAAAATAGTTTCCCCACTATAAATTTAGATGCCGTTCAAAATAATAGTATAACAGATTTTTCAATCAGCATTTGCGTTTCATTTTCTTTTGATATATCATTCATTTACCGTGTTTTTCGTTTGCTTTCAACGTTTCCTTTATATTGCATGAATTATTCTGCGTTTAAAGTTAATTCTTTATTTAATTTACTTTCAGTCTGCATTTTGTTTTCATTCTGTATTTGCTTAGTGACAAATTACTCGATTCAAAGACTGCTAGATGATCATCAAACAGAAAGCTTAACATTTATTATTATTATCATTATTATTATTATTATTATTATTATTATTATTATTATTATTATTATTATTATTATTATTATTATTATTATTATTATTATTAATATTATCATTATTAATTATTATTATTAATTTTATTATTATCATTATTATTATTATTATTATTATTATTATTATTATTATTATTATTATTATTATTATTATTATTGTTGTTGTTGTTGTTGTTGTTGTTGTTGTTTCTTATGGAAAAAAAGAAAACGGAATAATTTTTTTAACTTTCTAAGCAAATGCTTATATTCGTTTCTAATGATATATATTAAAGATGACAGACTTCACAATAAGTTAGTTAATTCCTTATTAGGTCAATCATGTATTGTCTTTATTAATCGATACAAGCCCTGAACAGTTTCCTCCAACTAGCATAGAAGCCATGCACCAATCCCTGGTAGAAATTATAGTTTTTATAAAAGCGAGGTGACGAAAACAAGCTGCGATTAACCGAATAAGTGCCGTATTTAATGTGCAAATGCACGTACTTTAATTTCAATTGATTAGTCATCACCTTAGGGCAGTAGATAGCCTGAAATAAGATAGATCGTCGCAAAATTTATAAATGCATATATGATAAAAATTACAAATCCAACATTCATTATCTTGAAAAAAAAAGAAAACAATATATAAACTGTGATAAATTAAGTTTTGTATTTTGCTTTTGTATGATATATACGAGTATAAGCAGATATAGAGATATGTAAATGTATTGTCAAATATGTATGTGAGGATACAAAGTTTATTTCCCTATCATGAATCCTTTGGCACTCATGTTTCCATGGTTTCCATGCTTGTGCTCACATTTCAGTTGAGATGCCAATTTCTATTTCTACTTTCATTAGGCAAGTAGCTACGTAAGTGATCATTTATCATTTACTGATGATTTGTACCTGACTGTATTAATAAATCGGCGTTTAGAGGTTTATTCCACATCCGCCATAAATTATATTTGAGGTAAATATCTGCTCAATTCCTCGTTTTGATTTACAATCAAATTAATATTCCTAACAAGCGATGTCTTCTTTAAAAACCCTAGCGGTGTTTTATTTCAGGCAATATTTTGATTGTTGGGAGGGAATTAGAAAAGAAAAAACCGGAATGCGCAAGACTATAGTTAGAAATCTGAGGGAAAAGATTTGCAATCCCTGAGTATGAGATGGGTTTCGTTTCGTTCAAGATAACGTCTTTATTATTAAAAATAATATTTTCTAAGATATATTGTTTGCATGAGATATATACTAAAATATCAATATAAACCACTTTAAATATCTTAAATTTTTTAAAAGTATTTCCAAAGTCTACTGTTAAAGTCCATATCATTTGAGAGAGAGAGAGAGAGAGAGAGAGAGAGAGAGAGAGAGAGAGAGAGAGAGAGAGAGAGAGAGAGAGAGAGAGAGAGAGAGAGAGAGAGAGAGAGAGAGAGAGAGAGAGAGAGAGTGAACTCGGCATTCAAGATGAAAAAAAATCTATACCTGAATATTTAGCGTAAATAGGGACTCTTCCTACACATGCATTCCACCAGCAAACTTATCGACTGCATTGTAACAGTAATTATATTGACCGCAGTCCAACAGGAAAGGTATCGATCACTGTCTAATTGCAAAGATGTCGACCGCTGTCTAACAGCAGACATATCGACCGCTGTCTAACAACAGACATATCGACCGAAGTCTAACAGCTAACAATATATATATATATATATATATATATATATATATATATATATATATATATATATATATATATATATATATATATATATATATATATATATATATATATATATATATATATAAGACATATTAACCATAGTCAGTCAGCAAAGTTACAGACTGCTTTCTAACAACAAAAATACCGACTGTAGTTACTGTAGTTACCGACTGGGGTCTATCAGCAAAGATACCAACTGCCGTCTAACAGCAAAAAATACCGACCGAAGGCTAACAGCAATGATTCAGTGAAACAAATCAATTTGCCAAGTCAGAATCAAGTGTCTAATTTACTTAAATTATACTTGTTACATATATCTATCATTTAAATAAATAAGGTCTATTGTTTAACAGTTCTAGAATGAGGCTGCAACATTTTTAGCAAAGTGATTTAAATTAAAATCGATGTAACAAATATCTGGCTTGGGTTTACTTTGGCAATTGATATTTCTCTCTTAGAGGTTGCTTTTGTAATTCTCAAAAGCATAAATATCCTAATATCCATAGCAGATACAGACCATCTCCAGTATTGAATACATTCAAGATGAATACGAAACTAGAAACATGAAGTAACTCATAAACCCATACAATTTAGGTGGAATAAACATCTAATAACTAAATCGGTCTAAATGCAGTCCAGAGTGTCTAAGGTTGATTAACATTTCTTTCATTTATACAATGAAATGAAACAAAATATGTATGCGCTAATGGTCGCATATACATTAGTGCAATTGTTCAATATCAAAAGCTCATACAATTTGTTGTCATTGTCACTTCTTCACTTATTAATTCGTTGATCGATACAGCTTTTATACTGACGTATATTTTCGTATAAATCTAATGGAAATATTTAAATGACAACGTATTTAAATACTCGTGATAAAAGAACTATTACTTCTTTTGATTTATTACTATGTCTATAGCATCATTCTGATGTTGTATCTCACATTTCCATATTAATCACAAAACTATTTCTCTGGTGATAAGAATTTAAGTTAATTATTTTATATTGTGATTAGAAACTATGACTATTAAATGTTTCTGCATTTATCTTTTTTTTTTTAAGAGCATGACTTTTCTATTTTAGCATTTTTTAAAATGTGATGAAAATTACTGTCTTCGTATTTATGAGGAATATGATTACAGCGTCCGTTTTAATATTATCGAGAATGTAACGCCATATGTTACGTGTTATGTATAATAATGTAACGCCATATTTTTGGTGTTCTGTATACTAATGCAACGCCATATGTTACATGTTCCGTATAATAATGTAAGGCTGATGTTACGTGTTTCGTATAATAATGTAATGCCATATGTTACGTGTTATGTATAATAATGTAACGCCATATTTTTGGTGTTCTGTATACTAATGCAACGCCATATGTTACATGTTCCGTATAATAATGTAAGGCTGATGTTACGTGTTTTGTATAATAATGTAACGCCATATGTTACGTGTTCTGTATAATAATGTAACTCCATATATTTGGTGTTCTGTATACTAATGCAAAGACATATGTTACGTATTCCGTATAATAATGTAACTCAATATGCTACGCGTTCTGTATAGTAACGTATCGCCATCTGTTACGTGTTCCAGATAATAACATATCGATATCGTTATAAGTGTTTCAGATATTTCGCCATATGATACATGTTTCATTTAATAAAATATCGCCATATAATACGTGTTCCAGATAATAATATATTGTTATGTGTTACGTGTTCAGGATAATAAGATACGCGGTTCAAAGAGATAGTTCATATACCACGGCAATCGAATTTAGTAATCTGTGAATGCACATGTATAATGTAAACATGTATGTAATGTACCAATCACGACATTTATGCTGTATGTAAAGAAGCAATCACTGTGTCCATTTAGTAAGCTATAGACCATATATTGTCTTTATCTTTAAAAAATCTTTAATTATAGCAGCTTACTCAAGCTATGCTTTATTTGCAATCTTATTAATATACATCTTCTACTGAAAACAGAAGAATAAATGTAAACGACTCTTGTAGAATGTAAACTGAAAACCTTTTGCAATACACTGCAGTCTGCCTTATACAAAACATGTCTAATGAAACTTTTCAAAAAATATGTCAAGTGTAACGTTTGACAAAACATGTCCATTGAAGTTTTTGACATAACATTCCAATGAGACTTTTCACATAACATGTCCAATGAGACTTTTGACAAAACGTGTCCAATGAAACGTTGTCGAGGATAAAAAAAGAGAATATACAAATTACCCGTTTGCTTGTATTCAGACAATTAGGACGAATATCAATCTATTTAATGGTTTAGCAGTTAGGTTTAAATACAAGACATTCAAGCAATTTTCATTTCAGTGTTCAAATATGCCATTTCAACAAACTTTAAATTATAGTATTGTTACAATTCACCTTTGAATGGATATAAGTAAGTTTTGCTTTCTTGAGAGGATACCATTTGTCTGACTTTGCAGTAGCGTATTAGTTTGAAAATCTTTTCTACAATGTTTGCAGACTATATATATATATATATATATATATATATATATATATATATATATATATATATATATATATATATATATATATATATATATATATATGATCTGCAAACATTGCAATATATATTGGAGTTAGCAGACCTACCAACACCGAACCTTTAGCTAAATATACCTTGCATTATTTGCGTAATTGTTCAGGTTGCTAATTGGAGACCCGGTAGACATAACACGCAGAAGGTAGACGACATAACATGTGAAGGCCACCTGACCAGTTAAGGATGTAGACATAACACGTTTAGGCTAGATGACCGGTCAAGGATGTAGACATGACCGGTCAAGGATGTAGACATAACTGCTGTATGGCAAATAACCTGCCTAAAATGTAGACATAGCGCGTGTAGGACAAAAGATCAAGAAGGTAAACATCACACGTGTAGGTCAAATGTCCAGTCAAGAATTTAAACATAACACGTGTAGGTCAAATGACCTATCAATGATATAGACATGAAGAGTATTAAAAGAAAGTGGGTTCACTCAATCATTTTCTGACCTGAAATGGTTTAAAGCAGATTTATAAATCTTTAATTAATGCATTTTGTACCTTTCCTTTGACTGATGCATTTTGTACAATTTCTCTGATGCGTTTATTACCATATTTCGACTATTGCATTTGGTACCATATATTTTACTCTCGTTTGGTAGCATATTATCACTAATGTGTTTGGTACATATTTTGACTATTGCGTTTGGTACATATTTTGACTGGTATATATTTTGACTAATAATTTTTGCACATATGTTGACTAATGCGTTGCTTGTCTGAGTCTCTTATATATTTCTCTAATAACTGCAACGCAAATAAATTATTCCTAGACTGCAGGTCGGATTTTAAATAACTTATTTAAGATAACTCCAAAGTATATTTGACTTTTATTTCTAATTCCCTACTTAGCATAGTGTAGGTTTGTACGGGTCGTTATTTCCAACGTGTTTTTTGAATTACAAAATAATAACTACATTAATATCTTCTAATTATTAGCGATCCTTAAAATTAAAGTCACTATATTTTAGCTCCTTTCTCTTGAAGTCTTTTATGAAGAATATAGATACACGTGTAAGCTTTCTTTTTAACATATTGATCCATCCTTGACAAGGATCACAAATAAGCATGCCTGGAGACATAGTGTCAGTTGAAGACACAAATACACACATTTCTAAGTTCGCAGCGTAAGTCTTCGATATTTCATTATCGATATAATTATTTGCGATTTATCGATTGTATATTTTGGTTGCGTAAAGTCATATTTGATTGCTTGCAACTCTATTAGATTATTTTGATTTATTTAAATTAATATAAACATATTTTAAATATGATGGATATATTTGAATGCCTGCACATATATTTAAATGCGTATATACAAACTTAACTTCGTACAGACAGATCTGAATACATATTCAAAGCCTTTAGACATAATTTAAAGCCTTTAGACACAATTCAAAGCCTTTATACATAATTCATTCGTATGTAATTGTGTTAGATAGACGCATTTAAATACTTAATAATTTTTTTAAACTCACACCGATATATATATATATATATATATATATATATATATATATATATATATATATATACATACATACATACATACATACATACATACATACATACATACATACATACATACATACATACATACATACATACATACATACATACATACATACATACATACATACATACATACATACATGCATACATACATACATACATACATAATTTAGACATGTCAACGCAGCATATAGACAAATTTAAGTGTTTATAGTTATATTTGAATCCTTCTATGCACATTTCAATACTTATAAACACTATTGGATGCTTATAGACATATTCGAATGCGTATTGACACATTTCCATTCTTACAGAAACATCTGACCGCTCCGGTGACCTAGTGGTTAGAGCGTCCGCTTTGAATGCGCGAAGCCGTGGAATCGATCCCGGCCGAGTCATACCAAAGTCTTTCAAAACTGGTACTAACAGCTGCCTCGCTTGGAGTTCAGCATTAAGAGGTTAGTGTTAGGACTAGTCGGCCTGGTGTCAGGATAATGTGACTGGGTGGGACATCATGCTACATGTCTTGCGTTGTGCATATGCAGTTGCTTGATACTTCGTACAGTGTGATCTGACGTAATGTAAAGGTAGTTTCAAGACATTCGCAGTCTACTGGCTGACGTGTTATAACGATGCAGTAGTCTCAATACTTTATGCATTGTCTTATCTGATGCTTCGTACTTTGCTTCATACTCTGTACAGTATGCTGTCGGATATGTTACAAAAATGATGAAGCCTCGGAAATTTGTACAGTGTGATTTGACATGTAAAGATGAAGTATCCTTACTAATTTCTGTAGTATACGGTCTGACTTATTCTAAAAATGCAGTGTCTGACATACTGTAGAGATGAAGTAACCTTACTAAGTTTTTGCAGTATACGGTATGAACTGTGTTATGGACTGTTGTAAAATGAAGTGTCTGAGCTGTTCTAAATATGAAGCAGGCTGAATCAGTTGCATTCCTGGACTGGTGTAGGTATTATGTACAGATGGAACAATCTTAGTATTTTAACGCATTTGCAGTTTGGCCTCAATTCTTTCTTCAATGTGCCGTTTGACATATAGATGCAATTATCATAGTACCTTGTGCCTGTCAAGACATTATTGTGACCGATGATGCATCTAAAACCGAGAAATTTTAGTGTCTTCTAGAGGAGAGTTCTTATCGACCTATTTTCACCCCTACAGTTCAATAGATTAGGGAAAAAATACGGTGTAAGAATAGATCGTAAATCTTCTTTTTCGGTGCTTTATGTGGCAGACTTGGTTAAACCATCGATATCATAATTGCTGAACATTTTCTGTATATAGATATTGACGCGTTGTTGTGGGGATTAACGCCATTTTGTTGCACACGATAGGCTA
This sequence comes from Potamilus streckersoni, assembly GCA_016746295.1. Lineage (NCBI taxonomy): Eukaryota > Metazoa > Mollusca > Bivalvia > Unionida > Unionidae > Potamilus > Potamilus streckersoni. The sequence goes on along the minus strand of JAEAOA010001808.1, from coordinate 269,041 downwards.
TACATGGCAGCTAGTATTAATGGTGGAGGAAGAAACCGGGGAATCCGCGGAAATAACCACCGACCTACGAAAGGCTTCTGGCATGCTTTATCACTTATCCACAATTGCCGAATCTATGACTGATCTCACGCAGACAGAGGTGAGATGGCAGTGATCCGAGACGGAGAGCGAATTAGACCACTCGACCACTCGGATTCTATTGACTTGTCGATAATACCAATTAAGACACACTAGCTGCACCATTTGGGCTTCCTTTGCCTAATTGGGGTGAAGAAGAAACATTTGTGGTATTAATATTTAATCAATTTATATGTCTCGGGTTTTGAGATACTGAATATTCTACAAAATAAATGTTATATGGACGGTGCATTTTAACGGCATCTTGCTTACGATATTTGATGCCAATTACAAATGTAATATGGAATATTACTTGTAACGTCAGTTTTCCTACAATACGTGATGCTTTCATTCAATAAATACATGATGCAATTTAAAAATATAATGTGGACCATACATTGTAACATCATTTTGCTTACAATGCTTTATGCTAATTGCATGTTTTATTCTTATATTGTATTTAGTCCCATTTATATTTAATACACACGTTTGGTAGGTTAACTTTTGTATGTTATTCGTGTATGGTAATATCTCATAAGACATTTCTGTACTTTATACGTATTTGAGGGGGTATAACATGAGTCATTTTTGTACGTTCTTTGTTTATGTGAGTAGATGAGTTAATTATGTACACAAGAAGCTAAACAACGCACTGCACAAATCGATGAGCTGCATTTTCACATGTCAGATAATACACTGTACATGTTTACTTAGATTGAGTTCCCTTGGAAAGAAAGCTAGAATCTACCATATATTTTTCAGGTTGATTCGCTAAAATTAGGTAAAAAGACCCGACCTTATTTACAATATCGAGAAATTTGTCATTATGATAGTTTTCTTTTAGGCAAGTCTGTTACGACCTAGGTCACGTGTGGCGACATAGGTCACGTGGAGATAAATATATAAGGTTGTTTATATGGAAAAGTGTAATTCCTGTTTAAACATTTATGTAGTGTAAACACTTTTAGTTGTTCAGGTATAGTATGTGAGGATTTTGTTATATAAATTATGCATTGGAATTACAAAGTATGTATTGAGTTTTGGACGGAAACACTAATTTGAGACTAATGTGAATTCATTTAAAGGCATTCTGGATTATATCATTGTAAATTCCGCAAGAACATTTTGTAGTTCAGTACATACAAGACCATTTGTACATCAGGACAAGGTATTATTGTGCAAATCTATCAAAATAAATGTGACAAAACGATATGTAAAATTATATACCTATTACTTTAGCAAGCTGCTTTGGTAAAGCTTTACCGTAATACGAAACTTAAGATTGTCTAAATTTCTTGACGATAATAAATTATCAAACTAGATTCAGAAATAATTTTCTTTTATACAAACTTATTCAGTTTCTTAGACAATTAAAAAATACACTTTCTTCACGTTTGTTAATTTTAAAGTGCCTTTGATAATGTATAGAAATGACATCAGATGGAAATGTTTTAATTTTATGATAAGTATTGATAATGGTGTGTTTATATAAATAGTGAAGATCTGTTATTTTCCCCAGCTGCAAACGATGTAAGGCAAGGAGAAAATTTACTTTCATTATCATTCTCCTTAATCATAATTAACCTAGAATCTTTTTTCTTCAGGAAATGGATGTAGAGATAATTAAAATAAAATAGCAGAAGGTACGTGCTTTGCCCAAGCAGTTGGAATAACGTATCAGAAGGTATGTCATATGTCTAGGGCGATTTTTATTATCTCTATTGATTGGGGCAATTAAAATAATGAAGCAGAAAGGATATACTATATTGGAGCAATACAGTAAAGGAGCAGTATGTCTAATATGTCTATGGTATTGTTTGGGGCAATTCAGATAAAGTAGCCAAATATACATGCTGTTGTTTTTGTTGTTGTTGTTGTTGTTGTTGTTGTTGTTGTTGTTGTTGTTGTTGTTGTCAGTGCCTGAATACCAAATATGCAGTGTAGTCATCGGCATATGGGCCAAACTCTTTTTAGGGGACCTGCCACAATGTTCAAAATAGTATTGAATATATTTGATCTTGAAAGATACTTCGCGAGGAGGACAACGAGATTAGACTGCACGGGCCTCCATAGTGTTTAATCCACAACTGGATGTTGTTGTAGGGTTTAACGCCTTTTTTCAGCACGAGATAGCCTATACATCGTGGCAAGTATAAATGATGCAGGAAGAACCCGGGAAAAGACCGGAAAGAACCACCGACACACAAGAAGTAACTGGCAAGTTCTCTCTCTCTCTCTCTCTCTCTCTCTCTCTCTCTCTCTCTCTCTCTCTCTCTCTCTCTCTCTCTCTCTCTCTCTCTCTCTCACACACACACACACACACACACACACACACACAGGCTTTGTCAGAGAATCGAACGCACGCAGAGAGGTGAGAAGGCAGTGATCCGCAATGGTAAGCCACTCGGGGCCACACCCAACATGCATATAATGTTTGTATCAATTCAGATAAATTTTCAAAAGGTACATTATCATTCTCACATTTTCAGAAAAGCGTAAAGCTTAAAAGAAATACCGCGATAATAAAAATTATTTTGTAGACCAAAGACCAAATTGCATTTTGGTACAATGGTGTATTAAATAATTGTCAACTACGCCAACTACGCATGATATATATATATATATATATATATATATATATATATATATATATATATATATATATATATATATATATATATATATATATATATATATATATGTGTGTGTGTGTGTGTGTGTGTGTGTCATAAAATTTATGAGTTATTCAAGTTTCAACCATTTGCCAATAAAAAATACATAAGGTCCCTCTGATACGTGATAAAACAATTTTTCTCCCGAAAAGTTTTTGAAAAAAAACTACGTTGTCGGCAAAGTCATAATCTAACAATTTTATTAAATTTCACCACGGTCTATAAAGCCAAAAGCCATGAGTTGTTTTCTTTTCAATTTTGCATAATTCAGAAACTCTCATAGGCATAATAATGTTGGTATTAACACTACTATTGATAAAAACACTGTTAATAATAACAACCCTACTATTGATAAAATACTACCATTCGTAACAACACTACTGCTGATAACAATAGTACTATGGATAGTAGCACTAATATTGATAACAACAATACAATTGATAACAACATTGCTATTGGTAGCGATGCTTCGAGTGATAATACCACTACTATTCATAACAATGTTAATATTGATAACACATGAAAATACAACATTTAAAAATAATACTTATGTTCGTGTTCGGCAGGTAACGATTACTGTCTCTGATGTTAAACAAAAATGTCGCTTGTATTCAGTGAGATATTTTTTTTTTCTTATGGCTTGTACTGTTTTACACTTTGCTTGGATTGTACTGGATTACACTTTGCATGCAATGTCATTTTTTGGATTGTACCGTGTTATACATTGCATACAATGTCATTTTGTTTGGATTGTACTGTGCTACACTTTGCATGCAATGTCATTTTGTTTGGATTGTACTGTGTTACACTTTGCATGCAGTGTCATTTTGTTTGGATTGTACTGTGTTACACTTTGCATGCAGTCATATTTTTGGATTGTACTGTGTTACACTTTGCATGCAATGTCATTTTGTTTGGATTGTACTGTGTTACACTTTACTCTTTACATGACCAAAGAATGCAGGCATATCAAATAACCGTACTTGACCAGACGTTTATTTAACTTCGATTTTTCAATTAATCATCCTGTTATACGGTTTTCTAGAAAGCTTTAATGGGTGTTTACAGAGTAGCTGAAATCACTGACTGTAAACCTAGATTTCACAGCACGCCACATCTGAATGATATGCTTAAAAAATAACTAAAACAGACTTGCTACACAAAATTCTCAGAATGAATAAGTGAAAAATATACGTTTCTATTATTAATGATACAAACGTCTTACATATTTCTCCTTTTGAGAAGTTATTCAAAGTGCATTCACCAAAATGTACACAATGCGATATTGAACAAAATTTCAAATTTTATTTAACAATATTTAGATAGATAATCTACGATTAGCATATAATATATTTCGCTTTCATTAGCTCGTTGCCCTTCTAATCAAAGGTTAACTTGCCGATACAATTCTTGTTACATAGTTTTTAAGAAAAATAAAAAATCAAATAACTAATACTTTGTAAGCATTCTTTTAACATCACCTGATATGACTACTACCTTTAATAATAATAATAATAATAATAATAATAATAATAATAATAATAATAATAATAATAATAATAATAATAATAATAATAATAATAATAATAATAATAATAATAATAATAATAGTAATTATAATAATAATAATAATAATAATAATAATAATATAAATAATAATAATAATAATAATAATAGTAATTATAATAATAATAATAATAATAATAATAATAATAATAATAATAATAATAATAATAATAATAAAAATAATAATAATAATAATAATAATAATAATAATGATAATAATAATAATAATAATAATAATAATAATAATAATAATAATAATAATAATAATAATAATAATAATAATAATAATAATAATAATTATTATTATTATTATTATTATTATTATTATTATTAGTATTATTATTATTATTTTATTGTTGTTGTTGTTGCTATTGCTATTGCTATACATTATAGAAAAGTTCGAGAAGAAAACAAAAGCGCATAATCTTCAAAGTTTCTACAAAACATTGTGAAACTTGATGATAAAAATTCTAGACAAATCAAATGCACAGAGAGAGAGAGAGAGAGAGAGAGAGAGAGAGAGAGAGAGAGAGAGAGAGAGAGAGAGAGAGAGAGAGAGAGAGAGAGAGAGAGAGAGAGAGAGAGAGATATAGCTTTCTTAAAATCCATCGTAAAGCTCCAGTAATGACTTCTTGCAACCTTTCACTTTCGTCTTATTCGCGAGCAGATTGATCCATTGTTTTCGTTTCTAGCTTCATCGAAGAAAGAAATGAAATACGCTCCCACTGATACAAGTATAATTGGAGTTATTGATTATTTATGCTATGGATTCTTACAGGAAAATGTTACTAATTTGGAAAATTAATATACCACCGAATCGCGGTATCATAAGGGCAAACTCTAATTATCATTTATTTAAATATACTTTTCAGATATTTCGAGATGGATCTAAGGACGAGGAGATTATATAATTTTTAACGATAGTTAAAGTGAATGGAGATATGGTGGAAATATTTTTGTCACTATTTGCACTTGAACTCTTATTCGTCATTCAAGTCAATGTATCTGAATGTTGATTAGTTTGATCAAAAGTTCTAAGCATAAAGATATTTTAAAATAATTTTCTCTGTGCCATACAAAATATCCATCACTAGCGACTTTTGAGAGATGTAAGCATAAATATGACGTTATCAAACAATAAACAGCTGTAATGTGCTTGGGGGTACAGTTTCATACTCAACCCCGTTTGACCACTGAAAACGTATTTCTGGTAAAATGTAATGAGCTATAGTGTCTATTTGTATTGTTTTTCATTAATACAAACTGTTTGTTAAAATGAAAATGAAAATGTGATCTTGAAACAAAGTCGAAATATGTTATGTCGCAATATATTTATACAACCTCAACTTGATTTCATTATTTTGCAATATGGAAATTGAAATATTTATGTCTACACTATTTACTGTGCATATAACAAAGTTAATAGATCTTATTGTAAATATATTGATTTAAAATATTTGATTAATTTGTTTTTTGTAGCAATAATTTTGTATGTATTTTACATAAATATTCACCTGTCGAAGAAATACCTTTACAATAGGCCAAGTTTAATTTTTAATATGTAATTAAGAATTTCAAAATGAATAGTGTCTGCTAGTTTGATAGTGCTTAGTAGTATTTTAAACATAATAATTTTAAGACTCGTATAAAATATGAAGTTTATATTATTATAATGATCCCAAAAAATAATGATAAACTTTAACATAGTAAAAAAATTATATTTGAACCAATGGTTACAAATATTATCAAAGTTCTTTCATTTAGATGAAATGTACTAAAAAGATCTAGCTTTATGCGTCACATGATGAGATTTTGACTAATCAGAATGAATTTCAAAGAGGTTTTGGAAGTATTTGCACTTATTATATGATGATATTTGACACAAAACTCCTTGAAACAATATTCAATTATATATAGAAGATGTCTCCATGGAAATTAAATCCAACGTCTCAAGATGAGTTGTTTCAACATCCAACACCTCAAAAGAAAATGAAACCGTGTGAATATTGCCAATTAAATTATACATATTAAATAAGTAGTCCTATAATTTGTTGTGCTCGAGGGTATACAAATATCGAGATAAGGGAATAAAATATAGCTATCACTTGTTTGGTTGTGCGAGGGAAAAATTGCAAAGGAAGGATTATAGTATCTGAGTGCCAAGGACAGGTCAGCGTATCTCAAAGAAAAAGAATCCATTTGAACAAGACATTCCCAGATATATAACAGAATGAAAATTTGATGGCGTTGTTGCAACCATGGACAACGTTAATGCTATAAACGTTTCAAACGACCCAGTGCAATACTATTCCTTAAAATGAGTAAAATGACTATGCTCGTTTTATTCAATCGGAGGTTTTACATTGGAAGGAAGTGTAATTTTTCTGAGCACATACATGGAATTTATTTCTGTTTAATTTGATCAAAAAGTGCCTTTTCTACTAATGTTTGCTTTTTAATTTTATAAGAATGTGCGCTTTCTACTTTCTTACAGGTTATATTTTATCATAAAGTGTGTTCTTTATTCTGTGAAATTGAAGTCAATGTTTGTCATGTGCATTATATGTAATCAGTCATGCTGAATGAATTACGCTTGTCTCCGTACAAAATAATTTTTTTTAATGGCTAGCAGAGTATTTAAGTTTATAAATGTCATGATTTATTCAGTTCCGATACAATATTCCAGCAATTATCTACCACAAATCAAAAGGCCCATACATAAATTCCACGTATTCACATCGTAATCTGCTACAGTTCTCATTAACTCTTCCAAAAGGTGTGCACTGTTCCGCCACACATAACATAGTGATAGTGGTATGTCTAAACATCGTGCATGAAAAAAAATTATTTGTTGACATAACACAACTTTAGGGCAAAGGGACCAGTCTGGAATATTAATAAAAACATGCTGCCTAAAAATAAAATCTTTATTTGATGCAAGAAAACCAGTAGGATTGAAAAATCTGAATTAGTATTTCATTCATCGTGTTCGTTGTCTTGTAATCTTATTTTCCTGAGAAGCTTGAATGTATATAATAATAATAATAATAATAATAATAATAATAATAATAATAATAATAATAATAATAATAATAATAATAATAATAATAATAATAATAAAGTCTATATCGTACAATGAAGTAGTTGCAATGTACATATTGGAGTTAAGTTGTAATTAAACCAATATGACCTTTTTCATTAAATCATCACTTTTAACAAATACATTATAGGTTGCGTTTTACTCTCCTGTTTTCATGTTGTGTGCACTCACATGTGTGTGTGTGTGTTTGTGTGTGTGTGTGGTGGGGGTGGGTGGGTGGGTGTGCATGGAATTAGATGCAACTCTGGATAATCAAGGAGTATGACAGTGTTAATAGCTAAGGCATTCTTGCTCATGGAATTGTACTTTCAATCCTAGACTTATGGTCTGAAAAAAGGAATATTTAAAGAATGGCAAATCATAAGAAACTATCATTCAATCATTTCAAGATGTGTGAAACAAAATATTCATTTATCTAAAAAATGTACAGTCTAGCGTCATGAGTTGTTCAGACTGCTGTACGATTTAATACGCATGCGGAATGAATTAATATGTAACTTTCTGTGCGCTATTTGTTAGTATGTGTGTGGTATTAGTATGTATGCGCCATTTGTTAGTATTTGTGCGGTATTTGTTAGTATGGGTGTGGTATATTAGTATGTGTGTGATATAAGTTTGTGTGTGGCAAGAGTTAGAATATTTATGGTATAAGTTGGTATGTGCGCGCTATGAGTTAAGATGTATAGTTTGAAAACTGGCATGTATGCGGTATTAGGTAGCATGTGCGCATTAGAAATTAATATGCACCGGGTTTTTCTCTATTAGCTTAAATTCCTAAAATCAAAATAATAAATTTCGGAGGTGTTGGTTTTAAACGAGGAGGAATAGCCTTATAATCGGTAAATTTCGTACTTCTCAGCTATTCGGAAAACCTCTGCTTACTAATCTCATGTTTTCTAAGCATAAAGCGTATTCCAATTTTAAGTCAGCACATGCACTCGTTTCACGTGACTATCAACCATATAGTGAATAAAACCATGTTACGCATCGATTATTAGAACATAATTCCGTCACAACGTTTTAGAAGAGACTTCTAATGATTTTAAAATTATTAATACATTTAGATTTTACAGGACAAGACCACACACACACACACACACACACACACACACATATATATATATATATATATATATATATATATATATATATATATATATATATATATATATATATATTGCATCTATATATATATATATATATTGCATCTATATATATATATATATATATATATATATATATATATATATATATATATATATATATATATATATAGATGCAATAAACTGACGACGAACAGTACGAAACTAGTAACTAACTAGCCTAAGCGCTTTCAACTCTTAATGAGTCTTTTTCAAAGGCAAATACAAAACATATATAAGACAAACAAATAAACACAAAAACGTTGTGTTTGTAAACCTCTACATGGCTGTCTTCACATGTGCTAAAACTATAAATACAACCAGCTTGTATAGACTAGTTGCGGAAACTGAAAACGTTGTATAATTCTGAAGTGACAGGACCACAGATCAGCAGATACCATACATTACACTATTCATAGTTAAATGCCTGCGAGAGAGTAGCATCACATATTTGCTGAAATCATCCATGGGACCCTATTATATCTGCACGTTTAAGAGAGAGAGAGAGAGAGAGAGAGAGAGAGAGAGAGAGAGAGAGAGAGAGAGAGAGAGAGAGAGAGAGAGAGAGAGAGAGAGAGAGAGAGAGAGAGAAAAAGAGAGAGATTGTATCACATAAGAAAATAAGAATCCTGTTTATAAAGGGATGCAGATGAGAGAGATGAAGGAATCTTCGATGAGTAGACGTCATAAAAGCACTACACATGGGTAAAAACAGGTGACAGCACCGTAAGGTGGAAATCATTTAGCACTATTTTTGCAATACGTTGAAGATTTAGATTTTCTGTGACCTGTTATGACCGTTGAAAGACATTATTCAATATTTACACGCATTTCCAAAAATGAAGCATACAAATAAACAAGACAAAATGAACTCCTGCTAAGACATTCACTGCCTGGAGCAATATAAATCACATAAATGTAAATCTCCAAATATTTTCAAAGCACCCATTCTTCATTTAAGAAATATTTCATGAGATCCCTGATTATATTTAACAGTTGGCTAACATTACGTAAATTTAGATATATCAGCTCGATTACGTAAATACATTACAAGCTACACAGTTTACTCTCTTTCGTGAAAACCAAAAGAGTGGCCTTTAATAAGTGAGCAAAGACCAGTTTGAAAGAGATATTGCTGTGTTTTATTACTTAGCATTTGTGTCTGTTAAGTCTCACTTGTCTGATGCAGACATGGCTATAGGGAAAATGATAAATGCCCCATACATGCCATTACATGGAGCTCTAAAATCAGTTATCAATCCAAATAACAAGCATTAGCATAATAAAAAACAGACAGTTTTGAAATCATTTATTATACAGGAGAGGGAGGATCAAACGAAAATGTTTAATATGATGCTAGTCTCTTGGTTTTGTTTTCTAATGCTGATTGAAAAGGCACACACACAGAAACACACACACAATCACACACATATACAAACACTTACACATACCTTGTTTTACGCAAAGAGTCTATGAATTTTTCTTGTCCACTTGTTCACTTTCGCAACATTACGAAATCTTTGATCAGTACGTAATTAAGTCACTATGTTGTGAGATTATCTAGATCATATTAAGCAATATTAGTCATGTTGTGAGATTATCTAGATAATATTAAGCAATATTATTCATGTTGTGAGATTTTCTAGACCATAGTATTCAATATTATTCATGTTGTGAGATTTTCTAGACCATATTAAGCATTATTATTCATGTTGTGAGATTATCTAGACGATATTAAGCAATATTATTCATATTGTGAGATTATCTAGACCATATTAAGCAATATTATTCATGTTGTGAGATTATCTAGACCATATTAGGCAGTATTATTCATGTTGTGAGACTATCTAAACCATATTAAGCAATATTATTCATATTATGATATTATCCAGATCATATTAAGCAATATTGTTCATGTCGTGAGATTTTCTAGACCATATTATGCAATATTATTCATGTTGTGAGATTATCTAGACCATATTAGGTAGAATTATTCATGTTGTGAGATTATCTAGACCATATTATGCAATATTATTCATGTTGTGAGATTATCTAGATCATATTAAGCAATATTGTTCATGTCGTGAGATTATATAGACCACTATAAGCAATATTAGTCATGTTGTGAGATTATCTAGACCATATTAGGCAGTATTATTCATGTTGTGAGATTATCTTGACCATATTAAGCAATATTATTCACATTATGATATTATCCAGATCATATTAAGCAATATTGTTCATGTCGTGAGATTTTCTAGACCATATTATGCAATATTATTCATGTTGTGAGATTATCTAGACCATATTAGTTAGTATTATTCATGTTGTGAGATTATCTAGACCATATTATGCAATATTATTCATGTTGTGAGATTATCTAGACCATATTAGGCAATATTATTCATGTTGTGAGATTATCTAGATCATATTAAGCAATATTGTTCATGTCGTGAGATTATATAGACCACTATAAGCAATATTAGTCATGTTGTGAGATTATCTAGACCATATTAGGCAATATTATTCATGTTGTGAGATTATCTAGATCATATTAAGCAATATTGTTCATGTCGTGAGATTATATAGACCACTATAAGCAATATTAGTCATGTTGTGAGATTATCTAGACCATATTAGGCAGTATTATTCATGTTGTGAGACTATCTAAACCATATTAAGCAATATTATTCATGTTGTGAGACTATCTAAACCATATTAAGCAATATTATTCATGTTGTGAGACTATCTAAACCATATTAAGCAATATTATTCATATTATGATATTATCCAGATCATATTAAGCTATATTGTTTATGTCGTGAGATTTTCTAGACCATATTATGCAATATTATTCATGTTGTAATATTTTCTAGACCATATAAAGCATTATTATTCATGTTGTGAGATTATCTAAACCATATTAAGCAATATTATTTATGTTGTGAGATTATCTAGACCATATTATGCAATATTATTTATGTTGTGAGATTATCTAGACCATGTTAGGCAGTATTATTCATGTTGTGAGATTATATAGACCACTATAAGCAATATTATTCATGTTGTGAGATTTTCTAGACCATATTAAGCAATATTATTCATATTATGATATTATCCAGATCATATTAGGCAATATTGTTCATGTCGTGAGATTATATAGACCACTATAAGCAATATTAGTCATGTTCTAAGATTATATAGACAATGTTAAGCATTTATAGGCATAGCGCGATTAAAGGAAGACAGTCCTTCGTAATGAAATTCAATCTTAAGATTAAGTCTTACTTATATCGACAGTCAGTCACAATTGTACATATATAAACATCAAACGCCTTAAGTAATACAATACACGTAAAACATGTTAACATCAAACATGGTATTTGGTTCAAATGCTGATACATGGTAGCTTCATTTATATGTGACGGTAATTAGGGTAGTTTTTAATTCTATGAACCATACAGTCATATGCCAGCGACACCTAAATCGGTTCAATTATTTTTCATCACGTGACCCATACATAACATGTTTTCTCTTAGGGCCGTATATTTTGTTACATCGTTTTTAATTTACGTTATTTTATTGCTTATAGATAACAATTATTTTCTAGACTGCGTTTTAGAAAATTTGTATTCGTTAGTGGAATTTGAAGCAGTCATATTCTCATTTCTTTACATCTGAAGTTAATACCAGTAGAGATCATATATATTAAAGTATATGTAAAGTTAATACCATTACGAAGTTAGCAACAATCCATCTCATTGCTGTACTAAGTGTATCTAAAGGCAGTACCAGTTCAACTCAGAGTGAATATGAAATTAGCACCAGTCCAATTCATTATTGTTCAGAGTAAATCTGAAATTAGCACCAGTCCAATTTATTGTTGTATAGAGTATATCTGAAGTTCACACCAATCTAACTCATTGTTGTACTGACTTTATCTGATGGTAATAACAATCCAATACATTGCTGTAGAACTTATGCATCCTATTGCCAAAAAAAGACATACTTTTGCAATATTTATGCTGTTTTTTGATGTATAGCCGAATACATCAGTGTTAGAGCTGTGTACAGAACAAAAAATTATACCGTGGAATATCGTGATATTTTCCACGAGACTTAGCACAGTATACCGAAATTATGCTTGGGACCAAGAGTTCAACGTTCTGGGTCTGGTGCCTGACGCTGTTATGTTTAATTTACCTCTGTCAGTAGCTGGATCAATTTATTGCTCTAATTTATAGCAAAATAACACAATATATTATCTTATATTAAGAAAAATATTAAATATCTTGAGATAAATAAACAAAATATTTTGGCAAAAATGAATTTCGCAAGCCCACCTCCCACCTCGATACTGAAATGTATTTTACAGTGGATTAATGTGATATGTGTATGTTAATTGTTTCCTAGGTGTAATCTAAAATCTGTAACTAAGCGCAATGATTAAGTATACACTATCGCTATGAAATATATTGTGCTGACCTTATAGAACCTATTCATAAGCGTATAACGTGTTGCTAATGAAGCCTACAGTTTTCTAGTTACACTATTGCACTATTGATAACATAGACAGGGAAACTTTGAGTGGGATGCCGACACTCGGGAAAGATGTTAGAGATACATACTCAACGAACGAGAAAATATGTAATGGACTTTTAAAAAAAATACTTTAGTTCAGGAAATAAGCTTGGAAATCGTTGAATGGTTCGTAATCTTACAATAATCTACATACTTAACACTTTCCTATTCATTTGGGAATAACTTAAACATGACGCGGGGGATTATATCCTTTCATTTTGGTTTTTGTTATTGTTTCCTTTAATCCGAATTTTTCTGAAAGTTGGTTTTTCAACGAATATGGGTCACAAAAATTAGTTCGGCCATTGCGTCTGCATTAGTGGCAGGTGTCAAAGATGTGATTAAAAGCTCAAATAGAATTGTACTTGTTACCATTGATTTTGACATATAAGGCTGTTTTGTAAAAACAGATAGATTTCTTAAAATATTTTGTTATGAATACCATTAAATTCCTAGCAAGATTAATAGAAAATTTCCGTAAATTCCTGACGGAAACTACCGATGTGCCAGTACAGTGAAAAAGTACAATGATACGTACCACCGGCTTAAATTCCACGGTAAACCGATATACCTAATGTAATAAAATTAAGGTGATGCGAATTTGGTCATAGCGCTCCCTTTAAGCAGTGCTTAGGTTTGTGCGATTACTTGATTATTGGAATTGGGTGCAATGGGAAATTTTCCTTAGCCCGAAATAATTAGCCAATTACTTGGATCAAACGTCGTGGAGAGAAAGCGTTAGTGAGTTTCCGTGATGCCATGGTCAATAAATTCAGACCCAATCCGCATGAGTGACTCTGGAGTGATGTGGCACTTAATAAAATCTAATGGTGTACATTGGTTGTCATGACAGCAGTGGCACATTTGCAGTAAGAAACCGGCAAATTACTCTATGGAATTAATAAAACCACCCTGGTCCCCCAACCCCCCGAACTTGATTAAAAATTACGTAAAAATATTAGGGATTATTTTTGGGAAGAACTCGACGCACCTAAACTTTCGTGAAATAGTAATTAAGATTGATGCACAGATCAAACACTGGGCACACCAAGGTTAAACTCAATAGACCGTATACAGGTTGCCAAAACCTACATGTACAGCCAATTGAATTATACGATGAATGCGTGTTATCTCCCGGAAGCTATGATTGTCGATATTGAAATAAGAATAGTGAGATTTATATGGAATGATAAAATTCACTACTTAAAGAAAAGATATATGCAGACCTAAAGATAGAGAGGGTTTAGCCCCGCCGAACTTGAGTATTAAAAAGCAATTATACTGAATAAATTTAAACAATTATATAACTTATCAATGTATCCATGGGAAATGATATATTTATTTCTTTGGGTATTTATGTCTAGTTAGTAGTGATATCTACAAAAATAAAAAATTGATTAAACTATTAGAACCCCCTAGTTCATATAGAAGGATAAGAGGATTATTATACATTCATAGAGATAACAAAAAAATATGGGATAATAAGAATAAAATTTATACAATTATGTATGCAAGAAAAGGAGGAAATTGAATTATGATATCGTCATTTGAACTGGCCGGCCATTTGGAAAAACTGGGCACGTATAGGACCAGCCTCTTTACAACGTAGGCTCTTCCTATATACCTGCACAACAAATGGCTGACAGGTGAAATGACATTTAGTAGACATTTAATAATTCATGTACCAAAGTGTAGGTTATGTGTAAAATTTAGACTCAAAAAGTCATTTAATGCTTTTTGTTCTAAAACTGAACGGGAAAGACAAAAATTAAAAAATAAAATTAAGATCAAATACGGCGAAATAAATAAAAAACAACTACTATATACTAATAGCATCAATGATAGGGAAACTTACAATGATTTAATTTCCTACATCAGTACGATTATGAAAACAAGATCTGATTTTAATGACTAAATATTTGAATAGATAGTAATTGTAATCAATCTTAATCAATCAATCAATACCTGTGAGATCCTTTTCTATTTACAGCCATAGTAGTAACATATACACAAAAACAGACAGAGAAATGACCTTATTAAACGGGGAGACCCAAACGGTGCGAGGCCAATACTACGTAATCAACGTGTAAAGGATCTTCCCAAACGGGAGGTCAGCTAAAAGAACATAAAGAATATAACGAACCCCCCACGAAACAATATATATATATATATATATATATATATATATATATATATATATATATATATATATATATATATATATATATATATATATATATGTGCTATTTGTTTTTTGTTTATTGTATTTCGTTTTTGCAAAATTTTGTTCAAGGGTTTGTACATCATCCTAATTTGTTGTGAATACTCATTGATCCAGGCTGGTCTTGGAGTTTATTTATTGCAAGTAATCCTTGCTAGGGATAGGTATTGTCATGTGTATGCTATGTGTATGTGCTATTTGTATTGTATGATATATTGTGTTTTCTGAGGACTGGCTAAAGATCAAATTCTTAGAGATATTATTTACTTTCAATGGTTTTTATTGGTTTCATAATATTTTACTGTGTGCTATAAGAAGAAAGATGAATTTAACAGATGAGAAAATATTAGAAACGATATATATATATATATATATATATATATATATATATATATATATATATATATATATATATATATATATATGATACCGCGAATGTGGATATGTGAGAATGCTTGCCAGTAGCTTCTCGTGGGTCAGTGGTTCTTTCCTGTGATTTCCCTGTTTCTTCCTCCACCATTAATACTAGCCGCCATGTAAAGCCTGTCGTGTGCTGAAAAATGGCCTTAAGCCCAACAACAACAACAACTAATAGCTCGATAAATGAGAAGGGACTCTGATGAAACCGTTTATGTCGCCATGGTGGCAAATGTGATGTAGTTTTACTGGCCTGGTCTGCCTTAAAACCATAGACTGACTGGCCTAAGTTGGCGTAGTTAAAATAGTTTCCTGTATTAGGGATAGTTGTAGAATTTTTACGTTGTGAACTGCTGACGATACAGAAAGCTGATGTTATGAAACTACGCAGATGTGCGGTTGATGGATATTTGGCAAGTTGTGAATAATGTGGTCTCGCATTGATTAGAATAAAATTTAGGTATAAAATAGACACGTCGGGATTTCCAACTTACAGCAGAAGTTGTATAGTAGTCATTGGAAATTTGGGGTAAACTTATGACTTCTAGCTAAAATCTCGCCATGGTTTTGACACCGCTCTGTCATGCAAAGACTCCTGACATGTAATACCTACAATACCGAGTAGCTCTAGTGTTTATGACGTACAGCCCGCCATGCATCGTTGCGCACAATATATTTTTATGCTAAGTCCGATAGGTAAGACGTATTTCTGCAGTGTCCTTGATACACCTCCTATATATATATATATATATATATATATATATATATATATATATATATATATATATATATATATATATATATATATATATATATATATATATATATATATATATATATATATAAATTACTTGAATCAATTTATCGGTTGCAGAAATACGTTGAATATTGGTATAATATTTTCATTTATTTCGCATTCATTTAAAACTCACCACTGTTTGATTGCTGAAATGTGTGGATATATTTACTTGCCTTCAGATTGAATATTAGGGAACTATGAAAAGAAATATTAGCATATGTTTCCAGATGCTACTGGATTAATATGGACTTCCGTTACCACAGTTTTTTGGTCTATTATAAACTGAAATTTCCACAGTTTTCTGGCCTAAGGTATAGACTATGTTTCGACAGTATTTTGGTGGAATATAGTTTTATGTACGGTACAGTAA
Source organism: Potamilus streckersoni (assembly GCA_016746295.1). Taxonomy (NCBI): domain Eukaryota; kingdom Metazoa; phylum Mollusca; class Bivalvia; order Unionida; family Unionidae; genus Potamilus; species Potamilus streckersoni. The sequence continues at coordinate 252,056 of JAEAOA010001808.1, read as the reverse complement.
AATTCAGATAAATCGGTAACAGAAGAACATTCACGGGTATCGTGCTAGAATTCATAGATTGTAATGATAGATGATAAAGCAAGTGTATTTTTTATTTATATGGAAGGAAATGAAAGCATATGCGTGCTAGGGATGCAATTACATCACCTACGATATTGATTTAGGTGTGATTTACCACACATAATACTTAATAACATACCTTTTGATATCGAGTTAGGTGTAGTTTACTACAAATCAAATAAAGTAACACCACATGCAGTATCAATTTAGGTGTATGTTTCCTGCAAATGCCTCTCAATAACATATTTGGCGATATCGAATGATGTGTGGTTTACTGCACATAATACCTAATGACATCTTTTCGATATAGGGTTGGGTGTTATTTACTACAAAAATATCTGATAACATCATATGCGCTATCGATTTAGTGTGGTTTACAACGAATCAACTTGTGCGATATCGTGTTATCTGTTGTTTGTTTACAAATCACACCTGCTATCATATTGCCATATCGATTTAGGCATAGTTTACTGCAAATAATATCTGATATCATATTGTCATATCATTTTAGGTGCGGTTTAATGTACCTAATAAAGTTCAATTTATTTGACATTAAGAAATATATCAGATTTTATAAATAGAGAAATATTGTAGCAATGTACTCTATTTATAGGTTACTACGTTTGTATGGGGGAACTATGAACGAGTTGCATTTGTATGGGAAACTATGAACGAGTTACATTTGTATGGGAAACTATGAACGAGTTACATTTGTATGGGAATCTATGAACGAGTTACATTTGTATGGAAAAATGTGAACGAGTTTTTCGGATGAATACTATACAACCATGGGATTGACAACATTTCTACGAGAAAAGGAATTCATATTTCACATATCCATGGAATAACCTTTTTATTATATTCTCATTTTAGTATTCAATCTTACGCTTATAAAAATATAAACTAGAAACAATGTTACTGAATTTATGCTGCATTACAAAATAATTACAATAAAGGAGATTCGTCAATACACAAGAACATATTAATGCAAATATAACTCGCCCAGCAAAATTGGAACTTAGTTGCGACTTCGACATCACTGTCAAAAGTAATTGGAACTTCGTCGCGACTTCGACATCACTGTCAAAAGTATTTGGAACTTAGTCGCGACTTTGACATCACTGTCAAACAAAATTGCTGCTTTTGTCTACTTAAAACTGAAATTTAGAGTCATATTGTAAATGAATGTTCAATGCGACATCTTTTCCAGTTGGTCTGGAATGAATTTATGTGTGTGTGTGTGTGTTTATGTGTGTATATGTTTATGTGTGTGTGTTCTACTCAATTCCGCTGGACTTATTACTTGTTTCAATTCCAACACAAAACACACGTGTCTGTGGTTTGAGTAGGGACACGTTTGACTCAGCTGCACGTGTGCTTCCTTTGTCATTGAATGTTTGGAATCATAGTGTGGGAAAATATGAACTCTTTCAATTGTAATTATCACAAATGTGGAATTTTACGTTCATTTCATTTTAAGTGCATTAAGTATAATGTACTTGTAACGTAGTCGAAATTACAGTACAATTTCGATAAATGTGTAAGCAAGCTTTAGAACCAATTACATAGCTCATGTGATTCGGATTTGCAGAATGAACTAAGCACTATCTGAGGTAATTCAAAATACAAAGATGTAGTTATATTTTTGCCATTCTTATTACCAGCTAAAGAAAAAAATGCCCATGAGTTATTGCAAGCTTTCCAGTTTTGTTATGATCAGTACACAGTATAATGGTGTCTATTGCTAACCTAAATCAGCATCATTGTATCAACAAAATTAACACGGAATATTGAACAGCATACGGTGTATCGCAATACATTCACCTAGCGGAAATAAGAATTCTTCTTCGTCTTGGCCTATTGTCTCTGAGGCTCTCACTTTTCTACCAAGACCCTCATTTCCTTTTTTCCCCACGAATTTAGAATTTTATAGTAGAAAATGTCACGTATCTGACAGATATACCATAGTCGTTGCCCTCAGAATGCTTTTCATTGCTATTTTTATATTCCCCGAAGATCAATGGTCATAGTCTGAACCTTCCATTAACGGAATGTTACGAACATTTCTCCTAAATAGCTGTATAAATGATCACAATGGTATTTTCAATACTGCGTCTCTCACGATTGTTACGGACATAGTGAATATCATGTTGATTCGTTTGTTTGTTTTAAAATTTCATTTGTGGCTCAGTAAATTCATCCACATCAAGTTATTGTCTTTATTTTCAAATATACGAAAACTTTGCTTTAGTTCATCTATAAACAAATCTAATAAACTGAAACTTAAGGTCAAATATATGAGTGTACATGATTTCCTTACAAAGTAGTTTCATTTAGGCATTTGAGATCAATATGAGTGTTTAGTATCGTAAATGACTCCAACGATTCTTAAAGTGTAAAGTGAAAGAAAAAAGGAGTATGTAATAATTTGCTCATACTGTATCTATCTACTGTGTATATACTATCACTGTCGATATATACTGCGTATGTACTATTACTGTACCAATCTGATTTGTATGTACTATTCCAGTACCTATCTACTGTATATGTACTATTACTGTACCTTTCTACTGTGGATGTACCATTACTGTACCTATCTACTATGTGGCCTCTCAGCCAGAGCGTCCGCCTCGGAAATAGAGGTCACGGGTTCAATCCCCGGACAAGTTATACCAAACAATACAAAAACTTTGACACTGACGACATGGTATCGATATTATTAAATAATTGTGAAAGCTATGTTACAAATCAAAATCACACACAGACACACAATTCCTGTACCTATGCATTGTGTGTGTACTTTCTTTGTAGCTATCTACTGTGAATGTACTATTCCTGTATATATCTGCTGTGTATGTGCTATTATTGTACCTATGTACTGTGTATGTAATATTACTGTAACTATCAACTGTGAATGTACTATTATTGTAACTATCTGCTGTAACTGTACTGTTATTGTACCTATCTACTGTGAATGTACTATTACTGTACCTATCAACTGTGAATGTACTATTATTGTAGCTATCTGCTGTAAATGTACCATTATTGTACCTATCCACTGTGTATGTACTATTGCTGTACCTATCAACTGTGGATATACTATTATTGTAGCTATCTGAAGTGCAAGTACTATTGCTATAGCTATCTACTCCATATAATGCTGCTGTAGCTATGTATTACTATACCTATATACTGTGTATATACTATTACTGCTGATATATGCATGTACTATTAATGTACATATCTACTGTGAATTTGCTATTACTACAGCTACTATGATTGTGCTATTACTACAGCTATTAACTGTGAATGTACTATTACTGTACCTATCTACTTTGAATGTACTATTGCTATAGCTATTAATATGATTGTACTATTATTGTAGCTATCTGCTGTAAATGTACTATTACTATAAATATCTACTGTGAATGTACTATTACTGTGTTTATCTTCTGTGAATGTACTATTACTGTATTTATCTACTGTTTATGTACTATTACTGTTCATATCTACTTTAAATATACTATTACTGTATATATATATATATATATATATATATATATATATATATATATATATATATATATATATATATATATATATATACTGTAAATCAACAATTGCTATAGCTATATACTGTGCTATGTATTTACCTATCGACTTCGAGTCTATTATTACTGTAGACATCTACCGTGAATGTACTATTACTGTTCCTATCTACTGTGATTGAACTAGTGCTATAGATATCTACTGCGAATGTACTATTACTGTATAAATCTACTTTGAATGTACTATTAATATACCTATCTACTGTGAATGTACTATTACTAATGTTATCTATTGTGAACGTACTATTACTATTACTGTATATTACTATATGAATCTATAGAGAATATACTATTACTCTACATATCTTCTGTGAATGTACTATTACTACTACGTATCTACTGTGTACGTACTATTACTGTACCTATCTACAGTGAATATACTATTACTGTAGACATCTACTTTGAATGTACTATTACTGTAGACATCTAACGTGAATGTACTATTACTGTACCTACCGACTGTGAATGTACTATTACTGTGCCTATCGACTGTGAATGTACTATTGCTGTAGCTATCTACTACGAATATACTATTACTGTAGAAATCTACAGTGAATGTGATATTACTATTGCTGTCTATTCTATGTAATTCTACTGTAGTTAAATACTTTGTGCATTACTTTCGTTCAACTCGCTATAATTAGTGAATCAACCTTGGTGTAAACATTGTCACTTTGTTGCAAAAGAATGTCCGAGGAAAGTCATATAGCTGGCGATTTATATACGTAATGGATGCATACATACGTTATGCATTCCTTGATGAAATACGATCTGAAACTGTGTTCTTAAATAGCTTTAAGAAATTATCTACAGTCTAGTCAATAGTGTGTAAATTAAATCAGCGAGGAATTGATAGAATACTGCATTACTCTGACTTCCATTCAGTGCAGACATAATGTTAATTATGCATTGGCATTTATGTTCTTTTTTTATTTTAAAAAAAACCCAGCTGACATTGTTTCATAAATAGATCATATTTTTGAATTATTGTGTCCTTAAATATTTACAAGATGATATGAAAAACACATTAGTTCATTCATGGTTGTAATGAATATTACTCAAATAATGCATTCTGAAATTCTATCTATCTATCTATCTATCTATCTATCTATCTATCTATCTATCTATCTATCTATCTATCTATCTATCTATCTATCTATCTATCTATCTATCTATCTATCTATCTATCTATCTATCTATTCATCTATCCATCTATCCATCTATCCATCTATCTATCTATCTATATATCTATCTATTCATCTATCCATCTATCCATCTATCCATCGATCTATCTATCTATCTATCTATCTATCTATCTATCTATCTATCTATCTATCTATCTATCTATCTATCTATCTATCTATCTATCTATCTATCTATCTATCTATCTATCTATCTATCTATCTATCTATCTATCTCTATCGTGACGTATTTGCATTCATTGCATACACCTTTGACGTCTGGAATTCTTTACATTCCCACTTTTGGTGTCTTGAATTCATTTCACACATCATTTATTAATTGCGTTCACCCTTTTGAATGTCTTCAATTACTAGCATACTCCCTTTGAACGTATTGAATTCGTTTAATACACCACTTATGAGAGTCTTGGAATCATTGCATATATTTCTGTTGCCGCGAAAACATTGCAGTCACTATTTTTGACGAATTGATTTTATTGCATGCAACAAACGGAAGTCTTGAGTTTATTGCATACACACATTTCACGCGTTGAAGTCACTGCACACTTCCTTTTGAAGTATTGAATTCATTCCATTAACCCTTTTGGTGTCTTGAATTCATTCCACATACTGGACGTCTTGCATTCATTGCATGCACCATTTGAACGTCTTTCATTCATTGCATATATTATTAGAACATCTTGTATTTAATGCATATATTCTTTGGATGTCTTGCATTTATTATATGCACACTTTGTACGTCTTGCATTCATTGCATACACCCATTGGATGTCTTGCATTCATTGCATGCACACTTTGTACGTCTTGCATTCATTGCATACACCCATTGGATGTCTTGCATTCATTGCATGCACACTTTGTACGTCTTGCATTCATTGGATGCACACTTTGTACGTCTTGCATTCATTGTATGCACACTTTTTACGTCTTGCATTCATTGCATGCACACTTTGTACGTCTCGTATTCATTACATGCACACTTTGTACGTCTTGCATTCATTGCATGCACACTTTGTACGTCTTGCATTCATTGCATGCACACTTTGTACGTCCTGCATTCATTGCATGCACACTTTGTACGTCTTGCATTCATTGTATGCACACTTTGTACGTCTTGCATTCATTGTATGCACACTTTGTACGTCTTGTATTCATTGCATACACCTTTTGGATGTCTTGCATTAATTGCATACACCCATTGGATGTCTTGCATTCATTGCATACACCCTTTGGATGTCTTGCATTCATTGCATGCACACTTTGTACGTCTTGCATTAATTGCATGCACACTTTGTACGTCTTGTATTCATTACATGCACACTTTGTACGTCTTGCATTCATTGTATGCACACTTTGTACGTCTTGCATTCATTGTATGCACACTTTGTACGTCTTGTATTCATTGCATACACCTTTTGGATGTCTTGCATTAATTGCATACACCCATTGGATGTCTTGCATTCATTGCATACACCCTTTGGATGTCTTGCATTCATTGCATGCACACTTTGTACGTCTTGCATTAATTGCATGCACACTTTGTACGTCTTGTATTCATTACATGCACACTTTGTACGTCTTGCATTCATTGTATGCACACTTTGTACGTCTTGCATTCATTGCATGCACACTTTGTACGTCTTGCATTCATTGCATGCACACTTTGAACGTCTTGCATTCATTGTATGCACATTTTTACGTCTTGTATTTATTACATGCACACTTTGTACGTCTTGCATTCATTGCATACACCCTTTGGATGTCTTGCATTAATTGCATACACCCATTGGATGTCTTGCATTCACTGCATACACCCATTGGATGTCTTGCATTCATTGCATGCACATTTTGTTCGTCTTGCATTCATTGCATACACACTTTGTACGTCTTGCATTCATTGTATGCAGCCACTGATCGTCTTGCATTCATTGAATATATGATTAGGACATCTTACATTCAATGCATATACCTTTTGGACATCTTTTAATCATTACATGCACATTTGGGATGTATTGCATTCATTGCATGCACCCTTTTGACGTCTTGCACTCATTGCATACATCAATTAGACGTGTTGCATTCATTACATGAACCCTTTGAACGTCTTACATTCATTGCATACTTCCTTTGGACGTCTTACATTCAATGCATACATCGTTTGGACGTCTTAAATTCAATTCACACACCTTGAAAAGCTTTCCGAATACTTTGCCAATATAGTGTGAATGAAATTGAAAACAAATTTTGATTTCAAAACTCGCAATTCAAGAATATGAATGCGCGGACTTCAGTCAAAACCCTTATATAATTTCAATTCAGGTGTGCCATTTCAAATTACTTATCGAATATCCATATTAAACCACATATCAGACTTATAAAATGATATCGATATGTAATACGAAAGCTTATTGTTTGCGGCTGTCAGCTGATTCAACGTTTCCATTGTTACTCATTGCCGTATGATGCATATAAGTATTTCATTAATATAATATGCCCACTTTTGCCTATTAATATTGCGATTCCAGTCTTACTAAACAAAATGCTATTCAAGTCAGTTACCCTTTGGACGACACGAGAAAGAATTGTGTAAGCTCCTTAACATATTTGTAAATGCTTTAAGAGAATTTTTGCAAGAGTGTTGCGAGATAGAACTGATGCCTGTTTTCATTGCCTATTACATTACCTACGTTATTACCCAATTCAATTCGCACGGAAAACCCAATGACATTATCAGGTAACTATCAAGTTCTAACTTTGTCTTTGTAAAATTATCTCCGACGAATCTGTCGTTTCCATTGAATAAACGCTATGTCTAGGAATTTAAATACAATCTTTCAAATAAAGACTATTTGCTGGCCGGCACTATCGTATTTTCTAATCCAAAACATCATAAAACTAGTCCTTTGAGAATTCAGACTTATGCCGAAAATTGTATTGCATCTCACATGACCTATCCAGCTTATGGAACTACCACATAACCACGTAACTTAATAAACCACATTTATTTGTGCTTCGCTTGCTCACACTTATCCGAATAACTCACTAATGCATATGTTGTAGTTTGTTTCTATCGATGGAGCCAATATCACGGTTACATCACCAATCTCTTTTGCTTTTAATAAAGGGCGCTGTGGATGAGCAGCAAAACGCTATGTCTTTGTATTTTAACACTAATTCTAATACTATCTGAAAACATAAGGTATTAGCTTGGATGGAAGATATTTTATCAGCAGAAGAAACAAAGATTTACTTCAGGACACAAGAGTTCTAAAACTAAAAAATGAATTTTAATCAATTTTATGATGACAGAGAGCAGAAAAAGTGATTTTCTTAAAGTACTTTTATGTGTCTTTTTCATATCTCCTACGTATGCATTACCCATCCTACGCAAATCCGTGTATCTTATTTGCTTTATTCTGTACAGTAATAATATTTAACTGTTTCGCCTTATTGCTTACTAGAATAATAATACATTTTTATCCACACTGCTCCGAATATAAACTATCGATATTGTCATTCATAGCCGTCATGAAATATTAGTATTGTACTTCATACTCGAAATCTTATGTTAATTTGATGTTCGTAGTGGCTCGTCATGAAATCTGGTAATATCATGTCCAACATACTCGTCATGAAAAAAATTAATTTAATATCGTAAAATTCGCCATGAAATATACTAATTTCCTCCACTTCATACTAGTCATGAAATGTAGAACTTTCATGTCGTTCATATTCGCGATAAATTACAGTAATCTCATGCCCTTAATATTCGCCATAAATTACAGTAATTTCATATGTTTGATATTCGCCAAGAAATATGGTAATTCATATTCTTCATTTAATTAGGATCATTACTGTGATATTTATATAGTTAGGGCCTTTGCAGCGATATATACATGGCTATATATTTTACTGTCTAGATCACTACATATTTAAAACTGATGTTAAGATGGCTATATATTTTACAGTAATGTTTAGATACCACGATCCGTTATAGTGATGTCTAAATGTCTAGATTCTTCACAGTGATGTTTAAATGTCTAGGTTATTTACAGTAATGAGTAGATAACACGATCCGTTATAGTGATGTCTAAATGTCTAGATTCTTCACAGTGATGTTTAAATGTCTAGGTTATTTACAGTAATGTGTAGATAACACGATCCGTTATAGTGATGTCTAAATGTCTAGATTCTTCACAGTGATGTTTAAATGTCTAGGTCATTTAAAGTAATGAGTTGATAACACGATCCGTTATAGTGATGCCTAAATGTTCAGATTCTTCACAGTGATGTTTAAATGTCTAGGTATTTTACAGTAATGTGTAGATACCACGATCCGTTATAGTGATGTCTAAATGTCTAGATTCTTCACAGTGATGTTTAAATGTCTAGGTTTTTTACAGTAATATGTAGATACCACGATCCGTTATAGTGATGTCTAAATGTCTAGATTCTTCACAGTGATGTTTAAATGTCTAGGTTTTTTACAGTAATATGTAGATACCACGATCCGTTATAGTGATGTCTAAATGTATAGATTCTTCACAGTGATGTTTAAATGTCTAGGTTCTTTACAGTAATGTGTAGATACCAAAATCCGTTATAGTGATATCTAAATGTCTAGATTCTTCACAGTGATGTTTAGATACCAAGCTCCTTTATACTGACGTTTAAATGTCTAGGTTCTTTACAGTAATATGTAGATACCACGATCCGTTATAGTGATGTCTAAATGTCTAGATTCTTCACAGTGATGTTTAGATACCAAGCTCCTTTATACTGACGTTTAAATGTCTAGATTCTTTACAGTAATGAGTAGATACCACGATCCGTTATAGTGATGTCTAAATGTCTAGATTCTTCACAGTGATGTTTAGATACCAAGCTCCTTTATACTGACGTTTAAATGTCTAGGTTCTTTACAGTAATGAGTAGATACCACGATCCGTTATAGTGATGTCTAAATGACTGGGTTCTTTACAATGATGTTTAGATGCCAAGATCCGTTATAGTGATGTTTTAAGTGGCTAAATTCTTTACAGTGATGATTTAATGGCTAAATTCTTTGCAGTGATGGTTAGATATCAATATCTGTTATAGTGAAATTAAAATGGCAAGATTCTTTATAGTGATGTTTAAATGGCTAAATTCTTTACAGTAATGTTTAAATGGCTAAATTCATTACAGTGATGTTTAGATGAGTACAGCCTTTACAGTGATGTTTAGATCTCTACAGCCTTTGCAGTTAAATATAGATAATTACAGCCTTTACAATGTCTAGACGACGACAACCTTTATAATGATGCATATATGACTACAGCCTTTTTATAGTGATGTCTAGATGACTACAGCATTTACAGCGATATCCAGATGGCTACAGCCTTTTACAGTGATGTCTAAATGACTACAGCCTTTACAGTGATGTCTAAATGGTTGGAGCATTTGCAGAAGAGTTGAGGTGACTTCAGCTTTTACAGTGATGTTTATAGATTGCTACAGAATTTACAGCGCTGATTAAAAAATCTAGGTCTTTAACATCGGCATTTAGATGGCTATGTGTTTATGGCGATTGTTAGATGAAAACAACCTTGTAGATGACTACAGCCTTACAGTTTAGATAGTTAGAGTCGTTACAGCGATGTTTTCATGACACATGCCGTTACAGCAGTGTTTCCATGGCCACATGATTTAAGGCGATATTTAAAAGGCCATAGCCTTTACAGCGACGCCTAGATGGCTAGGGCCTGACGTCTAGATGGCTAGGGCCTTTGCATCGACGTCTAGATGGCTAGGGCCTTTACAGCGACATCTAGATGGCTATAGCCTTTTCAGCGACGTCTAGATGGATAGGCCTTTGCAGCGACGTCATAGGTGGCTAGGGCATTTACATCAGAATCTAAATGGAACGGACCTTTACAGCGATGTCTAGATGGCTACGGTCTTTACAGCGATGTTGGGATAGTTACATCCTTTACAGCGGCGTCTATATAACTAGAGCTTTTACAGCAATATCTAGATAGCCAGAGTTTTCTTTTACAGCAGAATTTAGATGATTAAATGAAATAAAAGCGGTAATACGGCGGTGTTTAGATGACTACATCTGTTACACGTGACAACAGTAATAGATAGTTTATTCTATTATGTCTGTTTTATAGATTTTTGAATACTTTTGAATACTTTCCATAGAAATTCTCTTCGTACGGATTTTGTCTGCAATGATATTTATAAATAATGTGTTTCTAGGAAAGTATTTAACATATGAAAAAGGATTAGTTCTACTTTCTAGAGCCGGAATAGACGATGTCAGAATTGCAGCAATGTTTTAAAAAAATATAATGAATTCACCAAGGTCAAGCTTATGTAACTTTACGTCTGAAAAATGAATACACACGGTAAGAAAGGGTCTGTCTGTGTTAGCCACTAAGAATGTAGGGCAGCAAGTCGGAATGAATGAAATTAAATGTAAACAAAACCAAAGATAAAAACAATAAAAAGATAGGAAGAAAGTAAATAATCATATATATAGACTAAGAAAACGCTATATCGGGTTATATCTTTTCTATAGGATCCAATTGTATTCGATTATAAAAGTATGTACTTAAATATTTTAAATGTCTCTTTCTGTATCACTCCAAAAAGAAATTTCTAGAATCACACTTGCAAACTTTTTAGTTTTCTTCACGTCAGTGAAAGATATTATTATAGAAAAAACTGCCTATTTCATAAATGTATTATTATGGACAATCATTTACTGTTTCAGAAAGATATTATTGACAAAACATGACTATTTCGAAAATATATTACTACAGTGTTATGCATATTTAATTTGCATTGTGTGGTAACCTTCATCCATGCTTACATGCCATGTATATTGAATCTGAATTGTTTGGTTGATATTGGCTAGTAATTTGAGGTAATGGTCTACATGATTACTCGCATCACTTTTGATTTGGTAAACAACACGTTGCATAGCTAGTATATGTCTTTGGATTTAAATCATTATTAGTTGGAGGTCAAAATGTTTACAAATGTTGAGTTCAAGGTCTAGATTGCATTTAGAAATTAAGAATATTTTAGAAGCAATATGCATACGAATTTCATCGGAAATCACCACATTCTGATTCTTTTAGTGTTTTAACTTGTGATGTAAATGTTGTTTATTTCAGAATAACCCACTCCTATCTTAACATTGGTCTTCAAAGCAATCATTTTAGTTGTTTAAAATAATATTTTATAAAATGTATTTTTAACATTTTTCATTTGAATTACAAATTTCTTCGAGTTTTCTAACTAAATTACTGTTTGTGAGAAATTAAACGTTTGGTACATTAGCACATTCTAGACCACGGGCACATTGGCACATTCAGTATTGGAGTTCATTCGGAAAATTCTATATTGTGGACATGTTATATATATATATATATATATATATATATATATATATATATATATATATATATATATATATATATATATATATATATATATATATATATATATATAGGATTAATTGGAATTTAATTCTCAGTACTGTAATTTCTGGTCTCATTTTGTATTCTAGGGAAATAAATTATTTTTTAATTTTTTTTTACCAAACTTGATACTTTTATCTCTTTTATATTACTTAGTTTAAGACCACATAGTTATTATAAAAGACAAAACAGTGACTGTTTCAGAGCGATGTTATTACAGGCACACTAGGGACTGTTTCAGAGCGATGTTATTACAGGCACACTAGGGACTGTTACAGAGCGATGTTATTACACGCACATTAGTGACTGTTTCAGACTTTATGCAAAGATTTTCTTTGCAACTAAAGAGTCACATAAGAATCAATGACATTTGATATAGAGAATATTTACAAATCAGATAGGAATCAACAATATTTCATAAAGGTCATGCTTCAAATTTGATAAGAATCAATAATATTTGACAGAGAGAAACATTTTATATCAGAGTTCACCCCCCCCAATGTCAGTACGTTACACATTTCAACTTTACTGCTTGGAAAAACAAGTCTAGTTGTTTCTGCGGAAGGTATATATATATATATATATATATATATATATATATATATATATATATATATATATATATATATATATATATATATATATATATATATATATATATATATATGAATGTCACAATAAACATCGAGGACTGCAGAAGGTTGAGGTAGGTGTACGTTTCTGTCAAGGAAACAGCTAACAATTATCTAAGATAAAGGTAGATATGAATCTCTTTAAGGGAAAGAAGTATAAGAAAGAACAAAAAGAAACAGAAAGATTTATAATAATTAGAACACAGCGATTATAAATAATATTGCTTATGACAAAACTGTATAGAATATTCGACAGTGGGTTGAAATGAAAATATAGATACATATACGTGTTTTTATGACATTGATGATTAAAACATATGGTGGGGAATAAACACTTAAAATTAAACAATGCAAGATTACAAAAATATTTACTACTCACCAGGTAAAATTCCCACCGTCTTTACTAAATATAAACAAGTAAAATTACTTAGACAGTTTATAGAAATATGTCTTTTATATTACAGTCAACACATGGAAAAATTTTTTTAAAAAGAAAATTGTCATACACAGATAATACAATAAAGTTCAAAGTATAATGCCTTCAAGGCCATCACAGATAGGATATGAAAGAAGAAAAGGTTTAACCTAGGTTGCGTTTAGCAATTTTTACCAAGAAAAAATGACGTACATATTATAAAGTGACATGAAGACAACTGGTTAATTGTAAACCTATAAGTTTATGTCGTACATCAGGAATATACAAAATGCTTCTGGATTACGAATATGCCTAAAGTATGCATAAAATGTTTAAAAATACGGTCAAGAGGCCTAAAATGCTTAAAAATACGGTCAATATGCCTACAATGTTTACAAATACGGTCAATATGCTTAAAATGCTTATAAATACGGTCAATATTCCTCGAATGCCTAAAAATGCGGTGAATATATCTACTATGCCTAAGAATAGGTAAATATGCCTAAAATCCCTAAAAAGGTGAATGTACTTAAAATGCCTAATAATGTTTTCACTACACCAAAAATGCCAAAAGATGTGGTAGATATAGCTAAAATGCCTAAACATGTGGACAATATACCTAAAATATTTAAAAATGCGGTTAATATACCTAAAATGTCTAAAATTGCAGTCAATATGCCTAAACATACGGTCAATATGCTTTACATGCCTAAATATAAGGTCAATATACCTAAATTACTTACAAATAGAATCAATATGCCTAAATTGCCTAAAAACTTAGGTCTATATACCTAGAATCCCTAAAAATGTGGTCAATATCTCTAAGCTGTCTAAAATTGCAAAATGCGTTTAGTGTGCCTAATATGCCTAAGCATACTGTCTATATGTCTAAAATACCTAAACATACGGTTAATATGCCTAAAATCCCTACATATATAGTCAACATGCCTATATTGCTTACAAATGTGGTCAATATGCCTAAAATGCCTAAAAATGCGGTCAATATACATAAAATGCTTAAAAATACGGTAAACATACCTAAAATGCCAAAAAGGCCTAAAATGCCTGCAAATGCGGTCAATAGACCTACAATGCCTAAAAATACGGTCAAAATAACTAATATGCTCGCAAATACGGTCAATATATGCCTAAAATACTTACAAATATTGTCAATATGCTTAAAATGCCTAAAATATGTCAATATACTGTACATGCCTATCAATATGTTCAATATATCTAAAATGTCTAAAAATGCGATCAATATACCTAAAATGTCTAAAAATGCGGTCAATATACCTAAAATGCGTTAAATGCAGTCAATATGCCTAAACTTAGCTTGTAAGAAATATATATTATCTTTGATAAAGTTTGATATCAATGATTAGGCCCTTAGTTATAACCGACGCTTATTCTACTAAATCAGGCAAAATGTTTATAATTACAAACGTACTCCCTAATTGTACTGCTAGGTTAAAGACGCCCTTTATATTGATTTGGTTTTGCTCCGTTGATCAAAAATTTTGGAAACTGAGTACTTGAGCATGAGACACATCAATCTGCAAAGCAAGCAATACTAATGGTGAAGAAAGGATTTATCGTCTGGGTATTATCAAATGGAAAAGACGGGTCACCCCAAAAAAGAGACAAAGTATTTCCTGTGTCTGTGGCGTTTCCTGTTCGATAAAGTTTGTAACGCCTTTGGCTTTATATTTTAATTGCAAATGGAACGGACAGTATTTTGCAATATACGATAGAAAGTTAAAAATTTTAATCTACAAACGTTTCCTCTTGCATGCCACTTTGTAAATATCAGATTCCATTGAAAGCAATCAGTTCTATGGGCTTGTTATTTTTCAGTTTTACAGTTCATCAAACAAATTGATCTTTAATACAAACTATTGATAATGATAAAAATCGTTGATTCTGGTCCTTACTAAAGCAAAGATCAGGAGAGACTCAATTTGTGTTGCGTAACATAGATCTGTGATTTACTTTTTTTGTGAGTCTGTGATTTTAGTGCCCTGAATGCAACATCATAAAACAGCATTTACATTTAAACAACAGAGTTTGTATCTAAAAGTCACTTTATTGTTCATTAGCTCTTCCACTATTTCCTCTTTACATTTCTATGGCAATCTATGGTTTTTCAAGACCTGCCAGTTGCATGTTTCATTAAATGCTGTAAGATAAGAAGAATAAAAGTTTTATATCCTGCGATATTTTCGGTGGATATAACGTTACGCTATATTATAATTATACAGAGCATGTGCATGGAAAACATCACAACTATCGTATCATATTGCGATAAACCTTGGCATACAATTATCTACGATGAGCAATTTATGCGTAAAACTTACAGATAAATTAAACATTTCCGGACGACCGGTCATTTGTCTGCGAAAGTTATCGAATTATGTAAAACGACGTTCCTTCAGGGCAATGTTGTGATTATTCTTTAGTATATTTGATGATGAAAAGGTTAAAGAGACAGGCAGCTGAAAATTTACTCAAGGAGCACCACAGAAGAAGAAAGATCGAGGAGGAATAAACGCGGGGTAGACTTATAAAGCTCCACAGTGGACTCAAGGGAATACTCAAATGTACCATTTAGAAGAAGCCTAGAAAAATGGGTGAATAAAAAGACTGGCTGATAAGGTACATTAAAATTTAGTAAAAGCATCATTTAAAAAAACTGATCCGATAATTAACTGAAGAGATTAAAAAGTTTTACTCATGCAAGATCAGTGTTTCATTCTCTCTTGGTTTCGTAACTCCTACAAAGAAAGTGGTTGTTTATTTTAGAGTGCAGCATCAGTGGTATATGTACCCTTCTCATTCAATTTAAAAAATACATACATACATACATACATACATACATACATACATACATACATACATACATACATACATACATACATACATACATACATACATACATACATACATACATACATACATACATACATACATACATACATACATACATACATACACACACACACACACACACACACACACACACACACACACATACATACATACATACATACATACATACATACATACATACATACATACATACATACATACATACATACATACATACATACATACATACATACATACATACATACATACATACATACATACATACATACATACATACATACATAGCTTAAATTGTATCCTGCGGGGGAAACAATAACGGTAACCCAAAAGCGGTAGGCCTTGACTTTTCTTGTAAAGTTTACCTTTCAAGATACTCCTTACTTAACAATACGGCATACAAAGGATAAGTCATGTATGACAATATTATACATACATGCTGACTAACAATTTTGTACGAAACTTTATCATGTCTATGTCAAGGTCATTTTTAAATGATTCCCAATTTCTCTTAATTCTTCCAGCTTTCAATATTTCATTATAAACAGACGTTTATGAGCGAGTTGTCGTGACAAGATTTCCTCCGGCGAGATAAAATTCACCCAATTAGCAGTCATGCACCTTGCTGTTTAAAGAAGTTAAGACGTAAGACGGCTAATTAGCAGTCATTCATTTGATGTTTAAAGACGCTAAGATATAAGACAGCTAACAAATAATAATGTACCTTGCAATTTAAAGTAAAAAGGACGTTTCAGATAATAATTTATTAGATGTCAAAACTGACAAAAACATGAGGTCATTAGTAAAAATTTAAATACACCATGGTGCGGGTGCTCTGTCTGTCTGTCTGTCTGTCTGTCTCTCTCTCTATATATATATATATATACACATACATACATACATAGATACATACATACATAGATACATACATACATACATACATACATACATACATACATACATACATACATACATACATACATACATACATACATACATACATACATAGATACATAGATACATAGATACATACATGCATGCATGCATGCATGCATACATACATACATACATACATACATACATACATACATACATACATACATACATACATACATACATACATACATACATACATACATACATACATACATACATACATACATACATACATACATACATACATACATACATACATACATACATACATTATGGATCACTTTCACACAAAAAGCTTGCTGAAGCGCCAACACAAACAACCAATAAAAATCATTGCATTCTTGCAGCAAACATATATCTTGGTACCAAATGTTATTAAAAACATATTCGGCAACATTGAGGACATACACCAAAATGTCTTAGTTCATTATTTGTTTTTTCCAAGATAAAAGCTGGAAACTGAAACAGACAATAAACGTGAAATGATAAACTGTTGATGCCCACGAAACATGATTTATACTATTATACCAAGAATCTGTAGCGTACATTAATTATTTCTCTCACAGTAAATATGTAAATATTCAACAGGATGCACATGGTCCTACACATTTGATAAATATTCTTTATCTTCCATTAAGACTCTTACGTATGTTAGATACTCCATAGCCTAACTACAATATTTCACTTGCTCTAAACATTCTACAGCGTACATACGTTCTTTAATAGACAGTAAATATTGTATTCTGATGGTACATATTATAAAGCGTACATAATTTATTTTACTTAAGGTAAGTATTCTATAGCGTACAGAGCGCATAAATTATTTAACGTACGATGAATACTCTACAACGTACATAAATTATTTCACTTACGGTAAATATTTCCAGAACATACATAAATAATTTCACTGACTAAAATTATTATACAACAGACAAAGTCTTGTACTTGTGGTAAATATTCTCAAGCGTAAAATCTTTTTTTTTAGATAGGTATTATTCCTCGTGCATAAATTATTTCACTGACGATAAATATATACAGCATTCATACATTATTTCACTTACGGTAAATATTGTGCAGATTATATATATATATATATATATATATATATATATATATATATATATATATATATATATATATATATATATATATATATATATATATATATATACAAAGCCTTGTACCTTTGGCAAATATTTTAAAGGATACATAGTCTTTCATTACGGTAAATATTCTACAGCGTGCATAAAGTCTTTAATTACGGTAAATATTCTACAGTGTGCATAAAGTTTTTAATTACGGTAAATATTATACGGCGTACTTAATGTCTTTAAGATAATGTTCTACAGCGTACGTACATCATTTCACTTATGGTACATATTCTACAGAGGGCATACATTTTATTCTACGGCGTAAATTAATTATTTTACTTATGACAAATATTCTACGGCGTACATTTAAAATCACAACCCTAATTGATATTAATGCCAACGCCATATATAGGATGTATTGTCATGCATATCTATACGTTTAATAAAATTTATTCATAACTCTGAGTTGTAGTGCTTAGGCATAGCTAAATTTTATTTACAAGTATAGGTTCTATTTTAAGAGTTTAAGAGTGACAATTTTGCGTAGGATATATAAATAGCCATGAGACAATTACTCCTACTAATATTATGCATGTTGACAAGTTGGGGGTAGTTTTTCATTGGCTGGTGGTGTCACACGGTTTAATAGAAGAATTAAGTGAGGCTGGATGGGTTACGTCAAGTAGGGCTTTTTTAGAATGTGGGGTATTTCCCAAACATCACCTAGGAGTAGTAGAAAAATGCATTTACTCTCATATGCTTGTAAATAAATACGTGGAGCTGAATAATTTTTCATCAGCTTATTTCTTATGGTCTTGTTGTAACATCAGTCGTATTCATTGATTTGTTTAGATATTATTTGAGAGAAAATAATTGTTTAGAATAGTCATTGGAACTTGAAAGTGTTCTTAGAACTAAACTATTATTCTGGGACTATTGTGAATTATTCAAAGAAGTTCTGGACAATGTCATTTTGATACATGATGACCGTTGTTAGACCAGCAAATTAGAGGATCTGAAATTCATTCTGAATATTCGAGCTTTCTGGAACTGAATTAAAGTTTTTTAGGTTTTTTTTATTTTAATTCAATTCATTCCTCTTACATTTTCATTTTAAACAATTGATAATCAAGTTATTTGTTAGGTTTTACAAAACGGACTGGTTTTGCTTCTTTCTGTATTTTAGTTTATGATCATTAATTTGTAAATTTGTAACATGTATATTTTAATTTATATGTATAAATTAAAAATGAGGGAATCTATATTTATGAAATTGAATAAATGTTATAATTTGCATTGTAATATTCCTGTAGCTAAATATAAATTTTGTATTTCTTTATGACAACGATACTAATGAAAATACAATCATCCTTTTATTCTTACTTGCATTTTATTAGTTCATTGTCTCACATAAATCCGAGATCATTTCTTAGGATGCGTCATTTGAGAAATTTAAATTGAGTTTGTTACTATGATTTATAATTTATTCAATGCGCAAATAATGAAAAGATCAAACTGCAATTAACCCGTTCTTGACAATAGTTATTTATCTATGTTATAATTAATAGTCTCTATTATCTCAAGATGAAACCGTATGTCAGCAATGCGTAGATTTATGTCAACAATGCGTAGATTTATGTCAACAATGCGTAGATTTATGTCAACAATGCGTAGATTTATGTCAACAATGCGTAGATTTTCGGTTTAGATATCTAGTTCATTCTTTTTTCAGCTTTCCATAGACACAAGAATATATCCAGGTGGGTGAGAAATGATACACCTTTTGGTCCTATAATGAATTCTAAACCTGTAAAGTTTTTGCCGTCATATCAAAGTGAACGTTCCTGCTTCACGTTCATTTTTAAGTTGATGTGCTACTTCCGTACCGGTTACAGCTCATCGGGTTAGAACGGCTGTAGGAACAGTGGAATTACAACTCATTTCGATGCCATTTTTATGCTCTTACTAGACTGCAGACCTTAGTAAGCTGGATGCCTTTGCATTTATAACTCTGTGACTATTCATGTGTGAAGCGAGAATATGACGGGACGTTATAATGAAAGATATTTCAAGGATATATCATAGTGAAAAATCGTTTTCTCTTAGCTATTTCTTATGTGAGTTTTCTTTCTAATTTTAGATGAAGTTTAAATATAAAACAATCACGAATAAGTTTCTACCTTGTCATATAAAAATATATTTTGATTCAACATCTTGGTGGAATATGCTTATTGATTTTTAATTCAGCCTATTGAAAAGATTTTTATTTATGACAATTCCAGGTCAAGAAAAAAATATGTAATTTTTTCAATTTAGCAAGAATAAACATCTGACAAAAATGACATTTATCATACGTATTAATTGATATTGTTTTCACATCAACATCTGAGAATATCAAGATCTGTAGCTGTTTTATAAATTTGACAATAATGAAGATTGAAACAATTTACTTTATTCTCTTAATAAAAGTTAATAACGTGAACTCCAAAATAACAAAAATTAATAGTAAAGTCTCTATAGAAGTTAATTCATAACAAATTTCAATAATGCTTTATTTTATACCCCATCGTTATTAGCATTTTGTTTGTTTTATAGAATTCTCGCTATGTCCATGGAATGTAAGCACAGACTATCTGATAGATGACTGATGCGTTTTGAGAGTACTGTGTCTGTTCCTATGAAGTATGGTAAACCAAAGCTATTATTGACTTGTCCGCTGAATTATATCCAGTATTTCAAATTAAACATTTCTAAGTGTCTATTTATTAAAATATCTTAGGAGATAAACGAATGAATACATTTTCGTCAATATTATATATACTAAATAGCACTTGCTGGCATTCAATAAGATATGTTTTATAGACTAAATAAAATATGCTGGACATTCATTAGGATTTGTTTGTATATCACATAATGAATACTCAATAATATGTTTTTAATAACCATAGGCTCCGAGTGGCCGAGTGGTCTAAAGCGCTGTACGTTACGGATCACTGCCATCTCACCTCTGTCTGCAGGAGTTCGAGTCTAGGATTCGGCGAATGTGAATATGTGAGAAAGCTTGCCAGTAGCCTCTCGTGGGTCGGTGGTTCTTTCCGGTGATTTCCCGGTTTCTTCCTCCACCATTTATACTGGCCGCCATGAATAGCCTATCGTGTGCTGAAAAATGGCGTTAAGCCCAACAACAACAATAACCATAAATTAAAACTTTAAAAGGACAAACTCAAAGATGACAATAATAGATATCATTTGAAATGAGATTTAAAGGTGCAGAGCATTTCTTCGTAGTAATTGTGTCATGTGTGAACTTATGATGCAGGTTTAAATATGACATATGGTAAGTCAAAACAATATATGGACATTGAATTTATATTGTGTACTTGAACGCTGATGATGATTGAAGGTACACTTTCGGCTTGCCTGACCTTTCTCAGTTTTTCAGAGATTTTTACTTTAATTTGAATTCAAGGCCGAACCTTATTTACAAATTTAAAATGTTATTGAAGCGAACTTGCTTATAATTTGACAGAATTGTCTATTTAAAATTAGCCACATCTTGGGGATTCTATTGTGTCTTTTATGTCACGTGGAAAAAGACTATCTATCTATCTATATATATATATATATATATATATATATATATATATATATATATATATATATATATATATATATATATATATATATATATATATATATATATATATATATAAAGAATACAATTCATTGGCGAATAACAACCCTTTCAAGCGTACTGGATCCACCAAGGGATCACGTGTGTCAGGGATTAATTAAAATAGATAAAATAAACTGACGACGAACAGTATGAAACTAGTAACTAACTAGCCTAAGCGCTTTCGACTCTTAATGAGTCTTTTTCAAAAGCAAATACAAAACATATATACGATAAACAAATAAACACAAAAACTTTGTGTTTGTAAACCTCTAAATTGCTGTCTTCACATGTGCTGAAACTATAAATACAACCAGCTTGTATAGACTAGTTGCGGAAACTGAAAACGTTGTATAATCCCTAAAAGTCTACAAGCCAAAGCGACATCTATTTTTACTTTTTGTACATATGTAACGCAGATTTTATCCCGGATATTTGATTCTATACCGGTTATTCTTATAGTAAAAATTGAAGGATAATAAGAAGATTTAGAAAATGTTAAATTCTACTAGTGTATAATTTTCATTTTCTAGTCTTCTTGGTTTAGACCGCTTGGTTTCAATGTTCTAAAGCAGCGTATCCAGAATGATTCCTTTTCCTTCCTGGTTTCGGAACTCCAGCTGTGGTTGTTAGCAATAGCGATAAGAATTATATCACTGAAAGTGTGGCCAGGGGAGGAGAAGTGTTCTGCGACCGGGCTTCTGTACAGCGTTTTTGTCATCCAATCAGATCTATGAAGGTTTATCCTTTTGTGTAGCTTTTCAGTTTCTCCGACGTACTGAAAGCCACAGATCTTACATGTGATGAGATAAATCACATTCTCTGTTTTGCACGTTTTGTTTGGACTATGTATGTTTAGTTTTTCTTTAGTCACTGTGCTAGTGAATGTCTTGATCTCTATCATATGTTGACAGGTTTTGCATCTTTTATCGCCACAGGGTCCAGATTGACTAGGATGGTTTTGACGAGCGATTGGCGTTAGCTTTGCCGTGACTAGGATGTCCTTTAGGTTTTTTGGTCTCCGGTAAGCTACTACAGGTTTGTTCGGAAGTATTAGGTTTAGTATGTCTGACGATTGCACGGTTGGCCAGTGGTTTGCGATGATTTTACCTACTTTGGAATTGTCTGGGTGATAGGTCAGAATAAATGGTATCCTATCAACCTTTTCTTTCTGTCCATATCTGAGTAGGTCATCACGGTTTGTTTGTTTGGCCCTTTGGATTGCCTCCGCAATCAGGTCTTTGTCGTAGCCTCGGTAAATTAAATGTTTAGTCAGCTTTTCAGACCTTTCTAGGAATCTTTCATCGTCGGAGCAAATTCTGCGTATCCTCAGTGCCTGGCTATATGGAATGTTCTTAATGCAGTGTTTTGGATGACAGCTGGTTGGGAGGAGATACTGCTGTTTGTCGGTTGGTTTCGAGTAGATGTCTGTGTGTAATTTGTTTTCCACCAGTCTGGTTGTTGTG
Source organism: Potamilus streckersoni (assembly GCA_016746295.1). Taxonomy (NCBI): domain Eukaryota; kingdom Metazoa; phylum Mollusca; class Bivalvia; order Unionida; family Unionidae; genus Potamilus; species Potamilus streckersoni. The sequence continues at coordinate 228,615 of JAEAOA010001808.1, read as the reverse complement.
TCCAGGAAAACATGGTTTGAGTTGGAAATTTCTGCCGTGAATTTTATTGAAGGAGGGAAATTGTTTGCCTTTGATATGAAGTCATCCAGACTTTCTCTTCCATACTGCCACTTCATTTCTATATCATCGATAAAGCGTATCCACTGGTATGGTGTACGCTCAACCGATGCTAAGAGCTGACCCTCAAGTTTACCCATGAAAATGTTAGCATACGAAGGGGCCATTTTAGTACCCATTGCAGTTCCATTCATTTGTAGGTAGTTTTCCTCATTAAATTCAAAGTTGTTGAGTTTTAGGACAAGCTCCAGGAGTTGGACTAAGAAGTGCGTGGGTGGATTGTTTACAGTTCTTGTTTCCCATGCTTCACTACATGCCTGTAACCCTTCGTTGTGAGGTATGTTGGTGTACAAAGATGTGACGTCTAAGGAAGCAAGTAATGTATCTGGCAGTAATGGTTCACTAGCTTTGCTTTTTATGAGATAATCTGTCGTGTCTTGAAGATATGATGGTAATTTGTGGACATGTGGTCTCATAAAATGATCTAAATATTCTGATATCCTTTCTGTGGGGTGCCCTTTACCTGAGATTATAGGTCTGCCAGGGTTTCCTTGTTTGTGGATTTTGGGTAGAAGATAAAATCTACCTGCTCTTGGGTTTTCTGGGTTTAAGTAGTTTTTGGTTTGCTGGTTTATGTGTTAATTCGCCTAAAGCATCATTGCACGTTCTTGCATAGTAGGGCTGTGAGTTTCATGGAAGCGTCGTGAGCTATTTTATTCCATCTTTTGTTGAATGTTTGAACTCTTTCCAATAATTTGCGGTTTCACATGAATTTGAAGACATTAAGTGACTGTATTTGTTTCGAGGAAATAATGCAAGAACGTGCAATGATGCTTTTACAGGCATGTAGTGAAGCATGGGAAACAAGAACTGTAAACAATCCACCCACACACTTCTTAGTCCAACTCCTGGAGCTTGTCCTAAAACTCAACAACTTTGAATTTAATGAAGAAAACTACCTACAAATGAATGGAACTGCAATGAGTGCTAAAATGGCCCCTTCGTAAGCTAACATTTTCATGGAAAAACTTGAGGGTCAGCTCTTAGCATCGGTTGAGCGTACACCATACCAGTGGATACGCTTTATCGATGATATAGAAATGAAGTGGCAGTATGGAAGAGAAAGTCTGGATGACTTCATATCAAAGGCAAACAATTTCCCTCCTTCAATAAAATTCACGGCAGAAATTTCCAACTCAAACCATGTTTTCCTGGACACAACAACCAGACTGGTGGAAAACAAATTACACTTAGACATCTACTCGAAACCAACCGACAAACACCAGTATCTCCTCCCAACCAGCTGTCATCCAAAACACCGCATTAAGAACATTCCATATAGCCAGGCACTGAGGATACGCAGAATTTGCTCCGACGATGAAAGATTCCTAGAAAGGTCTGAAGAGCTTGCTAAACATTTAATTTACAGAGGCTACGACAAAGACCTGATTGCGGAGGCAATCCAAAGGGCCAAACAAACAAACCGTGATGACCTACTCAGATATGGACAGAAAGAAAAGGTTGATAGGATACCATTTATTCTGACCTATCACCCAGACAATTCCAAAGTAGGTAAAATCATCGCAAACCACTGGCTAACCATGCAATCGTCAGGCACACTAAACCTAATACTTCCGAACAAACCTGTAGTAGCTTACCGGAGACCAAAAAACCTAAAGGACATCCTAGTCACGGCAAAGCTAACGCCAATCGCTAGTCAAAACCAACCCAATCAATCTAGACCCTGTGGCAATAAAATATGCAAAACCTGTCAACATATGATAGAGACCAAGACATTCACTAGCACAGTGACTAAAGAAAAACTAAACATACATGGTCCAAACAAAACGTGTAAAACAGAGAATGTGATTTATCTCATCACATGTAAGATCTGTTGCCTTCAGTACGTCGGAGAAACTGAAAAGCTACACAAAAGGATAAACCTTCATAGATCTGATTGGATGACAAAAAAGCTGTACAGAAGCCCGGTCGCAGAACACTTCTCATCCCCTGGCCACACTTTCAGTGATATAATAGTTATCGCTATTGCTAACAACCACAGCTGGAGTTCCGAAACCAGGAAGGAAAAGGAATCATACTGGATACGTTGCCTTAGAACATTGAAATCAAGCGGTCTAAACCAAGAAGACTAGAAAATGAAAACTATGCACTAGTAGAATTTAACATTTTCTAAATTTTCTTATTATCCTTCAATTTTTACTATAAGAATAACCGGTATAGAATCAAATATCCGGGATAAAATCTGCGTTACATATGTACAAAAAGTAAAAATAGATGTCGCTTTGGCTTGTAGAAGAATTATACAACGTTTTCAGTTTCCGCAACTAGTCTATACAAACTGGTTGTATTTATAGTTTCAGCACATGTGAAGACAGCAATGTAGAGGTTTACAAACACAACGTTTTTGTGTTTATTTGTGTATCGTATATATGTTTTGTATTTGCCTTTGAAAAAGACTCATTAAGAGTCGAAAGCGCTTAGGCTAGTTAGTTACTAGTTTCGTACTGTTCGTCGTCAGTTTATTGTATCTATCTATCTATCTATCTATCTATCTATCTATATATATATATATATATATATATATATATATATATATATATATATATATATATATATATATATATATATATATATATATATATAGATGCTGATTTAAACAATTATTTAGTCCTGTTTCACGCCAGTCTTTTGGAATCTATGATTCGAGTTTCAGTTGCATTCAGATAATATTTGAGAAAAATCAATTAAGTTTTTCATAAAATTACAGACTGATCGTTGCCTTTCTGAAGTAAAACACCACTATGAAATTATTGTGAATTCCTCAAAATACCATATGGAGTAGACCTTTATGATACAATTAGACTATTTGTACAATAGCACCATGAAAATTAACTGTATATCAGCAGTTTTATGACTTATTAATCAGCTTATGAATTATCCGAATTTATTAGGAACTTTTTCAACGTTTGGACATGTTACTGAAGAGGATTACTTGGAGTTTAATTCATAATACTGTCAGTTTCTCATAAGGTTTCAGTTTGTATAGTTGTAAAAATATATATTTTTTAATTTAAATTAATGTGTCGGTTTTGCTTACTTTCTGTTATATAGTTTAAAACCATAGAATCGTAACGATATACACTCATATAAGATAAAGAGAACATAAGTATTTATGTTTCATTTCCAGCAGTATCTTAGATAAAACATATACATCTAGGAATTCTGGATCATACTAGACATTAATTGAGCAAAGGATGAAGAAATCAGAGCTTACGATTATGTAATTAATTTAATTTAGTTTAAAAAATTTGATTTACGTTTTACTTGTTCGGGCTATAAATCCTTGCAACTTGTACAAGCCGCTTTTGACGACTCATGTCTGGGCGTTAGGCAGTTTTTCATGCTTCTTGATGGCCCAGATCCTGACATTATAAGCTATTTCATTTATGATTTGTTCTTGAAATTCGTAAATGGACCGTTTTGACGGTGTTCTTCGCTAATGCATTTTATTTTGCTAAAGGGAAAAATGCATGCACTTAATTATTGATGCTTTATTGAGACTCTCTAGGCTTTAATAGTAAAGTTACTGTATCGACAAACTAAATGTATTAATCAACCGAGTCAAATAGCCATCCATACATATTGCATGCAGACAGCGGACGTGCCTATGGCTGGAATGTATACAAAGAACCAATTTTCCCGTATCTTGCTGGCAGCTTAAGTAATGTGGATGATGAAATAATTTACAGTCGCAAGACATTTTGTCCTAAATAACTGTCCAGAGTATCAAATAGATGCATTAGCTTTGCTAATCGTAAGGCTATAGTACCAGTCTAATATTTATTTTCATTTCAAATAAACGATAAAATACCTTCATTTAATTTCATGATTCCCGTGTTGTATACACTGAAGTCTGATACACTTTTAAAGGATCAACACCGAGCTTGTCGTTTAATACATATGACAATGTTTTTTAACTTTCAAGGGAAACTTCATTCAAAGATATTTTTCTAGCAATTGCTGAAACCTTTCACAAAGGTTTAACTAGTTCACAATTTAATCTTTTATTTGTGCATTTTTGCTTACGACGTAGAAATGTCCACATTAATAAGCTTTCCTAAAAATAAAAGTAAATAACCATGCGGTCTTATCTGAAACAAATCCATTTGTTTATTGGGTAATACAAGTAAGTGAGGGAGGGAAAGGTTTAAAGAGGTTATGTGTCTTATATGTTGTCAGAATGGCGACATTCAAGTTATCACATATATGTTTAATAAAAATACCTTTTGATTGAAAGCTGTGCCACAGAGTATCAAGCATATATTTCTAATGTTAGTTATTGAAGCATATTTTCAATGTAAGTTCTTGAAGCATATTTCTAATGTTAGTTCTTGAAGAATATTTCCAATGTTAGTTTCTGAAGAATATTTCCAATGTTAGTTCTTGAACCATATTTCCAATGTTAGTTTTTGAAGAATATTTCCAATGTTAGTTCTTGAAGATTACCTAAAGAGACGTAAAAACTATGACAATGCCTCAAGAAACTAAATAAAGTGATGTTTTCAAATGTTATTGAAAAGTTTCCTCTTTCTATATAGGCTTGCTCTGTGGTTTCATAAAATTGTCGAAACAGAGTCAATAAATGTTTTGGCATGATTTGGATTTCCTAATAATATCCCTATTGGCTTCATCTGTGGGGTATGCCTATTTTATATTTTTTATTCTGACATTCCGACAAAGGACAGGCGAACACACATAATAAAGAACAAACAAGTATCTATATGGCTTTACACACATTGACAGATAGTTTATCTTTAAAACATGATGAATTTTACACACATTGACAGATGGTTTATCTTTAAAACATGATGATTTTTGCACACATTGACAGATGGTTTATCTTTAAAACATGATGATTTTTGCACACATTGACAAATGGTTTATGTTCAAAACATGATGATTTTTTTACATACATTAACAGATGGTTTATCCTCAAAACGTGATGATTTTTAAAAAAAACACAAAAAAACTTATTCGTCACTAATGCCGACGCTTTTTTCAGGATCACATAAACAGTATACACAAGAGGCATTAATACAATGGGAGATAATTAACCCTTGTTCCAAGCCAAAATCTTAGGAGTGATTAATCATACGAACCTTTCAAACAATCGTCGTTGGTATCAAGCATTCCATGTCTTCGCTACAAGAAAATATGTGATTTGGTCCAATCTAAATGTGTGATTCTATAAATACCGAAGGGCAAATCCGCGCGAACGAAGTTGTCCTTTGACTAATGAGTGTCAAAGCCGTCTTCCTGGAATGATTGCAATACGGTTCGATCGGAGAGGCTAATATCAAATGTCAGACAAATTGGTGTCAACTTTATAGACTGCTATTTCCCGCGGACATTGATGAAAATATTTTGTCACTTAGAACAGCAGATCTCTAATGTTTCATCCCAATAAAAAAAACACAAGGGAAGGTTGGCCAGACATATCTTAGTTTGGAATAGATCTTAAAGCTAATGTGCATGACATAACTGATTAATAAAGCTACAAAGTTTTTTTTTGTCTAAAACCAAAAACATTTTAAGATCATGAATTTACACGCATGTTGAGTAATTCTTTATCACGTACTTTCTAAGCAGAGCAAAATATACATAAAACTTATATGTATATTATGGCACAAAAAGAAGTTCCATTATAATAAACACAGAAAAAAAGAGAAAAAGAAACGTTTCAGAAAACGACTGTGATGTGATTATGATTTGTAACGTAGTTTTAAAACATTTTCAGTCATATCTTTACTATGTTTGCAGTGAGGCAGTTTATAGTGATGATGTCTAGCACCGAGGCATCATGCCGCAGACATGTAGCATGACGTCCCACCTAGTCACATTATCCAGACACCAGGCCGACCAGTCTTAACACTAACCTTTTAATGCTGAGCACCAAGCGAGGTAGCTGTTCGTACCATTTTTGTATGTCTTTAGTATGACACGACCGGGAATAGAACCCACGACCTCCCGCATACGAGGCGGACGCTCTAACCACTAGGCCACCGGAGCGGTTGGGAAACGACTGTAGAGGTATATTTGAAATAATGAAAAATCTAGGTCAGTACAGTTTACTTCAACCTCCGAGGCATCGTTTGATATTGTGTCCTTTATATGACAAAATAAATATCAGATATGGATACATCAGTTTTGGTTGAGCATTAAATGCGGGATGGGTATAAATATGTTTTGCGAGTCATTACATGCACTCATATACATGTGTAAAGCCATAATGCCGCCGTTCCGTGCTAAAAAGGTATATACGCCAAATCATCCGAATATTACCAACTCTTGAAAACTAATGGTCTTAAACATCTATGAGTTTCATTAAAACTAGATAATATTGACGTCTCTTCAGTTTATGAATACAAAATATTTCTCTCTCGAAGTGAGAAACCCAGTCATTATTCCCATTAGTAAGAATTAATCCGATATTTGATCGGCAATATCCGTGGGTCAACTGATTTCAGTCGAAAGCTTGAACACAAAATTTGACATAAGAAACCAAAACCGCGCTATGATGGATACAGTACGTGATCCTTATATGATACTTTATTCTCGTGATGCCGTAATCGGCCTAGCAAGTGCAAGTATTTTCTTCAAAGAAATAACAGAAGAAAACTATTTTATGCAAGTTCGTTTCGTATGCTTCCTAATTCATATGGAAATCCGCAACATCTGGTGTTGTGTACAGCCCATGTTCGCCATCTCAAAGTATTCTATCGCTACAGAAGATCACCAATATTTATCAGAGCCTAATTTCCATTTAATGCATAAGCGGTCTTCTCAGATTTGCCTAAAAATGGGTCTTCTTTTCTTCATTCTCTCTTGAATCGATTTGTCTGCCATGTGTGAATGTTGCTCATTTTTAAGATTAGTCACATCACTACTTTTGCAGCACTCCCGAAAAAGACCTTAGTTGTGGGTGACTTCATTGATTGAATTAAGAGGTGGAATCTCTTAATTCTAAAATGAATATTTGAAAATTCATTACACGTAACATCTCGATAATTTCAAAGAACGGTTAATTTCAGATAGTTTTATTAACAAATCATTTTCTTCCATCCAAAACGTTAGTTAGATTTGAACAATGTTGAAATTTATGAAAAAAACGACGGCTTTAGAGCTTTAACCAAATCTGACAAAAATACGCAGCAGATTGAAGAGCAGATGCGTTTTAAGAAATCTCCCATGATTCCTTGCAGTTTGAGTGAATAAAATGACTGAGATATCATATTTCCTTCTCTGCAATAATGATTGCTTTTTGGGGGATTAAAGTTTGCAATATAGTTGCACAGTTTTAATCAGCAAACATAAGCAATGCGATGTAGAGTATGCTTTGTGTTTTGAGTTTTGTTTGTGGTGCTTCAAGACATTATCTGGTGCATAACTGACAACTTACTAATAGAAAATCCTTTGACTGAGAAGGAGTGGTTATTTTCGCTTCATGTAGGAAAAGAAGTTGGATGTTTTGCTGAGACAAAAGTGTTGACCCGGGTCAACAGATGTCTTAAAATGACTTCAGCACGTTGTATCCGATTTATCACTATTCATTTGAATAACTAGATCTGGTTAAGCAGTCCTTGGTCGACATGCATTTACAAACATGTGCAATTCATCCACCGCAGAAAGTTACATATGTATTGTTGTGAGTGGTGGGTATATCTGGCGGCCCGATGAGTGTCATTGACGCGCCAGAGGATAATTAGAAAAACGCTATGAAATTTGCGAGTGAAAAGGTTATATTTTAAAATAATTCAATATCACAAATTTAAGGCTGATTTTAGTGAAAACCAGCTTGCTAAAATAAAGCGCTCAATGATGAATGATTATGGACTCACATTGAATCTTTTTCCTGAGTAATGTAACTGGCAATTTCCCCGTATGGCTAACCCAAATGCAACTTAATCATCGGCCAAATAAAAAGACACCCCAGTGACATTAAAGTTATCGATGACAGAGGAGACACAAATGCGAAAGACCGACGCCATATTTCCATTTCTCGCAGCAATTCATGGGTTGTTGGCGGATGCTACTCCCGAAGTTGCAAATGCAGCTGTGTTGGTGGTACTCAGAACTTCTCCAAAGAGAGCTCTGAAAAATGCGGTTGATGGACGTTTAACGTTTCGTAGATGAATAAAAGGAAAAGAGCACTCGGTTCCAAAATACTCGAAAGGAAGTGATCTTCGATTGTAGAATTGTCACAGACGGCTGTAGTATGCATGTTGACATAATTTGAATTGCTCGTAAAGATAAAGTCAGTCGAACATTTCGAATGCCTTTATGCGATGATTTCCTGCAAGTGGGAAACTGGAGTCTTTAACCTGGATTCTGCAAAAGGATTTGGAAAGTGTTGGGTTGCAACGAAATCTTTTTTTCTTTGACTCACAGTCACATGAAGTTGATTATTTAAAACGCGGTATCAGTTCTAAAAATAAAAAAATCTCGACTATTCTTTTATTTAACTGTACCGTTAAAAACTCTGATGAATGACACAATTTGCGGCCAAAGTCATTTTTTTTTTGAATATATGAGCAGAGTTTTTGTTGTTGACATAAACCTGGCCGGGCGAATTTTCTGAATTTCCCAGATCAAATTATAAACCATCAGCGGGGTTGATCTCACTGATAACTAGAGACTCTGAGGCTCTACAATATCGGTGACAGTCTTCAAAAATGACATCCATATTTTTGAGGCTGTAATGATCCATAAAAATGCAAACTCCATTGAGGTACGCTGACCATGATGCATAACAATTTATGGAGCAAGATTACACGAATGTCAAACACAAAAACATAGGAAAACACCGATGGTTTTAGCAAACGGTTGACTTGTTTTGATAGCCTTAAATCTCACATCTTAAAGATGCGCATTTCCTTATCGTATGTATTCATCTTAACTTGATTTAGTGGTGGATGGAGTGCAATATAATACTGTTAAATAATCACCAGAATAATGGCAGATTGCTAAACTTATATCCTGTGTACGTTATGGAACCTACTACATATGCAGCATCGATATCATTAGTGGCTAGAGATGAAATTTTGTTCGACTGAAGAATCAACGCCAACTTGACAGTGTATTAAACTTTCTTTAGTGATGGTGTTTAAGATTTACCATTACATATTTAAAGATGCTTGTAATGACATTTAGCAGCCAGAATTGGACCTGTCTCAATGGATTTGGTAGATGCAATTGTGATGAGAGAACGAAGAACAGAGTCATCCTTCCCCTGCTCTACTCTGTGACCTTTACTGGCTACCCGTTCATTCCAAAATCTGTTCACTATGCTAAATTTCGTTGACTGGCTCAAATCCACTAAACCCAGCTGACATCACATGTATACAGATACTTAAACACCTTTTCTAATATGCAATTTCTCTTCTTGTTTCCTTCTGCTAAAACTAAGTGGTAAAATAGTTTGGTTACGTTTACGTTCACGAACACGTATTTCATTGTCACGATCGTTTCACAGTTTTGCCAAGCCGTTTTCTGTGGTTACTCAAAATGGTTCTATTCGAATTGGGAGACCACCAAAGTATCTGCGAACAGATAAGAAACCGGGGCATTAGTGATCTGAAGCAGGTAAATTATTTTCTTTCAGTGCAGATCAATCAATTATTTGCATGTATTACTATCTGTTTCCGAGCCTGCATCACTCAATCTCGTAGCTCACGACAAACTACCACGCGGACTCAAGTGAACTAGAATTACAGACACACACATCTGAGAAAATCTTTCACGGGGTAAAGGTCATGCGGAATACAGATGAAGATTCTGGCCTGGGTACGAAAACTGATAAGACGGTCTCATATGCCCAATACCACACTACGCCATTAGTCTGATCTTGTTTTTAATCGGTTTTATGCGTTTGTATTGACTGCAGACACAACACAGTGGTAACAAAACAATTACTTACTGATCGTGTTTTGCAATAAGACTCGGGTTCCAAGAGACCCAGTCTTAGGCGTACTAATTTACATGTTAACCCCATTTAATACAGAATGTGTCATGAAATATGCTTTTTAAAATTGTTGTATTGAATTCTAATTAAAGCTGTCAATAACATACCAATAAATCAGGTCTATATACATTGAAGTCAACTCTACAAAACGTTATCTATATGTGTGACATGTAGTTAGAGGCAGAATCCGATGAAAGAAGTCATTACTGTCATATCATGTAGTTAGATGCATAATCTGATAAACGAAGCCATTAATGTCATATATTAATTGCATAATTCATCAACCGTTGAAAACAGAGAGTTTGAATTTTAGTCACATTATGTTTAACCCTGATAAGTCGGTACAAAGTGCATCTCGATTTGATCCTTTTTATTTACAAATGTCTTGGATCTAAGGAGACCAATTTTTCCTGCGTCAAAATTGCTCCCTATTAAGTTGGGTTGCCTCTTCTGGCTTTGTTGTTAAACTGTTATCGGAACATACAGCAGTCTACCAATCTAAACAAATAAATGTCACAATGTTAACCACCAGCTTGCCATCTAGTACAAAACAGTATACAATGAAAAAAGTCATTACTTGGGGTTGCTACTACTGTTTTAAACTGATCTAAACTAAAATATCCATCATTAGACGCATTGACATTAAGCACAAAAAAAGAAAATAATGGTAAAAAAAGCAATTACCAACACTTATCATTTTATCTAAGAAAGCTGCGGTCCAATAAACTTGGGGTATTATTTTATTTCTGATCACGATTTGATCTAGAATATGTCACAAAAATGAATACTGTTTTAAAATGAGGGATGTGATGCGTTGTGAGTATGATTTTAACATAGCTTTAACAATTTTTCAGTCATATCTCTACGATGTCTGCAGTGTGGCAGTTTATATAGTGATGTCTAGCACTGAGGCATCATGCCACAGACATGTAGCATGATGTCCCACCCAGTCACATTATCCTGAATCCAGGCCGACCAGTCTTAACACGAACATCTTAATGCTGAGCGTCAAGCGAGGCAACTATTAGCACCACATTTGTAAGTTTTTGGTATGACTCGACCGGGGATCGAACCCACGACCTCCCGCATTCGAGGTGGACGCTTTAGCTACTAGGCCACCGAAGCGGTTTATAAAGGGTTGTATTTAGTTCTAATTAAAACTGACAACAATCAGACCAAATAAAGCAGATATTACTTATTAAAGTATACTCATCGAACATTCTTTGTGAGTTTTTCATCTAGTTTAAAGCAGTATCAGATGAAAGAAGTCATTAACATTGGCATGTTATTACTCAGCTTTACAATTGTTGCAAGTTTAAAAATCCAGATGTACACTGAACGCTAGCAGCTAATGATGGCAAGAAAAGTAATTACTGATTCTGATCCTGTCACTCCAAGAGATAAAATCATTGACATACTTTTTATCTCTGACCCCGATTTGATGTTGAATCATAATATCTTTAAAGGGCTGTATTAAATTATAACTCGTTATTCATCATTCATTGTTTTCAAGGCATTAATCAGTAATTTCATGTGCACTATCATTTATTATTGAATTCAATTGCAACATTTTTGCTTTTCTGTTGAACATGCACTAGCGTGTTGGATTTAATGTATATTTACCCTGTGTGCGTTTTCTTATGCTTGATGTACAGGTAAACCGAATCGGTTCATAGCATGTTTATTTAAATATCCTTGTTTGGTGCCATATCTCTTTCTCTCTCTCTCTCTCTCTCTCTCTCTCTCTCTCTCTCTCTCTCTCTCTCTCTCTCTCTCTCTCAGTATGTATTTGATATTTTTCAAAGATATTTTCTTGCAAGTCCTTGACATTCCTTGTAATAAAAAAGCCAGTGCACTCTAATCAAATCATTATCGCTTGCCATCCCAGACGAATCTAGAAGGTTTCACACGATACCACGCATTTATGTCTTCATTTAATTAGACATAACTTTACATCAATATCTGATACGTGATGAGTTGTTCAATCCTATACCAAACGCCAATTTTTTTATAACCATAAGTAAATATAAAGTTTTTATCTAACTTGCAATAAGTACTTTGCACTAGAATGCCCCAATGAGATCTGATGTCAACATCTTTATTCTCACCGATGCCACAGAGAAATCTAGCTGTTTTGCTAACCTTAATTTTCTTATCTCAATCTAGCCATCTCAGACTAGTCGTCTCAGTCAAGGTGTCCACGCGCTCAGAACTACGTGTAAAAAAAGAAAACCTTGTTGTCTTCTGCTACGCTTGACGTAGTTGTTCTAAAAATAACCAACAAAAACAAATATATAACAAAAATATAGGAACGTAATGTCAATCCATTTTTGAGAGCACATCATATAAAGCATTTTGAGAGAGACAAAGACACACGGACACGGTGTCGAGCTTTCTTGGTATTATGATTGTTCGTTCCACACAGTATGGTCAATTGTAACCTATACGCAGGTCTAGCTCTGTACATTTTCAGGTCAGACTCATTTAAGCTAAAGCTTCCTAACTAGTTTCAAAAACTTTGTATAAAACAAATTATATACTATTAGCTACATTTAATGACGTTGACCTGAAAATTGACTGTACTAAAGATATGATAAAATTATCATTGCTACGTGAAATGAACTGACATAAAACAATCATCTGTGCACATAGACTATAAACCTATATATTTCATAACCTGATAACTCCATTAACAACTTCACAAAACTTATTAACTGCCTTACACATGTTATATTTATTCTAATTTTGTAAGGCATTTCCATTGTGCACCAGTTGAATAAAAGAATACCTACAATACCTAATGACAAATAATGCACTTACCAGTTAGAAGGAATAATTTATCAGTCAACACAATAATCCATAAGAAAAATTAACTGTAGCACCTGACATATTTCCAAGATAGAAAAATAAATTTTCAAGGAATTCGTGAATTTGATAGTTTAGCACATGATTATCATCTAGAGACCGTATTTGGATGGTATTTTATACACAAGGGTAATTTTACAATTAATGTTAAGGACAACACATGTATGTAAAAGACAGTTTCACCTTCTCTAAAGGAAATGAGATTTCTATACGATATTGACAAAGATCTCTAATTAGCTATGAATAATCTAATCCAACATGTTACACTACATTACAGCTTGTACTAAGTATACTTACAGTAGAGCTGAGTGCACAGTATCGTTTCATTATTTACAATATAACTTTCGAAAATTAAAACTGATGAAAATGAAAGTGATTCTTGTAACAAATATTGATTAATTTTAATTTCACATAACATCCATATATTAAGTGTGATAATACCTTATTACTATGCGACGTTCCATGTTGTTACTTTTCTTTGCTCACGCGTATAAACTGCGTACTTCAGATGCAATGGTCACAAAACAGTCCTCATAAGCCGTTTGTAACCATCTGCACTTTAACTATATTACAATAATAAAGATTTCGTTTTACGTTAAAGAAAAATGTTGGGTTTTGGACAGAGAGAAGGTGGGGTTACATTATATGTCTCCCCACTCGTTAATCTCGCGGGGAAACAAATAATGTAACTCCAAGACTGAGATTTCCCTGTCCAAGTTCATTCCAAAACACACACACACACACACACACACATATATATATATATATATATATATATATATATATATATATATATATATATATATATATATATATATATATATATATATATATGCAATAAACTGACGACGAACAGTACGAAACTAGTAACTAACTAACTAGCCTAAGCGCTTTCGACTCTTAATGAGTCTTTTTCAAAGGCAAATACAAAACATATATACGACAAACAAATAAACACAAAAACGTTGTGTTTGTAAACCTCTACATGGCTGTCTCCACATGTGTTAAAACTATAAATACAACCAGCTTGTATAGACTAGTTGCGGAAACTGAAAACGGTGTATAATTCCCTAAAAGTTTACAAGACAAAGCGACATCTATTTTTACTTTTGTAATCTGCATTACATAAATGTACACGTGATGAGAAAATAAGTTGTGTGAGCTGATCAGACAGCTCTAAAAGTGACAATAGGTGATAAGGAAATGAGGTGTGAGCTTAACAATTAGCGCTCAAAATTACAGTGAGTGATAATGAAATGAGGTTGTGTAAGCTTAAGAAACTGCACTCAAAGTTACAGTAGGTGATAATGAAATGAGGTTGTGTGAGCTTAACAAACAGCACTCAAAGTTACAGTGGGTGATAATGACATGAGGTTGTGTAAGCTTAACAAACAGCATTCAAAGTTACGGTGGGTGATAATGAAATGAGGTTGTGTAAGCTTAACAAACTGCACTCAAAGTTAAAGTAGGTGATAATGAAATGAGGTTGTGTGAGCTTAAAAAACAGCATTCAAAGTTGCAGTGGGTGATAATGAAATGAGGTTGTGTAAGCTTAACAATTAGCACCCAAAATTACAGTGGGTGATAATGAAATTAGATTGTGTAAGCTTAACAAACAGCACTCAAAGTTACAGTGTGTGATAATCAAATGAGGTTGTGTGAGCTTAACAATTAGCGCTCAAAATTACAGTGGGTGATAATGAAATTAGATTGTGTAAGCTTAACAAACAGCACTCAAAGTTACAGTGGGTGATAATGAAAAGAGGTTGTGTAAGCTTAACAAACTGCACTCAAAGTTACAGTAGGTGATAATGAAATGAGGTTGGGTGAGCTTAACAAACAGCACTCAAAGTTACAGTGGGTGATAATGAAATGAGGTTGTGTAAGCTTAACAAACTGCACTCAAAGTTACAGTAGGTGATAATGAAATGAGGTTGTGTGAGCTTAACAAACAGCACTCAAAGTTATAGTAGGTGATAATGAAATGAGGTTGTGTTTTGTAAGCTTAACAAATAGCACTCAAAGTTACAGTGGGTGATAATGAAATGAGGTTGTGTGAGCTTAACAAACTGCACTCAAAGTTACAGTAGGTGATAATAAAATGAGGTTGTGTGAGCTTAACAAACAGCACTCAAAGTTACAGTAGGTGATAATGAAATGAGGTTGTGTTGTGTAAGCTTAACAAACAGCACTCAAAGTTACAGTATTTGATAATGAAATGAGGTTGTGTGAACTTAACAAACTGCACTCAAAAGTTACGGTAGGTGATAATGAAATGAGGTTGTGTGAGCTTAACAAACTGCACTCAAAGTTACAGTATTTGATAATGAAATGAGGTTGTGTGAGCTTAACAATCAGTCCTACAAGTGGCTACAAGTGATAAAAAATAAGTTATGTGAGCTTAACAGACATCCCTCCAAGTAACACAAGGTGATAATGATATGAGGTTATAAGAGCTTTAGGTGGTAGCCTTCCGAATGACCACAGATAATGAGAAAGATAAGTCTTCCAAGAAAATATAGCCTAATAAACTCTTATTTAAATATAACCAAATAAACTCTTATCTGAATATGACCTGATAAACTCATATTTGAACATTACCTAATAAACTCAGATTTGAATGTAACATAACAAGCCCTTATGTGAATATAACGTAATAACTCTTATTTAAATTTAACCTAACAAACTCTTGTTTGAACATGACCTAATAACTCATTTGAATATAACCCAATAAACTTTTATTATATATAATCTAATAATAATAATAATAAACTCATATTTAAATATTACCTAATAAACCCATATTTGAATATAACATAATTAGCCCTAATTTGAATATAACCTAATAAACTCTTATTTAAATATAACCTAATAACTTTTATTTAAATATAACCTAATATATTTGTATTTAAATGTAACCTAATAAAATTGTTTTCATATATAACCTTATAAACTATTATTTCCACTGTCAGTAGAGCAATTTGTGGCTCAAAGCTTAGATGGATGGATTTTATCACTTTACGGACACGAAGGAATGCTGTCTATATACCATATAAGATTAATTTTTAGACAGGAAAAGTTCAGATTGGACCTGCTTGCAGAACATTTATACAGTACTATAGGTTAAATTACAGATAAAACATTTAAACAGGATGATAGGTTACCTAAATTACAGGTTGAACATTTATACACTACAATATTATAATCCAGTAGGCCTATATTGCCTAAGTCTGGAAATAATAGAAAACCACGTATTGCATAAACAATATGCACGAAAAATTATCTTAAACTAGTTATTTAAGTTTATGTTAGATAAGCAGGCCTTTGCGACTGACTCTGAATAGAACCCTTTATCAATGGGACTACCCATAAGTGCAATATAGTGCTACGAACAAGGATACAAATGTTTGTATTTGGATTTAAAAGTCACCTGAGTATACAAAAGGTTATTTGTTGCCGATTAACAGTTTAATTATTTAAAAAACGTAAATAGGAAGATATGCCTTAACAAAATATCCTTAAACATGAAATAGTTTAAAGTTGTGTTCTACTTCATGGGAATTGGATCAGCACTTGTTCAATCCTGAACTTGAAACAAACATAGCCATAATATGCTCTTGTTTGAACACCCATTTTAACTGTCACAATTTCACACCCACTTTAGCTGTTACAATTTTAGACGCACAGAAACTGTTAAAATTTCACATAAACTTTAACTATTACAAATTCACACCCACTTTAACTGTTTCAATTTCACATTGACCGATCCGGTGCCCTAGTGGTTTGTGCTTCCGCCTCTGATGCGAGAGGACATGGGTTCGATCCTTGTCCGAGTCATACCAAAGAATTACAAAAATGGTACTAAGAGCTACCGCGCTTGGCGCTGGTTAATGTAAGGACTGGTAGGCCTGATGTCAGGATAATGTGAATGGGTATGGCAACATGATAAATGTCTGCGGCATGTTGCCCCAGTGCTAGATATCACTATAAACTGCCACACTGCAGACGTGGTAGCGATATGACTGAAACATTGTTAAAGCTACGTTAAAAATCCAAAACACACATTACATACAATTTCACATCCACTTTAACTGTTACAATTTCACCCCCACCGCCATTTTTAACTGTAACAATTTCAAATCCATATAAACTGTTACAAATTCATACTCACCTTAATTGCTACATTTTCACATCCACTATAACTGTTACAATTTCATACCCACTTTAACTGTTACAATTTCACATCCACTTTTGAGGGGCCCCGAATGGCCGAGTTGTCTAAAACGCTGACCGTTACGGTTCACTGCCATCTCACCTCTGTCTGCGTGAGTTCGGCTAACGTGGATAAGTGAGAAAGCCTGCCAGTAGCTTCTCGTGGGTCAGTGGTTCTTCCCTGGATTTTCCAGGGTTCTTCCTTCACCATTAATACTGGCCGCCATGTATAGCCTATCTTGTGCTGAAAAATGGCGTTAAACCCTACAACAACAACATCCACTTTGACTGTTACAATTTCACACCCATCGTAGCTATTACAATCTCAGTCACGTTCAAATATAATGCAATTTGATTGTATTTTTTGCCGACAGTCTTGATGGACACATGATAAAGATATGTATTGACGTTCAGTAGACTGAATTTAGATATACTCAGCAAAATCACTTTTATGAAAACTACCTGAACAACAGTACTGGCAAAGGACACAGCAATAATCCCGGAAATTGAGACGTCCACTGGCGTAATCAGCTGTCTAATACGCTTGGATGGATCATATTTCCAGTCTGCATCCTGATCGTGCTGACGTGAGTCTTATAAAGGAACGGACGTACATTAGCTACGTCAGACACCAAATCTCATTTCCGAGATTATGTGTTTGCTATTTCGAACTACTGCTGCAAATCAGGCAAATTTTAACGTTGTAAAAGAATAGTGCTTATTTTCTATCTCATTTCCACACTTTGTCACTCTATAAATAACCCTCCAAAAAAGAGTAAATATCAACAATTTAAAAAAGTCTTATATAAAATATAAAACAAAATAAGATTATAATTAATATAATAATACTGAGCGAACAAACTATTACCTTATAAAACAAGAGAACAGACAGTAGTCAAAGAAGTGAAAGAAGGACTGGTTGAATCAAAGAACAACGGACTCAAAGGTGTAAACTAACATTTGTAATCGTAATCAATCAGTTATTAAATATATCGTATTTCTATTAGTTTTTTCTACGGGAATAAATATATATTATTTATAATTTTATTAGAATCTATGTCATCATTACATTTATTCTTTTATTCTACGTAAAGTCGTTAATTTTAATATATACCACCATAACATATGATGAGTTTTAATGACGGTTCTTATATAAAGCCATTCATGACATAACTTGTATAAAGCCATTCATGACATAACTTGCATAAAACCATTCATGACATAACTTGTATAAAACCATTCATGACATAACTTGTATAAAACCATTCATGATATAACTTGTATAAAACCATTCATGACATAACTTGTATAAAACCATTCATGACATAACTTGTATAAAACCATTCATGACATAACTGGTATAAAACCATTCACGACAAAACTGGCATAAAAAATTCATGACATAACTGGTATAAAGCCATTCATAACATAACTTGTATAAGACCATTCATGACATAACTTGTATAAAGCCAATCATGACATAACTGGTATAAAATCATTCATGACATAACTTATATAAAACCGTTCGTGACAAAACTATTATCTACAGAAAACCATGGTATCAGAATACATTGTGAATGTTTCAAAAACTAGTCCAGGCAAATATAAAGGTTTCAAGATTTTTATTCTAATTTTCATCGCTTTGTGTTTTGTTTTCCTGTATGAAGTGCTCTCCATAGAAATACCATTATGCATAATAATAAATGTCATTAGGATTGCTTGTTTTTTATCATCTCTCTCTCTCTCTCTCTCTCTCTCTCTCTCTCTCTCTCTCTCTCATATAGCTATAACAAGGACATAGCTTAGTGCTTTAGCTGTGACAAAGATGTAACTTTAGAGGATGGTTCAATTCAGATTTAATATTGAATTTATGAAAAGAGTTGAACAATGTCCAGCTTTGGCTGGCAAAAGGTGGATATTATTCAGCGAGTTTCATAAATTTAATATTCAATTATTACCCATTTGAGATTATGTTTATCACATATTTTTTATTTTAATGAAAATAGGAGCGACAGAAAAAGAAATAGTTTAATTCAGACTAAGATGTTGCACCTTTCATTTAATGCGCGTAAAAATAGTCTCTGGAATTTTTAACTGTTCTATAATTAGATAAATTTAGTAGTTTCATTTTTTTTGCCAATTATGATTCAAATAGAAACTTTCCTTCTGAATTAATATAATATTTGACTCAAGCAACATAATAATTTTAATTTCAGAATGCTTATGCAAGTGCATTTTTAAGACACGTAGTGTTAGTTTAGTTAGAGAAATGTTTAACAGCGAGAGTGTCATTATTAGTCCCACATTTATGCATTCCAATATATATATATATATATATATATATATATATATATATATATATATATATATATATATATATATATATATATATATATATATATTAAGAGAATATTATGGATGCAGAAATTCTAGATTTAAAGGAATGCATTTGTAACCGGACATTTGCATTATTCGATTAGGAACAGTAGACTTTATAACAGAAACAAACAAATTTGGAATTACGTCATATAATGACAGCAGTTTGACGGCGTAAGCATTTTGTGGTTGGATATTGGTTCTTTCAGTTTGGAGACCGGTTAATGTCCACATTTTCCTGAGAACAAAGTTGCGTTTATTCGTTTCTATAAGTCGACAGTTAAAAAGTTCTTGGTATATTACATGTTACATGTATCCACTTCAATCCCTTCCACATGCTCTATTAATTGATAAATTCCCTTAGTTTGATTTGTTATTGTTGTTTCTCCTTGGGTTTAAATATTTGAGAAACACAATTTAAAACAATGCAAATAGTTTTTAAGAGCTGCACGTTAACCGCATTCATTAAGTGATTATATTTATAAACGTTTGTCTTGGAAGTGTAAAGTGAGGAACATATTTTCGTCTTTCATCGTGGAAATAGTGAAAATAGTGATATTCATTCCCTGTTTCTTGAGACTGATAAAGTGTGCAATAACTTTTGTATTAGGGACCATTTGCACATGTAATAGAAAATATGCTTTGCAGTTTTAAACTTAATTAAATTGTTAGATATATATATATATATATATATATATATATATATATATATATATATATATATATATATATATATATATATATATATATATATATATATATATTTTGGTAAGAATAAATATATCTTTTCTAAATCCAAAATCGTTTTAAATATCATTAAATTTCGATTTTTAGATTACCTAATGGTATTAGTAATATGCAGACTGACGTGACATTTTCCCCACAATTCACTGCGCAGTCAAATCGACAAATGTTAGTCAAAATGTAAGTAACACTAGTAAAAATAACATGTTGTAGTAGGTGGGATAAATACATTTTCCCACAATCGGAGCCAATCAGTAAAGACAATGTTGCTCAAGAACTGAATCGTCTTATTTGTGCCAATCAGAATCGCATAAAGTGAAATTTAACATACTGTGTTATCAAAAAATTATGAAACTGCACATACAATATATAAAGTGTATCTACAATGTGATAAAGATGTTATATATATATATATATATATATATATATATATATATATATATATATATATATATATATATATATATATATATATATATATATATATATATATCAAAGATGTAAATTTCGTATGTTAGCTATATCAAAAGATATAACGTATATACTCTTGCTATGGCATACATATTACTCAAATGCTTTAGCTATGTCAAGGATATAACTCGGATATTTAGCTACGACGTCATAACTCGGGTGTTCACCTATGGCCATGAAATAACTCCGGTATTTAGCGGCACATCTCGGGTGTTTAGTTATGACAACGACATAACCTACGTACCTGTGCTATGCAAATTGAAAGCTAATAACTTCGCTATTGTCTTTGAAGAAAAGCTTACCAGTGGTTGTTCCATATTTATATAATCAGGTACATTTTTCCCGATATTCAAATAACTTTAAATATTGGTTTTACACTTCTTGCCGACATTTCTACACAAATATAATTTTGTCAGCCTTAATGGATTCCCAGCATAACGCTGTCAACCTGAGAAGATAATTCGTGATTAAACTGACAAAAACGCTATGGCTCCTGTTACTTGTGTCAATAATAATTATATTCATGGCGGAATATAATTAGCTATAAATTAAATATTTAATTCGTTATGACTTCCCATCTATGTATACCTGAGCCAATCTGTAAAATGGCACCAAAGAGTTTCGGTACATTTTTATTTTCTCTGGACAGACAAGACAGTTCCCATATTTAACAAACAAGCACAGGCAGAATATTACTTTGATTTACACTTTCATTTGATTTACCAATACTATTGGTATATTAAATTGTCATCCTTTCATGGCGCAAAAATACGCATATAGAAACAATCCCGAGACCTTCTGCAATTAATTCTCGATCAATTATCAATTTCCACACATTAATCAGTAGTGACGCATGAAAATAACAATAAAAAGTATTAATTATCTCATTTTTTTTCTAAATGAATTTAATATTTTATACATTTTCATAGCAATTCTTTCTGATTTCTGTTCCCTCTTCCCCCACCATGCATAACAGACAAACTACGCTGAAATGTGGAGTGAGAGAGCAAAGGAATTTGGGTGGATTAAAACCTTGAAATAGAAATGACACCAAGTAACCTACAAGAATATGGTTCGTCGAAAGACGAAATCTGTGAATTTTCCTTGGGATTTATCTAACGTCTTTATAAGTGATACAAAGTTCCCAACTATGTCGACATTATACTGCAAATTTTTTGGTTACGCGGTGCACATAATGTGATGTATTTAATGCTTTGCTGTTCTTATTGTTTCTGAAACATATTATAATGTTCTAAACATTGGTTATTATTAATTAAATATGAAAATATCCAAATGCCTCTTTCTCTCTTTAGATCTCGATCGATCGACCATCGTAGCAAGACACGGGCTAAAAGCTATGAAATGACAAGCGTAGAGGATTTTCATTTTTGTCATCCCACAATGTCTCTGAACTTATGAATAATGGTAAAAGTTAGGTCCAACCGAGCAAAGGCTCTGCGTGTATGTGTGTGTGTGTGTGTGTGTGTGTGAGAGAGAGAGAAAGAGAGAGAGTTTAAAGTCAAACCGACCAGTTAGAGAGAGAGAGAGAGAGAGAGAGAGAGAGAGAGAGAGAGAGAGAGAGAGAGAGAGAGAGAGAGAGAGAGAGAGAGAGAGAGAGAGAGAGAGAGAGAGAGAGAATAGCCATAAAAGGCGTTGAACTCCATTTTGTAGCGGACACATACGAGGATGTGAGAAATTCATTCACTCAGTCAATACACAACTGCCTGTAGTAAATCTTAACTCCGTTCAAAGGGCAAATTTATTCATTTGTATTTGATATAAATAAAATATGTGTACAGTATGTATCATTGATATACAACTTGCTGTATAAATGTTTCATTTAAAAGAAACAAGGCCTGCCTAGTTTTCTTTTAAATGAAACATTTTAACATACATATAATCAAAAAAATGGTACCAAAAACTGACAACGCTCTTAAATACCAAGAGTATTGGATATGACCTCTAAGATTTCTGAGCCTCCACAAAAGTGGAAATGAATATGTATCGCCATCTTCTGTCTCCGCCTTGGTTTACAGTAATAGAATGTGATTAACAATGATGCGACATGATTGCATCTGTTGGAACGAATGCAACGATTGTATGCCTTATACATTAAAACATTTGTCCTGAAATTAATGCATTATCCAGCCCAGTTTCCTTTCCAGGTTGTCAAGAATCATTCCGGAATCTGTGAAATCAGTAGTCTGTCCCACGGATGTAACTTCCATTATAAAATCAACCTTATAATGACACGTGTATGAAACCCCTGTGTCTAATTCAAAAAAGACATCAAGGTGCTAAAATTACATATCAATGATCGAATGTCCAGCCCGTTGTCTTCGCGGTACTTTCAAATTATGAATTTTCTGACAGGAAGTTGGTGTCACAATTACCATGGTACAGAATTAAATTATGTTCAGATTTAATCTAGGTAAGTCAGAAATACTTTACGTAAACGATGTGAGAAAATGTCAAATGTGTTATCCCTTTGCTTCGCTGCAAAGGTTTCACTGCCAACATTTCTGTTTTCGTCGGAATTTTGTCGCAGAGTTTGCTTGATTTATAGTGTATTTGGTTAAGCATTATATGACATATGATATATTCACTAATTATTTTGTCGTCATAAATATTGCAGATTCAGTTTTATAGTCATGTCTAGAAAATAACATAATTCCATCTGTAATCAATACATGGCGCATGCCTCTATATTTGATAAGAGACTGGCTGCTTTTTCATATTTTATACAGTGCAGTAATTGCACAATAAAGTGTTCTGTACAATAAAGTATTATGTGCAATAAAGTATTATGTGCAATAACGTATTCTGTGTAGTAAAGTCATTATTACAAAATGTATTCTGTACAATAATGCATTATGTGCAATTTAAGTCTTTAGTAAAAAAAATGTATTATGTGCAATAGTGTATTATATAAAATAACGTCTTTGGTACTAAAAGATATTCTGTACAATAAATTATTACGTGCAATAAAGTCTTTAGTACAAAAAGGATTCTGCACAATAAAGCATTCTATGCAATAAAGTACTATGTACAATAAAGTATTTTGTGCAATAAAGTATTCTGTACAATAAAGAAATTGTTTAACTGAGCGTCTTGTATCGCTACATTTATGGCTCTTATTGCGAATAAATTATATCCCACTTGCATTACCTTACTAAGGTAAGCCTAGCATACTGTCATGTGTTTCAATGATAGGCGATACAAGTATCTAGGAAAGCGACGTAATTCATGCATTGTGATATAACGTGTTCTAAGTTGTTTCCATCATAGTTTTCTTATCACAGTCACTGTACATTGACTGAAATATTTTGAAACTGTTGGAATAAAATGATATATATGATTTCAACTGAAGAGCAAAGGAGGACAGATTCACTTTCCCACTGGCTTTACTGGGCAAGATTCATCCAATAAAATGATTTATATGACTGCTTTTATTTGTTATTTTGCGATTTTAGGTGGATATTTATCAGACCTGGTAAAATATTCAAATGAATAAGAAAGAAAGCAATATTTTGCAATTCGAAAGTAACCATCACTCTTTTCTACAAGATATAATCAAACTACATTCTCAAATTAGAACTTACTTTCGTAGTAATTTAATGGCGTGAGGAAGTATCTTCTGTTAAAAAAATAACTTGAATCTCTTGATTCTGATTGCTAGTCTTTTTGCTATTCAAACCATTAATCAATTAAAGGATTACTTAATTCATCAAGAAATGGATGACCCCATTAAATAAAGGGATGGATTATCATATTAAATCAAGGAGGCGATTACCCCAATAAATCATGGATTGGATTGCACCATTAAATCAAGGGATGGATTACCATATTAAATCAAGTGATTACCCTATTAATCATGGAATGTATGGCCCCATTAAATCAAGGGATGGATTATCATATTAAATCAAGAAGGTGATTACCCCATTAAATCATGGAATGGATTACCGCAATAAATTAAGGGATAGATTACCATATTAAATAAATGAGGTGATTACCTTATTAAATCATAGAATGGATGACCCCATTAAGTCAAGATTGGATTAATATATGTAATATTCAGCTGCCAAAATTCTGAGAATATAAGAACTAATCAAGAAACCAAGACAATCACGATGCATGATCAAAGCAATGTAGGAAATTGAATAAAAAAAGCTTTAATCGATTAATTTAGCTTTCACGCATGATAACGCTGGACACGCTATCTCCTCGCAGAACAAACAGTGATGTAATGGTGACGGCATTTATGGACATTTGATGTACCAGATGTAGACGGTATTTATGGGTGTCTGATATATCGGATGTAAACATTATTTATGGACGTTTGATGCACCAGAACACTACATAATTATTGGCTGAATGAAAGGATAGATTTCGTCCTCAAACTACCATCATCAGTTTACTCTTTACTTTTTTGCATCCAGATGTCATCTTTACTTTGCTGTTAGACGTTTATCATCAAAATAACGTCTTTAGTTTGCTGTTACAAGGTTTTCATCAATCTAGCGTATTAAGTTTGCTGTTACATGGTTTCCATCAAGCTATCGTATTCAGTGTGCTGTTACATGGTTTTTATCAAGCCAGCGTATTCAGTTTGTTGTTACACGGTTTCCATCAAGCTTTTCTACATAGCTGCGGTGTGGTGTGGTGGTGTTTACAATTTTAACGTAGCTTTTAAAAAAATTTCAGTCATATCGCTACGATGTCTGCAGTGTGGAAGTTTATAGTGATGTTTATCACTGGGGCATCATGCCACAGACATGTAGCATGATGTCCCACCTAGTCACATTATCCTGACACCAGGCTGATCAGTCCTAACACTAACCTCTTAATGCTGAGCGTCAAGCAGGGCAGCTGTTAGTACAATTTTTTTAAGTCTTTGGTATGACTCGACCGGGGATCGAACCCACGACCTCCCGCATCCGAGGCGGAAGCTCTAACCACTACATAGCTGCCGTCTTCAGCTTGCTATTAAACAATTCGAAATTAACCGTCTGTCATGCATATTTTCATACAAGACGCTCTCTGCTTGAAATCATTTACTTATTTTTGCAATGTGATATTACTCTATAGTCTTAAATCAAGTAACAGAAAAAGCAAAAGCTAGCAAGGTTAGTAAAATGGAACAATTAAATCCTTTCCATAGAATAAAAAGTGTACATTTGAGAGGAACTTAAAGTGGTGTGAGTTAAATTCAAAATAATAATAAATATTCTATCACATGTGCAAACCTATCAGTGTTCCGAATAAATTCCACTAATGAATGCGCTGATGTACCAGTGGCCTTGAATGAACTTATGTGCCAACAGTCTCGATTTATAATAATCTTATAATCCAAATACTCTGGAATGAATTCATTAAAATCTCAAAATAATTAAGTCCAAAATGTCAGTGAGCATTTTGTAATTAAAAAAATTAAATAAATTATTCCTCTCAAATTATATCTGAACATAAATCAAATTGATTCGACAAAGACTGATATGAAACAGGGAATACATTTGATTATCAGAACCTTATACAAAAATCTAAGACACAATAAAATACCAGAATGAGCGTTACAAAATCACTTACAGAACTTTCTAAGGGTTAAAGACCACGTCAACATGTTTGTAGATAATTTTAATGTATGACCCATTGATATCGACAAACGATAATATAAATGACCACTTATTTGCACGATGACCATGGATAAAAATATAAGCAAACAATATTGATATGCATAAAACCATCTTACATATAAAAGAAACAGTTCTACAATAAAGCTTTCTTTTACATATTATTTAAACCTTAAAGTAAACCAATAATAACTAAAATTACTTAGGAAGATGTCTTAAAATGACATCAATATACATAAAGCAATATAGTACTTCCATACACGTAAAAGTACATCTGCCATCAAATTATCTTTCTACAATTGCACATCAGACGGAGCTTTCGAAACTGGCATATATTTGTATAGCGCATTGAAATAAATAAAAGATGTATATTAATGTACCCGAAAGTGGATAGAGGAGAGAATCATTAAAAGTCGGATATATTTAATGGAGCTGTTTTTATTCTTTTCGTAGAAGAGTATTTGCTTTCTTGGACTATCTTTTTCTTGCTTACACAAAATGATGTAACTAGGGGCCTATTTTTATTCTTTAGGTAGACGAGTACTTGCTTTCTGGGACTGTCTTTCTCGTGCTTACACAAAAAGATGCACCTATGGGGCTACTTTTGTTCTTTACGTACAAGAGTACTTGCTTTCTGGGACTGTCTTTCTCGTGCTTACACAAAAAGATGCACCTATGGGGCTATTTTTGTTCTTTTCGTTTAAGATTATTTGCTTTCTGGGACTATCTTTCTAGTGCTTGCACAAAAAGAAGCAACCGGAAGGGGGTATTTTTATTCTTTACGTAGAAGAGTTCTTGCTTTCTGGGACTATCCTTCTCATGCTTACTTAAAAAGATGCAACATAATACATGTTTATTGTAGTCATTATACACCTTGTAAATTACACAATGCAGGCTATACACACTGAATGGTTCGTGTCTCAGCTTCTCGAGCAACCTGAACTACCTTAGCCTTTTCACTGAAGGTGAACAATGACGAATTCTCTGTACTGCCTCTTGCCACCAGAGGAGTTTGGTGCATTTTGACAATAAAACTATTTCTAGAATCGGAAGTGGTAGACATGAATGCAATTTATTCTTATTATTGGATCCCCCGTTAAAATGATGGCCTTGAAAACAGCTGGTTTACTAATTTTTTTTAAACTTCTATTGCAAATTTATGTAAACAACAATGCGTACAGGCATAACTGTGCTTCCGCATCAGCAAAGAATGAGCTCGAAATTTCATAAGGCCGCTAAAAAATGGACAAAACTTAAACATTTCATGTGCACTGAGATGACACGGTTTAATGGCAAAAGATGATATTGAAGTTTCACACTTATTGCAGTTTACAGGTTTTTCTTTTACGTATACAACTCTTTAAAAACGTGCATTATTCTTAATAACATGTATTATTCGGCCAACATATACTGGCAGAATAATTTATAATTTTATGATATAATTTAACATCCCTTCATTGGAAACAATTCTAATATGTTCGGCTCAATGCGGCAAAATAAGTAGTAAGCAATCCACCTCAGGAATATGTACAACTCAATACAATAGAAGGTAACTGAGTTCTTAAATTACGCTGATGAAATACAAGGCCCTGTGAGAAAATATCCATCATGCGTATACCTAAGTAGCAAATGTACATCATGAGTATCCTCAGTTGGAGAAATAAAAATATTATTATGCCTCAAGAGAAATTGTCCAACATGAGTATGCGTCAGTACAAATATTAGTATGCCTCTGTAGAAATTATCCAACATGAGTATGCGTCAGTACAAATATTAGTATGCCTCAATAGAAATTGTCCAACATGAGTATGCCACAATACAAATATTAGTATGCCTCTGTAGAAATTATCCAACATGAGTATGCGTCAGTACAAATATTAGCATGCCTCAATAGAAATTGTCCAACATGAGTATGCGTCAGTACAAATATTAGTATGCCTCAGTAGAAATTGTCCAACATGAGTATGCGTCAGTACCAATATTAGTATGCCCCTGTAGAAATTATCCAACATGAGTATGCGTCAGTACAAATATTAGTATGCCTCAATAGAAATTGTCCAAAATGAGTATGCGTCAGTACAAATATTAGTATTCCTCAGAAGAAATTGTCCTACATGAGTATGCGTCAGTACCAATATTAGTATGCCTCTGTAGATATTGTCCAACATGAGTATGCCACAATACAAATATTAGTATGCCTTAATAGAAATTGTGCAACATGAGTATGCGTCAGTACAAATATTAGCATGCCTCAATAGAAATTGTCCAACATGAGTATGCGTCAGTACAAATATTAGTATGCCTCAATAGAAATTGTCCAACATGAGTATGAGTCAGTACCAATATTAGTATGCCTCAATAGAAATTGTCCAACATGAGTATGCGTCAGTACAAATATTAGCATGCCTCAATAGAAATTGTCCAACATGAGTATGCGTCAGTACAAATATTAGTATGCCTCAATAGAAATTGTCCAACATGAGTATGAGTCAGTACCAATATTAGTATGCCTCAATAGAAATTGTCCAACATGAGTATGCGTCAGTACAAATATTAGCATGCCTCAATAGAAATTGTCCAACATGAGTATGTGTCAGTACAAATATTAGTATGCCTCTGTAGAAATTGTCCACTATGAGTATGCGTCAGTACATATATTAGTATGCCTCAATAGAAATTGTCCAACATGAGTATGCGTCACTACAAATATTAGTATGCTCAGTAGAAATTGTCCAACATGAGTATGCGTCAGTACCAATATTAGTATGCCTCAATAGAAGTTGTCCAACATGAGTATGCGTCAGTACAAATATTAGTATGCCTCAATAGAATTTGTCCAACATGAGTATGCGTCAGTACAAATATTAGTATGCCTCAATAGAAATTGTCCAACATGAGTATGCGTCAGTAGCAATATTAGTATGCCTCAATAGAAATTGTCCACCATGAGTATGCGTCAGTACAAATATTAGTATGCCTTAATAGAAATTGTCCAACATGAGTATGCGTCAGTACAAATATTAGTATGCCTCAATAGAAATTGTCCAACATGAGTATGTGTCAGTACAAATATTAGCATGCCTCAATAGAAATTGTCCAACATGAGTATGCGTCAGTACAAATATTAGCATGCCTCAATAGAAGTTGTCCAAAATGAGTATGCATCAGTACGAGTAATAGTATGCCTCAATAGATATTGTCCAACATGAGTATGCGTCAGTACCAATATTAGTATGCCTCAATAGAAATTGTCCAACATGAGTATGCGTCAGTAAAAATATTAGTATGACTCAATAGAAATTGTCCAACATGAGTATGCGTCAGTAAAAATATTAGTATGCCTCTGTAGAAATTGTCCTACATGAGTATGCGTCAGTACCAATATTAGTATGTCTCAATAGAAATTGTCCAACATGAGTATGCGTCAGTACAAATATTAGTATGCCTCAATAGAAATTGTCCAACATGAGTATGCGTCAGTACCAATATTAGTATGCCTCAATAGAAATTGTCCAACATGAGTATGCGTCAGTACAAATATTAGTGTGCCTCAATAGAAATTGTCCAACATGAGTATGTGTCAGTACAAATATTAGTATGCCTCTGTAGAAATTTTCCAACATGAGTTTGCGTCAGTACCAATATTAGTATGCCTCAATAGAAATTGTCCAACATGAGTATGCGTCAGTACAAATATTAGTATGCCTCAAAAGAAATTGTCCAACATGAGTATGCGTCAGTACAAATATTAGTATGCCTCTGTAGAAATTGTCCAACATGAGTATGCGTCAGTACCAATATTAGTATGCCTCAATAGAAATTGTCCAACATGAGTATGCGTCAGTACAAATATTAGTATACCTCAATAGAAATTGTCCAACATGAGATGAGTATGTGTCAGTACAAATATTAGTATGCCTCTGTAGAAATTGTCCAACATGAGTATGCGTCAGTACCAATATTAGTATGCCTCAATAGAAATTGTCCAACATGAGTATGCGTCAGTACAAATATTAGTATGCCTCTGTAGAAATTGTCCAACATGAGTATGCGTCAGTACAAATATTAGTATGCCTCTGTAGAAATTGTCCAACATGAGTATATGTCAGTACAAATATTAGCATGCCTCAATAGAAATTGTCCAACATGAGTATGCGTCAGTACAAATATTAGTATGCCTCTGTAGAAATTGTCAAACATGAGTATGAGTCAGTACAAATATTAGTATGCCTCAATAGAAATTATCCAACATGAGTATGCGTTATTACAAATATTAGTATACCTCAATAGAAATTGTCCAACATGAGTATGCGTCAGTAGCAATATTAGTATGCCTCAATAGAAATTGCCCAACATGAGTATGCGTCAGTAAAAATATTAGTATGCCTTAATAGAAATTGTCCAACATGAGTATGTGTCAGTACAAATATTAGCAAGCCTCAATAGAAATTGTCCAACATGAGTATGCGTCAGTACAAATATTAGTATGCCTCTGTAGAAATTGTCAAACATGAGTATGAGTCAGTACAAATATTAGTATGCCTCAATAGAAATTGTCCAACATGAGTATGCGTCAGTACAAATATTAGCATGCCTCAATAGAAATTGTCCAACATGAGTATGCGTCAGTACAAATATTAGTATGCCTCAATAGAAGTTATCCAACATGAGTATGCCTCAGCAGAAAAATGTAAAAATATTATTATACTTCAGCAGAAAACGTCCGACATTAGTGTAATTGTGTAGAAAATGTAAAAACTGTTAGTATATCTCAGTAGAAAATGTCCAACATTATATATTAATCTTGCTCCAGAATCAAAGTTCAGAAGATGAAACTCACTGTATGCAACAACAAGTCTATCCTCATCCCCGTTTCGTAAATTTCCCGTACTTTCACAGACTGATCATATAAATATTGCGCAACCTAAGGAAGAGTTATGATTTGGTTAAAATAATAATTTACTGTAAATTCTATTTTTGTCATTTTCTAATCTTTTTGACTATCTAGAAACAACGCGCGTCCGATTCAACAACAATTGTAGAGGGTTTATCATTGTTGTCAAGGAAATAAGTAAGTCTAGAAATGCATCGGGCTAAAATCTTTTTATTAAAGATTGATTTCTATGCATGCAATGTGAGGCAATTACTATTTATTTCTTGTAGTTCACAAAGTATTCGTTTTTTTCTTCGCGTATATCTTTTGTTCGCACGCGCAAACAAGTGTCGCATAGCATGATGGGTTATCAAACAATTTCACAGTGAATATATAAGGATATATTTTGCACATGTAACAAATATATATATATATATATATATATATATATATATATATATATATATATATATATATATATATATATATATATATATATATATATATATATATATATATATATATATATATATATATATATATATATATATATATATGATGTTCAGCACGATCCACTCCTCAAATATGTAATATAGATGATGCTTTAAACATAGACTCTTTAGGCAGTTCGTATCCTTATCATAAGCATTGACCTATAGATTTTATGCTTTTGACTGCCTCGATATAGTATTTTATCCTTCAGGAATCATAACTGGGCTCTTATCAAGTTATAATAGATTCATACACAACTACAAAAATAAAATATAATGTCATAATATATATATATATATATATATATATATATATATATATATATATATATATATATATATATATATATATATATATATATATATATATATATATAGTCTTCAGTTTCGTAATACAGCTTATTCTGTTTTGAAAGATCACCGCTACTGCAGTAGTCTCGTAATACAGGTGGTCTGTGATGACAAATCCTATCGCTGTGTATGGAATCGATCTTTGCATAAAAAACACGGGTTTTCATGACAGGCGACCGGTCAAAGTAGTTTTCTCCCATGACAGATCCAGGTCCTAACATTCTGTGCACAAAGAACCCTGTTACAAGTGTCTCTCATGATAGGTCCTAGAACTCTAAGCACAAAACGCCCGGGATTTTCATGACAGTTGACCTGTCATAATAGTTTTCTTCCAAGACAGGTTTTCATAAATTGAAAATATTAAAACCCAATTACATTTTTTTTCCTGAGCAAACTATTTTACCGCTTTGTTTTAGTGCCAATGTTATTCCTGTGTACTGTTTTACTTTTGACCTATTATATAGCAGGCAAAAGTAGTATCTGTTTGATGGCAAAATGATTCGATCTTTGACATTATAAAAGTGGCTTTATTTCAAATATTTATAGAAAGAAACATTTATGCTTTCGACTTTAGATTTTATGCTTTCGACTGCCTCGAAATATTATGTTATCGTATATTGGGCCATTGCAACGTAGGGTTACGTCTGCCACCAAATGGGCTGTTTCTTAACAATTTTAGCTTTGCTGATGATATGTCACTGATAAGTCCATCTGTCGCAGCTTTAAGAAAATTATTGAATATATATGAACAAAATGCATTAGAGAATGATATCATCTATAATACACAACAATCAGTATGCATGGTCTTTCAGCCAACTTCTTTTAAATTATCATCACCTCCCTCTGTACATCTTAATGGCAATGCTCTTACATATGTCGACAGTTATATGTATTTGGGCCATATTTTGAAATCCAATCAGTCAGATAATGAAGATATGATGAGACATTATCGATATTTGTGTACTCGAACAAACATGCTTCTACGCAAATTTAAGCCTTGTTCATTGAGTATCAAAATTAGATTATTCAAATCTTATTGCTGCACTATGTATTGTGCTCTACTGTGGACAAACTTTAGTGAAAATGTGAAAAGAAAACTAGTAATTGGTTATAATAATAGTCTTCGCTTTCTATTAGGTCTTCCTAGATGGAAAAGTGCCTCCAACATGTTTGTAAATTATAATGTATTCAGTTTTGAGGAAGTAATGAGAAAGTATGCATTCTCAATGATAACAAGACTTTCTAATAGTGAGAACTCTATATTGGAAATATGACTTTAATTTAAATTCTCACATTGTTAGTAGATGGAACCAATTACTTTTTAAATGTGTCACTTAAATTTCATTTTTTAACAATGCATAGCGCAAATAATTGTTGTAAATGTATCTGAATACTTGTACATATGATATATATATATATATATATATATATATATATATATATATATATATATATATATATATATATATATATATATATATATATATATATATATATATATATATGTCCCGGATTCTGGAGGTCGTAGGTTCCATGCCTGTTCTAGTCATGCCAAAGACTTACAAAAATGGTACTAACAGCTGCCTCGCTTGACGCTCAGCATTAAGAGGTCAGTGTTAGGAATGGTCGGCCTGGTGTCAGGATGTGGGACATCATGCTACATGTCTGCGACATGAATCCCCAGTGCTAGATATCACTATAAACTGCCGCACTGCAGATATTATAGCAATAGGATTAAAAATATTATTAAAGCTACGTTAAAAATCATAATCACATCCCATTACTTACCTACATCGAATGGATTACATGTACAATAATGTCCACCACTATAAAATATATTAAAAGCACCTATTAACTTAGTCTCTATAATAAAGTCATATAAATATACGAGATAACCAGCTTTATAAAGTATGACAGGTGTTGGCGAAAATCCCCTTCAAAGTCGTTGCATTACATAGTTAATATTCGATTGCAAATTTCTCATGCCAAACATTATATCTTACTTCATCCAACCTAATTGAATAATAAAATAACGAGCGGTTGAAACGTACATTACCTATTCCGCACCTAGTGAGCTAGGCTTCCGAAATCAAATCAGTGAAAAAGTAAACATACTGACAATGCATGAGTAGAACCTTTCTTCAATCTAATTTCAGTTAATGATTGAATGAACTTTACAGCGATGACTGTACCTAATTTTTTCTTTGCATTGTCAACCACTAATCCCGTTTACACACATACACGTATTACTATGTCCAGCAGTGTTGCAGTGCTTCTGCTCGTATTCGTATATTTTGTGGTCAAACAAACATTTCAATCCGTTGCCAGAATCATTTCCTTTTTAAACGGAAGCCCGTGTAACGATTGCAAACGAGATAACCAGCTTTATAAAGTGTGACAGGTGTTGGCGTAAATCCCCTTCAAAGTCGTTGTATTACTTGCAGGATAACAGACACGATTAGGGACATTATCAAATTTGCCTACATCTTAGTTTTGTTTGGAAAAGCTTTCTAGTCATAGTACTCGCCACATGTTTAAGCTCTAATTAGTTTTGATCCTTTTTCAGGTCTTTGATATTTGGACTGACACACTTAATGATATCAGATAAAAAAAGACTGAACCAATATAGATTAAATTAATTACTTAATTACAGGTAGAAATGGCTAGGTAAGTAGCCTGCAGATGAATGTGCCGATAATTTATCTGTACCTTTCTAAAATTTAATAAGAAACTGTTAGCATATTATCGTAATTCTTTGCCGAATTAGTTAGGACCGCAACACGTGCGTCATTCCTACCACTTATCTTAAACAAGGTATGGAGAGAGCGAAACACCCAGACATGGCTGTGATATTTTTAAAACTCCATAAAATCTTATACAATGGAAGGCCGCAAGTTAACTGCAGATGAATACATTACGATATAAAGGAACGATTCGTCAAAATAACATATTTTCCCTAGCTTTTCATCCATCTGATATACAGTTGCTTGCTACGATTTTGCGGATTCCCTGGTATTATGGTATTCGAGGTTTTCCGTATTCTTCTGCATATCGCCACCTATCGTGGGCGTATCTTATATGCACTAGATGACCATATAGTTACTAGTTTTGTATCACCAGTTGATTTCGGTTAAATGATGGGATTGCTGAAGAAAATACTATTTATAAAAGAAAAATCTGAATATCACACTTTTCGAACTCATCCGTAACACAGTAACAAATCGGTTAACCATTTTGTCGTCTGATAAGATGTCCAATGATGTCATGCAGGACTTAAATTAAATGATGACCATATTTATCAAGAAGCTAATGATAAAAGCTATGGTAGCATATAAGAGTCAAAATGTGACGTGTGTTAATGTTGTTTTCCGCTGGTTTTCGCAACTGACAGTTTTTGACTTTAAACCTTTGTTGTACACGATTTATTACTTTTCGTTGGGACACATGGAGTTGTTTAAACACTGTTCGATATTTGTCAAACTCTACTATTTTGGAGGTAAGTCAGTCTTGCAAATGGTAGGCAATCCAATAATGTCTAAGTAAAAGTGATCGGTTAGTAAACAAAGCAACAATAAATATTAAAAAGAAAAATGAAAAAAAAAGAAACCCCAGCAAAATAAAACAACAACACTGGAACTCTTGGGAAGTTCGAGGTGGTTTACAGATACATTGCCAGAAATCAATTTCTGTTGTTGCAGGGCACAGGTGACAAAATGAGGATCATGGATGTAGCATCCATTTTTCAAGTTGATTTACACTTTGCGAAAATATACAGGACTTTCCCAACATTATGACAAGGGTACGTAATTGCACAGATATTTCCCCTTCCCCGGTAATACCTGTATATCATAGCATCTCCCTGTAATCTACATAGAGTATGTTTATCGATCGCTTCCCTCAATTACCTGATTAAAACTCGAGATTAAATGCATCTTAATAAATAACTATGAACACAAAATAAACGTATAGTAGCTTGAACGTAAGTTTCTTTATATATTTTTTCGCTGATCGCTAACTTTAAAGCCCTCGAACAATAGCACTCCAGCTACCTGTAAAATGTATATTTCGTCTAGGCTTATGAAGACTTACATTTTGATATATTGTTCAATATACTGGTTATATTTTGTTATAGATTCAGCTACCGTAAGAATGAAACTGACAATACATACGAAGCGAATAAATGAAATAAAAGCTATGACGCACAATCTAATATAAAAGACCAAATGTCAGAAGTTCTTTCCAAGCT
This sequence comes from Potamilus streckersoni, assembly GCA_016746295.1. Taxonomy (NCBI): domain Eukaryota; kingdom Metazoa; phylum Mollusca; class Bivalvia; order Unionida; family Unionidae; genus Potamilus; species Potamilus streckersoni. The sequence continues at coordinate 192,257 of JAEAOA010001808.1, read as the reverse complement.
CGAACCACATTTCAAATCCTGGTTGCCCTAATATCAGTGAAATTGATTACTTGCCACAAACGTATTCTAGATAGAATTTATCCTGATGTTCCACAAAAGAGTCGATGAATGCATGTCTTCTACAGCTAAAGCGGGACACAAGATTAAATTGTCAGTCTCAGGAAGTACCATTTGCTGGATTGTCAAATAGTCTGAGATTATCATTTCATTTATTTGATCTAACTTCTTTGAATTTCTCTTTATATCTCAAGAATTCAACCTTTACAAATACAATAGTCCTATATGTGTTTCAAATGCAGTAGTCCGATTTGTTTTTTAATGCAATACTCCGATATGTCTTACAAATGTAATAGTCCGAACTATTCTCCAAATGCAGTAATTCTTGGACAAATTATAAAGCAAAAGATCAACCATGATACAAATATCTGAGCATTCTAACAAAGAAAGATATGTTTCAACAAATCTGGTAACCTCTCCCTCCCTCTCTCCCTCCCTCCCTTCCTCTCACCACCCCATTTCTCTCTCTCTCTCTCTCTCTCTCTCTCTCTCTCTCTCTCTCTCTCTCTCTCTCTCTCTCTCTCTCTCTCTCTGCGTTGCACTCTTCATAGTTTCAGAGACTTAACCAAGGGTCTTGTAGATTCTCTTGCTCGTTTTTGCTTTTCCTTCATCTATCTCTTTTTATTTCCAATCAACAAATCGCTCTTGAATTTTTGTGCCATAACTTATATGAGGAAGAAGGAAAACAGAACGACTGAAATTCCAAGTTTTCTCTTTCACGATAGAGGTTTATCGCATTGATTTAACTTTTCCACATACAATGACTACCTACAACCCTTTCAGCACGCGTTTGCATTATTGCGGATACATTTGATGATCTAAAATGCCTGAAAGTAACTAGAACTATAAGTGAATAGACAAGAATGTGTTTTTCTATTACCACAAGCAGTACATAAGACCTTTATTCTAGCCTACCAGGTCTACAAATATTTTTTAAATATAATTTTTGTTTCACTAAAACGCAACATACTTCTCTTTCAATACAGCATTTCTGTTTTAAAAAAAAACAGTCAAGGATATCGACTCATCTATCCTGTTTTGTTTTTATTAAAAAAAGCAAATACTCTAACCACCGCACGATTCAAAAAAACATTTTCCACAAAACAATAGGTTATTTGTCTTATTATCTGCCACTGTTCATAAACCAGAACAAAAACAAAAAATAATAGATTACCAAGAACCGGATTTTAATAAAAACGCCAGGTCACCACTATATACTATCATCGATAGTTAATTTTGGGGAAGAAAACATTGGCCACTAACACTGAAAACCCTACATTACCCACTCTCCTATATGAAATTTTGTTTATAAAATCCTGGAACACGAACACACAAATTTGTAACTAAAGCACTATACCACAAGAACACAAGTCGCAAAGCAAACAAGTAAACACTTTTGGGTACCGATATTACGCATTGATTTATTGTTCGTAAGGCTCTCAAGTTCATATCACAACCTAGTGCACAACGTATCTATAAGTACTGTGCATTCCTGATTTATAGTCACTTCAAATTAGTTAATTAAAACGATATAAATATACTTAAGTCCATAATTTAGTTATATAACCAGTTGGTTATCGGTATCTGGTGCCAAATGCCCATGTCTGTCTTGCAGACGTCATTATTTTTGTTCTCATTGGCATTGTTTTGTGGAAAATTACTGGAGGATTTATGACGCGTAGTAAACAGTGTTTTATAATTTATGTTTGTGCTGTGGACTATTGAAAATATTTAGACAATAAAAATCAATTCTAAATATAAAATATTGCTTTTGCAAAATTTGAGTGTATGTATTCTTGCACCTTCTCTAAAATATTTAATGCATAGAAGGATGGGCGGTTTAATATTATCGGAGAAGAAAATATGAGTGTTAGGACCAAGAATTTGTTTCTGTAAAGCTCTCTAGAAAAAGTGGTCGGGGTGTTAGTGGTCTAGTGGTTTATTTTTATTTAAAAATTGTGCTGATAAGAGAGTATGTCATTTACTGCGTTGATGAAAAGTGCTTCATTCGTGTGGCTGGAATGGTCTTGGGGTCTGAAAATTTTCTTTCAAGAAAAGGATGGAGAGCTAGTAACCTGGGATTGTCCGAAACAATTTGAAGAACGGGATGGTGGTGACCAAGGGTTTGGACACATAAAGGAAAAATAATAGATGTTTGGGTGAAATAGAATCTAGTTATAATGAACTACTACACCAACAAGCCCACACAATTTCCATTGGAGTTATGATTGACGAAAGTTGTGCCTTGATGAATGGAGCTACTCTTTACATTCCTGTCACATGTGTAAATAATGCATATATTTACATTTTGTTTTGGTAAATTCTCTATTTCCTTCATTTCATTTAACTTAATACGTGAAAGTTAATTTACAAAATGTGAAAACATCGTATAACCAACGCTATTAACAAGGCTGAAATTGGTTGAAATAAAAAAATATTTTTTGAATTCACACAAATCAAGAGGTAAATAGGTCAAGCCACGGTACTAGCCAACAATAGGAAATTGGAATATTTAAAGTTATATATATATATATATATATATATATATATATATATATATATATATATATATATATATATATATATATATATATATATATATATATATATATATATATATATATATATATATATATATATATATATATATATATATATATATATATATAAACTGACGACGAACAGTACGAAACTAGTAACTAACTAGCCTAAGCGCTTTCGACTCTTAATGAGTCTTTTACAAAGGCAAATAACAAAACATATATACGACAAACAAATAAACACAAACACGTTGTTTTGTAAACCTCTACATGGCTGTCTCCACATGTGTTAAAACTATAAATACAACCAGCTTGTATAGACCAGTTGCGGAATCTGAAAACGTTGTATAATTCCAAGTCTACAAGCCAAAGCGACATCTATTGTTACTTTTTGTACATTTATCTAACGCAGATTATATCCCGGATATTTGATTCTATACCGGTTATTCTTATAGTAAAAATTGAAGGATAGGATAGGATAGGTTGATAGGATACCATTTATTCTGACCTATCACCCAGACAATCCCAAAGTAGGTAAAATCATCGCAAACCACTGGCCAACCGTGCAATCGTCAGACATACTAAACCTAATATTTCCGAACAAACCTGTAGTAGCTTACCGGAGACCAAAAAACCTAAAGGACATCCTAGTCAGGGCAAAGCTAACGCCAATCGCTATCAAAACCAACCTAGTCAATCTGGACCCTGTGGCGATAAAAGATGCAAAATCTGTCAACATGTGATAGAGACCAAGACATTCACTAGCACAGTGACTAAAGAAAAACTAAACATACATGGTCCAAACAAAACGTGCAAAACAGAGAATGTGATTTATCTCATCACATGTAAGATCTGTGGCCTTCAGTACGTCGGAGAAACTAGCTACACAAAAGGATAAACCTTCATAGATCTGATTGGATGACAAAAATGCTGTACAGAAGCCCGGTCGCAGAACACTTCTCCTCCCCTGGCCACACTTTCAGTGATATAATACTTATCGCTATTGCCAACAACCACAGCTGGAGTCCCGAAACCAGGAAGGAAAAGGAATTATACTGGATTCGCCGCCTTAGAACATTGAAACCAAGCGGTCTAAACCAAGAAGACTAGAAAATGAAAACTATGCACTAGTAGAATTTAACATTTTCTAAATCTTCTTAATATCCTTCAATTTTTACTATAAGAATAACCGGTATAGAATCAAATATCCGGGATATAATCTGCGTTACATAAATGTACCAAAAGTAAAAATAGATGTCGCTTTGGCTTGTAGACTTTTAGGGAATTATACACCGGTTTCAGTTTCCGCAACTAGTCTATACAAGCTGGTTGTATTTATAGTTTTAACACATGTGGAGACAGCCATGTAGAGGTTTACAAACAATATTTTTGTGTTTATTTGTTTGTCGTATATATGTTTTGTATTTGCTTTTGAAAAAGACTCATTAAGGGTTGAAAGCGCTTAGGCTAGTTAGTTACTAGCTTTGTACTGTTCGTCGTCAGTTTCTTGCATCTATTTTAATCAATCCCTGACACACGTGATCCCTTGGTGGATCCAGTACGCTTTAAAGGGTTGTTATTCGCCATATGATTTGTATTCTTTATATATATATATATATATATATATATATATATATATATATATATATATATATATATATATATATATATATATATAATGTTGGTCCTAGTCATTCTTATGCTTGACTTAACATTGCTCCTGACGATGGAATTCGCATTGGTACTTCTCTCTCTCTCTCTCTCTCTCTCTCTCTCTCTCTCTCTCTCTCTCTCTCACACACACACACACACAGATACACACAATGGGATAGTTTACCTCTTAGGTTTATCCGTACAGATCGTGGTTCAGAAACATTTAAACGTGTCTGTTTAAAAACCCACCAACGAATTTTTTGAAAAAAATCAAATAGATTACAGCTGTGCGTCTATCTTGCTAAGAAACTTAAATTATCTACTTATAGGATGACTTGCTCATACCAGTATAACTAAGATTCTTATAGGATACTTACGGACCTACGGTAAAGTACAAAGTTTTCATTCGGCTCAAATTAGTTTTAGTTTTAATACTCAATCCAACGGTTGTTGAGAGAGAGAGAGAGAGAGAGAGAGAGAGAGAGAGAGAGAGAGAGAGAGAGAGAGAGAGAGAGAGAGAGAGAGAGAGAGAGAGAGAGAGAACAGAAGTTTTACTTTTAGACACTTACAAATAACAAGCAAATGAATTTATTAAATGAAGACTATATGCCTGTACCGTGACATGTATGCCCATAGACTAACAAGTAGGTATCTGCTTTTTCTGCTGCTGTCAGAGAAAAAAAAGCAGAGACCTACTTGGTCTAGTATACCCAGTGCCATTTTAAGGCATGGACACACTGGGCAGTTGCTAAGGGCTAACGCTTCTAATGGCGTCTTGCTGCCCATATTATTAATCAATAGTAGGGCCAGTAGGGAGCCCCAGCGCCTTGCTTTGCCCAGAGCCCACAATGTTGTTATGACGGCACTGTGTTTACCTTTAACCTAACCTTGAATAAACAATCTAAATCTGCTAGTATATCTTTAGATTAATCTTGAACAGAGGATCTACTCGTAGCACTAAATCTTGGGCCAAAATCTAAACAGATTATCTACCTGAGGCAATTAATTCACAGACAAAACCAGAACAGTGTATCAACTTATACCGCTAAATTCACGACCAAAACCAGAATGGTGTATCTACTTAACCTTTAAATCCATGGTTAATCCAGTACAGCGTATCGACTTATACCTCTTAATCCACGGTCAAATCCAGAACAGGGTATCTACTTATACCGCTAAATCCACGGCCAAAACATAAAGCCTATAAAAAATAACTGCGTTATATTTCAAAAGGAGTTTGGCCAACAGCAAATCTGCACCATTTTTGTGAAGATAAATAAACCTTAGCACCTGCAGCCAATTTATTTCCGATTGTTGCAGTTATGGAATTACTCCGAATTAAATTAAAATAAGAATAGTTTACAGCATGGCTCAAGATACAAGTTTTATGAATATTAACTCATATTTTTTCTTAGTAGTCTAGTTATTATTAAAGTTTAGCAGTTTGATAAAGAACATGCCTTGCGTATTAACGATTTCTTCCTATCTCTCTTGTACAGTGTTATGGTCTGAGAGAAGAACTTGCTGTCATCCGTTTTCATAATTATTTGATCAATTCGAAACAAGGCATGAACTTTTATAGAAAAAGAACTAATCTCTTGCTTCGAAACCATTCTTCCTATCTCCCAAGCACAATTTAATACCGTGAAAGAACAAAAGACTAACTTGTCACGTTTGTCGCGATTTCACAGCCGTTTTTGGCTTTAATCATATTGGCTAGATTTCTTCTAATATATCACAGCAAGAAATCGCTGCCAGATATGAGGTTTTAGGGATTTCTGAGTAGAAATATGGTGCCAGCAAAAGCAATTATTTTTCAAGTGCAACAATTTATGTCACTCAAGGACAATGTTGGCAAGCATATTTTCCACATACATCAGAGACCGCCTTTGATAGAATGCTAAATTAGTGATCATCTACTTCGTGACCTGCTTGCAAAACTTCTGATAATGCTGATGTGGCATTGTGTACATGAGCTCTCCAACCCAAGTAGCATACAAGGTTTAATAATAACAAAACAATAGACAGTTTATCGGTCAAAAATTGATCGAAAAAATACGTTTTACCTAACATTACTAAATGCGCCCTGTTTTACGAAACAACCAAACGTTTAATTGAAACATTTTACTTTAGAGCTGCTAATTATGTATTCAAAATATGTATTCATGTATATATCCTTTACATATTAATTGCATGGCATTTTTATGTTACGCTTCATTACAGAATTTGAACTTTTATTACAAGACATTTTTAAATTATATCCTGCTGATTCAACTTTTTCAATGATTTGACTGAATAAAAATTTTGATGGACTGTAATTTAATCAGGTATAGAGTAACGTGTGCCAAGGCGGTTTTCTGAAAAAAAAGATACCAGCTAGTTTTGCAAAAAAATATAAGCAATCCCGAACATAATAAATTAACAAAACTATGTTTTAAGATACATCATGTTTAACATGTACTAGAATATTAAAAAAAAATATGCTGGCATTTTCAACACCTCTTATATAGCATTTACTTGCATTATCAGGAGCCTCTGCTTTGCTTTCTTTGGATTATCTATTTATTTATTATATATGTATCAACGGAACCACAGTGAGTATAAAAATGGCCCCTTCGTATGCAAATATTTTTATGGGAAAACTGGAAGGTCAACTTTTAGCACCTGTGAAACATTCACCATACCAGTGGGTACGCTTGATCGATAATATATCAATGAAAGTGGCAACATGGAAGAGAAAATCTGGATGATTTTATATCAACGGCAAACAACTGTCATCCTTCAACAAAATTCACGGCAGAATTCTTCAACTCAAACCTTGTTTAACTGGACACAACAACCAGACTGGTAGAAAAGAAACTCCATATAGACATCTATTCGAAACCAACCAACACAACACCAGTATCTCCTCCCAACCAGCTGTCGTCCAAAACACTGCATTAGTAATATCCCATATAGCCAGGCACTGAGGGTACACCGAATTTGTTCCGAATATGAAACATAAAAAAGGTATGAAGAGTTATCTAAACATTTGATTTACCGAGGCTACGACAAAGACCTGATTGCGGTGGCAACATAAAGAGCTAAAAAAATAACAGCAATTACCTACAAACATATGGAGAGAAGAAAAAGGCTTACTGGATACAATGTATAATGACTTACCATCCAGACAATCCCAAAGTGGGTAAACTCATCATGAATCACTGGCCCAGTGTGGAATCGTGTGACGCTTTAAAGTTAATCGTCCAGAACAAACCTATAGTAGCCTATCGGAGACCAAAATATCTCAAGGGCACCCGGTCAGGGCGAAGCTAACGCCAATCACTAACCAAGACCACGTTAGTTAATCTGGCTTCTGTGGCCCTGAAAGATGCTAAACTTGTCCACACATAGGGTAGAGACTAGGGCATTTTCTATCACAGTGACTAGAGAAAAACTGAACAAAAAATACAAAACAGATAATGTAATTTATCTCATCACATATAGGATCTGCACTATTCAGTGTGTCAGAGAAACTGAAAAGCTACACAAAAGGACCAACCTTTATAGATCTTATTAGATGAAAAAGACGCTGTACAAGCCCAGTCGCAGAAAACTTCTACTCCCGTGACAACACTTTCAGTAATATAACACTTATTACAATTGCTGCAACCGCAACTGGAGTTCCGAAAAGACGTAAGAAAAGGAATCTCACTGTATACGCGCCTTAGAACATTGAAACCAATATGTTGAGACCAAGAAGGCTAGAAATAGACAGACATGCACAAATAAAATTATCTTTTTGAAGACGACACATTTGTTTAAAAAAAAACTAATTCTCTAAATTTGCTTAATTAGTCAACTCATAACCTATAATTACTACTATAACAATTAAATATCATTGATTAAATTAACGCATACATAAATTTACATAAACAATGGATTTCGTTATAGCTCATCGATTTCACGGTCAATATAGAATATATTCCAGCATCCGCAACAGTTGAAATAACTAGTTGAAATATAATAAATTTGAAGGTTTAATTCATGTAGACATTAAAATGAAAAGTTTTGCAAACACAACGGTTTTTCTGTTTTATTTGTTTCCCTTGCCTAGGTTTTGTATTTGCCTTTGAAAAACACTTCATAAGGGTAGAAAGCTCTTAGGCTATTCAGATACTAGTTTTGCCATTTTTGGCTGCAGTTATTGCATCTATCTTACTCAATCCCTGACACATGCGAACAATTGATATATGTATGTATGTATGTATGTATGTATGTATGTATGTATGTATGTATGTATGTATGTATGTATGTATGTATGTATGTATGTATGTATGCATGCATGCATGCATGCATGCATGCATGCATGTATGTATGTATGTATGTATGTATGTATGTCTGTCTGTGTGTGTGTGTGTGCGTGCGTGCGTGCGTGCGTACGTACGTACGTACGTACGTACGTACGTACGTATGTATGCATGTATGTATGTGTGTGTGCATTCGTGCGTGCGTGTTTGTGTGTTTGGGTGTATCCTAGGATCCTATATGATGTTCAAATATACACTAGATAAATATCATATCTTGTAAAGAAAACGCAGAAAGTAAACTTTGAAACCCAACGAGTCTCTTCAAGAACGTCTTATCCGTGAAACAGCAGAGTTGCCTATTGAGTCTCCTCAAGAATGCCTTAACCGTGACACAGCAGAGTTGCCTATCGAGTCTCCTCAAGAACCCCTTAACCGTGACACAGCAGAGTTGCCTACTGAGTCTCAAGAACGCCTTAACTGTAACACAGCAGAGTTGCTTACTGAGTCTCCTCAAGAACGCCTCAACCGTAACACAGCACAGCCCTTGTTGTGATGTTCACACTGTTGGTGTGACAAAGGAAGATTTTTTAGAGCTATCTATAGAAAATCATGAAAATAGTGAGAAATACGATGAATATATACATATGTTAAGCAACATGTTCAAAATACTGCTAATAAATAAATAAATAAATAAATAAATAAATAAATAAATAAATAAATAAATAAATAAATAAATAGAAACATAAATCTATCTATCTATCTATCTATCTATCTATCTATCTATCTATCTATCTATCTATCTATCTATCTATCTATCTATCTATCTATCTATCTATCTATCTATCTAGAGAGAGAGAGAGAGAGAGAGAGAGAGAGAGAGAGAGAGAGAGAGAGAGAGAGAGAGAGAGAGAGAGAGAGAGAGAGAGAGAGAGAGAGAGAGAGAGAGATTAATGTCACAACGTCGACTATGATTGTTCTTTTTGATTTTACGGTTTACAGCGTGACCACATTGACTGGTATCGCAATGAGACTGCCCCCTATCTACTACCAGACTGCTTAAATTACACTACTGCTTGCACTTACAAGCTCAACTGAGAGAAATATGAAAATAAAATTCTTCATATCATAAAATCATCTCGACACATTGATAGGCTTCACATGTGCACACACAGATATTCATATTCGTCTGTTACTTAATGTGCTTTAAAGAGTTTAAGTTGTAATTTTTTTTATATATATATACGAACACACCTTTGTTGGATTTTCTGTATGGCAAGGATCATTATACGAGAGTAATGTGAATTATGATGTTTAGAGAGAGGTGTGGAGAATATTAATTAATTTATGTCTCTGGCACAAAATGCAGAACAGTCCGCAATATGTCTTCCACGAAGGTACAAAACGAGAACAACTCACCGTCGATCATGAACATATCATCTGATAAATGGTTTCAAAGGAATGTTATTTTAAATCAATTTTGTTTTTTGTTTTTTTAAAAAAGTAATACGCATGCATTTATGAGTAACTAAAGACATTCTCTAGGTCCGGATATTTTGTCCAAACGGTCTTCATACACATCTGTACATTTTATCTGGAAAGTGGCTCCTGCCAGCATGCATTTAGTTATCCTTCCGAAATTCAAATCATTTGTATCGTTCTGATATCGATTTTACACTGGATTGGTATTCTTCTTATTTTTCGTTAACTTGGGTTTAAATTTCGTTGAAAAAAAATGTGTTATAAATAGGCAAATCAATCATGCACTAAATTTTATCTTGCCAATTTGTAGGCTTCCGACTGCAGAATAATCTTTCTCAGCACTACAACACGCAAAATAGATAACGCTTATGCGTTTTCATAACAGCCAAATATCTTTGCCGATTCTCAAAAAGCCCCACCCCTCAAAAAATCAATTAATAAATTTACATAGCAGACAACTATCTTTAATTCATTTCCATATCAGCCAAATATCCTTAATTAATTCTTATTTGAACAAGATATCTTTAATCTGTTTCATGGAAGTAATTACCCTTAATCAATTCTCATAACTGAAAAATATTGTTAATCCATATTTATAGCAGTCACGCATTTTTAATCAATTCCAGCAAATTTATTTAATCCATTCTCATAACAGTCTCACGTATTAAATCCTTTCTCACAGCAACCAAAGGTCTCTAATCCATTCTCACGACAGTCAAATATATTAAATCCATTCTCACAGCAAAGGAAAGGAATAATCCATTACCAAAGTAGTCACGTTTAATCGCACCGCAACCAAAGGGCTCTAATCCATTCCTATTGCAGTCCCATGTATTAGATTTATTTTCACAGCAACCAAAGGTCTCTAAATTTATTTCTAAGAATAATTATTGGTCGAAGTCAAAGAACCGAAACAGCAACATATTTTATCCGATAGCTTTTATCGATAACGGATTGAGGGAAATGATTAAATTATGAGAAGGGTGTATATTTTGAAATGCTTTTGCTGATGAGGAGCGTCTATTTATATCACAAGGATATAGAAGAAGTAATATTATTGACTATAGGCAGTTATAACGTATAGATCGTAAAGTCTACCTGAAACTCTCTAGATTTGGGTTGAGTTGCCTTCAAACAAGTCATGCTATATGTTTACAAAATAATTCTGCCTTTCGTACGATACCTTTTTAACTGCGTATTTCGGTTGTTTGTACCATCACGTGTTTACTGAATAATTCTGTCTTGTGTACAATTTTGTCTTTATTGAGTATTTTTCTCTATTGAATAATCCTGTATTTTGTACAATCCCATGTTTTCTGAGTATTTCTCTTTATTAAATAATTCTGTCTTTTGTACAATCCCGTTTTTACTCAGTATTTTTCTCTATTGAATAATTCTGTCTTCTGTACAATCCCGTGTTTACTGAGTATTTCTCACTGATAAATAATTCTGTGTTTTGTACGATACCCTCTTAACTGAGTAGTTCCGTTGCTTGTATGATGCCGTGTTGACTGAGTTGTACATCATCTTTTACTGTGTCGTTTTATCTTTTAGACGCTACCAGTTGTACTAAATAAGTCTGTCCTTTGTACGATGCCATTATGGCTGTGTAAGTCTGTCTTTTGTACGAAACTTAATTTACTCAGTAATTCTGTTATTGTACGATACCAGTTACCGGGTCCTTCGTATAATACGGTATGTACTGAGCAATTCTAATCTTTGTACGATGCCATGTTTACTGATTAGTCTGTCTATTTACAATATTGCTTCTTTGATTACAGGACTGTACATTTATCTTAGAATCTTCACAATGATGCCCATGCTGTGTCTATTGAGTACCTGCACTGTCCAAGCAGTGTATGGGTCACGCAACCTGAAGAGTACCTACCCTGTCCAAGCAGTGTATGGGTCACGCAACATGAAGAGTACCTACACTGTCCAAGCAGTGTATGGGTCACGCAACCTGAAGAGTACCTACACTGTCCAAGCAGTGTATGGGTCACGCAACATGAAGAGTACCTACACTGTCCAAGCAGTGTATGGGTCACGCAACATGAAGAGTACCTACACTGTCCAAGCAGTGACTAGGTCTAGCCACCTGAAGTGTACCTACACCGTCCAAGCAGTGTTTAGGTCTTGCCACCTGACAACTACATACACTAATGTATAAACCGTGTCTGCAACTCGACATTTAATGACTACTTACGTAGCTGTCAAGCTCTGACTAGGTCTCACTACCTCACGACTACCTACACTCAAGCTGTGACTGGGTATCGCTACGTCACGGGTACCTATACTCAAGCTGTGACTGGGTATCGCTACCTCACGGGTACCTATACTCAAGCTGTGACTGGGTCTCACTACCTCACGACTACCTACACTCAAGCTGTGACTGGGTCTCACTACCTCACGACTACCTACACTCAAGCTGTGAATGGGTATCGCTACCTCACTGGTACCTACACTCAAGCTGTGACTGGGTATCGCTACCTCACGGGTACCTACATTCTGGCTGTGACTGGGTATCGCTACCTCACTGGTACCTACACTCAAGCTTTGACTGGGTATCGCTACCTCAAGGGTGCCTACACTGATGTCAATCTGTGACTGGGTCTCACTACCTCACGGATGCCTACACTGATGTCAAGCTATGACTGGGTCTCGCCCCTTAATGGATACCGATTTGAATGCTGATTCTTTAACTTACTCCTCAGTATATAGCAACTTTGTAGAAATGTTCTTTGTTGCAAGGATCTCATGAATACATTTGAAAGTTCTCGTATTTTAGACGCAACACATGAACTACGTGATTGGCTTAGTTCATTGTGACATTACAACATGCCACTTGCAACACGATGGGCCTCGATTTTGATTGTAATACATGACTTGCATAGTTCTTTGCGATTGTACAACGTGATCGGCATAGTTCGCTATGACTGTACAACACAACTGGACCAGTGCGTTGTAGAGTTCACTTATTGAACTACTCAAACGTATCTGAATCCAATGATGAAGTCAAATTAGGTGAAACGAAAGGAATCCCAGGGAGACTATTGTTTGAAATTTAGTTTTGACTTTGTATACATTATTATAATTGCCAATATCTAGAACTGGGGCATTATGCCGCAGACATGTAGCATGATGTCCCACCCAGTCACAATATCCTAACACCAGGCTGACCAGTCCTAGTACTAACTTCTTAATGCTGAGCGTCAAGCGAGGGAGCTGTTAGTACCATTTTTGTAAGTCTTTCGTATGACTTGACCTTTGATCGAACTCACGACCTCCCGCATCCGAGGCAGACGCTCCAATCACTAAGTCACCGGATCAGTTAATTGACAATCTAGTATATTCATTAATTAATTTAATCAACCAATCCAAATAGATAACATATTTGTTTCATATGCAAAGATTTTTGCAAATAAGTTATTTAGTTTCTAACACGATATACAATATAGCTAAATATTTAAAGAGCCATATTTTAGTATTTTGATTTTGTCTAGTAATAGCTAGATAAATGGTTTTCCAAAGTTTAAAACGCAATAGACAGATGAAAAAAAACACAACATTTTATTCATGTCCTAGAATTGATTAAAATTTACTGGCAGTCTTTTATGGCCATCTCATCAGCCATACTTTAATTTCTGAATAATGAGACGATGATTGAGTCAGTATAAGCAGTTATTACCTTCAAATGTCGTAAGGTTTTGAATACTTTTTCAGCCATTTAATTATGGTGCTTTTTCATCCGTTGCAATTGCATCCTACACAATGTGAAGTCAGAAACGGACTAACAGTTTGGTAGATATCTGTCATATTTCCTATATAAATTATTACTTATCCCTAGGAGACGAGGTGACAGCTACAGCAAACAGTGCACCTAAGATTATACAGTAAGCATGGTCGAACCATTTACTTTATAAGACACAATAGAGATGGATGGACAGGATTATCAAATATAAGACAACATCATTGCAAATGTCATGATAACTAAACCAATAAAACTGATTGCATGTACCGGAGCCACGTACGTGAGACACGTAACACGCACAGGAGACACGTACATAAGCCAACCAATAACCCTCGATTATACCGCTATGTTTGCTTAGAAAATCAACCAATACATATCATTACACCAGTTCCAAAGACAGGCTACTGCTAAAGGCATCGTGTACAATCATTTTCGAGTTATATCATTAAAACACCTTCTCTTGACGATATACAGAAACAGTGGCAAGGGTTGGGACAGTAGCTTACTTTATTTTCCATGACGATGTACAGAAACAGTGGCGAGGGTTGCGGAAGTAGCTTACTTTATTTTCCATGACAATATACAGAAACAGTGGCGAGGGTTGGGGTAGTAGCTTACTTTATTTTCCATGACGATATACAGAAACAGTGGCGAGGATTGGGGAAGTAGCTTACTTTATTTTCCATGACGATTTACAGAAACAGTGGCAAGGATGGGGCCGTTGTTTACTTTATTTTCCATGACGATATACATAAACAGTGGCGAGGGTTGGGGCCGTAGTTTACTTAATTTTCTATGACAGTATACAGAAACAGTGGCGAGGGAACTGGGTTTGTTAACTGTATTTTCTAATAAATTCCATAACTACTTTCAATTACATGCCCTTTATAGGAAATTTGCTAAGTACATTACTCAGAGTATTAATTATAAACATAATTTTTCGGTGCCCATATTGACTATAAAAGCCTCTCTATTGGGTCGGATTTATTGCATAACGATTGATATAGATGCACGTGCCTTAAATTGTACTAGTGAAGTTTATGATATATCAGCTGTAATGCGCCAAATGTTTACCGTTCACATTGTATTCTGTTTCATCCCGTGTTACTGTAAATCAGTCTGATCACAATATGTAACACTTATTATTGCAAACCTGTCTGATAGCAATATCATTGCAAACTAGTCTCACCAAATTTACTATGCCCACATCATTACAGATTAGTCTGACCACAAAATCGTACCCATATCATTACAAAGCAATCGGATATTCATATCACTGTAAACATGTCGTACCATTATACCAATATCATTACAAAGCAATAGGATATTCAGATCACTGGAAACAAGTCGTACCATAATACGACACCCTTATCATTGCAAAGCAATTGGATATTCATATCACTGTAAACATGTCGTACTATAATATGATACCCATACCATTACAAAGCAATCGGATATTCATATCAATGTAAACATGTCGTACTACAATATGATGCCCATATCATTACAAAGCGATCGGATATTCATATCAGTGTAATCATGTCGCACCATAATATAATACCCATATAATTACAAAGAAATCTGATATTCAGATCACTGTAAACAAGTCGTACCATATACTACTATAGCAATATATCATCATTGGAAACAAGTCTTACCATAATACGATACCCTTATCATTACAAAGTAATTGGATAGTCGTTGACATCAAAAACGTGTTAGCAGCTTATGAATCAAGTGTGAATATTGAATTTTTAGGCATTAACGTTTGAAATGAATTTAGTATCCTTAGACTTGCATTACCATATTGAACAATTTTGCGTTTTGTTAAGTCACCAATTGATAATAATTTAAATTAAATAAAATTGCATACAATTTGGGAGCTGGTAGAGTTTGTAAAAAAATATTTGATCTACGGTTTTTGTATTTATTGAATGTGGATAAAAAAAATCGATGTCAAACTTCATAAAAATTTCAACAATATTATGATCGTCTATATTTCAATGAAATAATTGTTTATATTTTGATCAATCTTTCCCACTTAGACAAGTTGAAAACATGAGTATTGGTTATTTTTCATGGATGTTGTATGTTTGTTTATTTCTCTCCTTTTTTGTTCTTCGATATATTTTTGATTTTTGATTGTACTTCTTGAAATTGCCAAATGATGACAGTGTTATACAGCGTAGCCACTTTTAATATAGACATACCTCATCTATTTGTCATCGCATAAAAAACCATACTATCCTCCACACCCTACCTTAAATATATATTGTGGTTTTACTACTTCAAGAGTATACATCTCAAAGTTAAAACTGACCTTTCGGAGTAAATTCAGCCACCTTTTGTTTGCATCCATACAATTTCAAAAACAAAACAAAACAAAATATTTTTACCTGACAGCACGGGTTCTTTTCCTTAATATTTATTATATGACAGTTTCCTTGTCTTCTTTGCTCTCCTTGCCGTGTCATTATCGGCATTGCAATCGCTACCGTGTTATATCAGTTATTGGCATCCCTGACTGCTGAGTGCTATATTACTTACCAGTATCGCTATATCTATCGCATTATATAACTTATCGGCATCGGTACCTGGTCTATGCTAGATTACTTACTGGTATCGATATATCTAACGTTCTATACTGATAATGTGAAAATTGATGATAACATTGTTTTTATTTGCACAATCTATCTTTATCTCTAGTCCTATGTAGAAGTATTGATATTTTCGGAAATTTGACTTTAAAAAGATGCAAAATCGACCTCGTGAATGAAAACGTGCATGTCATAGTTTATATAAAATAATCAATACGTTTTTGTATATGTAACCAATGTTGACGTAAAAACAAAATATTTTAAGGAATCGTAGTAGGTTTAAGGCTTATTCTGGCAGCCTTTTTCGAAAAAAAAATTCATTTTGGATAGATTATTATTGGATCTGCTTTTCTATATGGTACAGCCGGACTCAGTTGTAGGTTATATCCGAAAAAAAAAGTGACTGGAAAGGTAGAAATTTCGACACTAGTTTTAAGAGAGTTATTCCTAAGACGATCATTGCACAGATATGATTGATATGTGTATTCCAGCTATGATAATTATATGCACATTTGTGATATATATATATATATATATATATATATATATATATATATATATATATATATATATATATATATATATATATATATATATATGTGTGTGTGTGTGTGTGTGTGTGTGTGTATTCCATCTATGAAAATGATATGCACAGATGTGATCGATATGTATATTCCAGGCTTGATAATAATAAATCTACATGCTAAGACATTTTGATTTGAATCACTAGAGACGTCTAAGCACTTATAAGTTAGAATAAAATTCGTGCAAGTAAATAGGAGCTGCTTTCCTCAGACTGTAATACATTTCATTTTGGAGGAATTAATATGCGTTCTGTTATGTTGATATCCAAGGGCAACATTTCTTATTTGAAGTTTATTTTCAATGAGCCAAGAGATTTAACAGATGAAAAGTACGTTTCCATAGTAACCATATACAAAGTTTGATTTCAGATAAGCATTTGATAGTAATGATTTCTAGTAGGTTAAAATGGTTGAAAGCAATTGAAAGGCTTATAAAGCTATACTCCCAGTCACGTAAACTGTCATCACTATTTGATATTGGTATCAAGTCCATTCTCCCCTATTCATCTGCGATTCTAAGAATCGAAATTATATAGAGACATTCCACCAAGAATTCCGTAAATTTTATTTTTTCTTCAAACATGAGATCTTGGTACATGTGGACGTTATAATATGTATAATAATCATTACATTAGGTATATAAAATTTTGATGTAAATTGATTCATATGTTTAGGTATAGATATCCGAGGAAATGCTATATAATATTAATTATACTGGATGTTAGCCAGAGAATATCATAGGCAATTTATATTAGCTACTTTGTAAATATGGGTTTGGATTTTTGTGGATACAACTGAAAATTGGTGATGTTAATTTGTTTACTTTGCATTTTAGACAATACTTAATGAACCGTTATTTGGCGAGAAAGGTAGGAATAGGGTAATAGATCAACCATTTTCAGAATTATAGGAATTATAAAACTCCCTATATAATTTAAAAACTACTTATACTTTGTTCAAAACAATGATGAAAAAACTCTTTTGCGGTCTCTTTAGATTAGAAGTGCGTCCTATTCATTTGTGTAAAGGAGTTGAAAATATAGAGTGTTATTGTGTGAAAGTGGGAAAATTGAAGACGTTAATATTTTATTAAAATTTAAGTTCATTTTAATTACTATTATGAATATCCATCCTGAGTATTATATTAGAATTTACTTTCCAATAAATCTGGAGGTAATACACACAGAACAGTTAATAAATTTTGCCTTGAAATTTAGGAGAATTACTAACGTCAATCTTCTTGGTAAGGTCCCTTGTCCCGATGGTGTAAGTAACTATTCTTTGTGACCTGGGTAACAAACCCAACCATCTACGTTTTGTTTGCTTTTATCAACCGTTCAGAGAAGTCACATCGCCAAATTCATGGAAGGAAGTCAACCTTCATTCAGGTTTGAAGACATGTGTCATGTTCACATGTTCACTCAGTGATATAAGTTGGCTGGTATGGTCAGATACACCATACCTGAACGACATTTACTGCCGATAACTTTTTTTGAAAGACAGGGTTGAGGACAGTGGTAACATACCCTATGAGTTAAAATATACATTCACCGTATGTAATTACAAACCAATAAGCTATACTTACTTTCGTAAAAGATAGCACGTTTGCACTTCAGACCTTTTATCCCTGTGGTGATTCTACAGTTAATCAGTTAACATAGTTCTAGGTTGTGTTTTATTACGTATTAAATTCAGGTAACGAAGTTATAGTCTTTCTGTGATATATGTCAAGAATCGTTCTGAATATGGCAAAGTTTCCCCACATGGATTTCTTACGCCACATAATGCGAATTATGCGTCGAAAAATGGCGTTAAACCCTAAACCAGAACAGCAACAAAAAAGGTTATTGGTCAATTCCTAGCGGGTGTGACTGAACGGTATGGCAGTAATCCAGTTGCATGGAATCCACCCTGTATACAATGGTGGTTTAATTGTTAACTTCTAGAAGCAAAGAAAGCTCACATCTGTACGTAGAAGAATGTAGTCATAGAAGAATGTTGTCACAAACCGATCTCCCAGTTAACATAATGGTAAGTCTATGACTCCACAGCATTTTCACGCAGCAAAATAGCTCAAACCATCTAATTTTTCTTATATTATGCAATTTCTACTGTCTCCTGTTTCAAAGCAATTTTGACAAATATCCGATCACAAATGCTTTACAGTAAATAGGTGAATTCTTATTCAGTAATAATCCTTACCATGAATATTGAATATTGTTGGGAAAATGACATAGGTGTCCACAATATTACTCTGATCGTCCAAAGTCAATGTATCAAACTATGTCACATCATACGGAACCTCCATGCACATTCGGTATTGACAAACGATGTTCTCTGAGTCAATTATTCCATTTATTCCCAAGGACAATTACTCTTTAAATTCTAATTTGTAAAAGAAAGCCGCCTGCTTTTAAATATTACATTTTATTGCTTTTAAAACGGCCAAAATATAGACAAGAGTTTGTAACGCTTTTTACGAGCAACATATGAAATGTGCCGCATCTGTATCAGGATGAACGACATTATTTCTTTCGTTTTATCTATTTCTATTAGCGTGAAAACTAGGTCATAAACGGAATCTCAATTAGATAATGATTTAGTATTAAAAGCTGGTGTTTATTCAACCCATTTAATACATTCAAAAAAAGTTTTTACATATTTGAAATTCTCTATTTATCTTAAAAAAAAAAGACTAAGAAGTTATCTTAAAAGTATACTTAACAAACTGGTAAGATTTTGGCAGAAGAACACCCTGCTGAATAAAAGGAATTGATTCTCATAATTAATTAATGGACACTGGTTTATATCGTATTTTCTAGCATTCTACGGAAAAGACGTACTGTTTTCCAAGTGAAAAGAAACAACATGCGATCTATATTTTGGATGAGAATCAACCTACACTAGCTGACCATGTTTTCTATTTTGACTGCCTTGCATAATCAGATAAAAAAAATGAAATTACATTCCATAACTTTTACACGGTGATATAGTTACACTAGTTAAACGTAAGTTGGCATATTGTAAAATAAATGGTTAGAGATTATTATTATTATTATTATTATTATTATTATTATTATTATTATTATTATTATTATTATTATTATTATTATTATTATTATTATTATTATTGCTTTTCAACGAATCAATTCTTCCATAATAAAATCTCCACTAAAAACGAATTTTTCAAAGAAAAGTAATTTGCATTATTATATTCCCCTTTATTGCCATCCAGTGTAAGGTAAACACGGATGATTTGAATTTCATTGGGATACCATTGAGCTCTAGGGTAATTAAACGGCCGATACTTGACTTTATATAAGCATCATATAAATACGCACATAAACAATGCACAAACTCAACCTTTACAGAGAAAAGGAATCTTCTAAATTTCTGAAACACCACGCATGGAATAATTAGCATCACCGGATGGTGCCAGTACTTCTGAGTTACTTAATATACGTTAAATTAACTGAATCAGAAGTACAAGATGTTATTAAACGTATAAAATCGGAAGGATAAGATGGAACTGACGCCCAATTCAGTGATTTTTTTAACGCAAACAGAAATGATTTTTTTTTCTAACGCAAGCAGAAATGTTACGGTACTTATATCATTATACATTTTCAATAACTTATTCGATCTTGGATATTTTGGTCACGCATATATCAAACTCATTCACAAAAAAGAGAATATTAATATGCGTGAAAATTATAGAGGAAATATCCTTTTGCCAGTCCACAGTAAAATATTTTCCTTCATTTTAAATGAGAGACTAAATAACTGGATCCAAAAAATGATATTTTAGGTGAAGTGCAAGCTGAGCTGATTTTATAAAGTGGATATTTCACTGTAGGGAATAAAATTACAACATTAGTATCTGAGTAAAAAAAAAACGGTGTAATTTTATGTCCTTGATTATGAAAGAGTCTTTGACCGTATTGATATAAACGTTGCTTTATAATAAGCAAATGAAACCATTAGTATTAAAATGCTTATGATAATAAAAGTTATAGATGCAAATGTCAGCGCTTGTCCGGAAACACCAAATGGTTTGACATAAAAATATGAGTGCCTGGCCGAAGTAATGAAGGTTGTGTATTTTCTCCTTTTTTATTTTCAATATTCCTAAACATACTAGCTGTGCAACAATAGAATTTGTTAATTTAATTGCACTGTTTTATGCAGGTGAACTTGGTTGCCTTTGCCAAGACGGCTGCGCAACTTCAAAGAATTCCAAATAAACTAAAACGAAACTAAACTAAACAACATCTGGAAATTAAAGATAAAATTAAAGAAAAAAAATTACAAAGCGGCAAAGACACTCATAAATTTGAAGATTAGACTTAAGGAGGTTTGAATTATGGGTCGGAAGTTTTAGGATTCCTTTACGCTTTTGACATCAGAGCTGTAAATATTTCATTTTGCAAATATATAATTGGTATTACAAAACACACACCAAGCGCCTTTATCTATACTTTGTTAGGTAGAATGTCAATTCAAGTAGCAAGATAATAAGAATTCTTAAGTATTGATACAAATTATTTAAAATGACTAATTAAATAAAGATCCCTCACACAACGACTGAAATTGGGGGAACTCGGATTGTTGGATGAATGAAATTAAGAATCTCATTTCTACATACGGAATGAGATGTTTGTGTTAATTAAGGGGTGGGTGATGATAATTTTTTTCCCATTATATTTAAATAAAGTTGTGAATATATTTTTCAACAAGAACTGGAGAGTTGAATTCGTGGATAGATTACCATTTTATGATAAGAGCAGAAACAATCGGAGATGTCAATGCTATATAAATTATTTGAACGTTTGGTAAAGTTTTAGCTTTCTGTGCATTTTCTGAATTGAAAGCTTTCCCATAATAGCAAATATAGGTAGATAAAAAAAATCACCATTTCTTGAAAGATGATACTCTCTTTTGTGCAGATTATAGAAGATGAGTTTCACTTTGCTATACAACGTCCCTTGTATAATGATTTGAGAAAAGCCCATGTGCCTTCATATGTTCATTGTAATGCAAATAACACCATGTTTTCTAACTTTATCCAGAGAATCAAAATTAGTATGAATATTCTACATAATTTTGCTGTTTATCTAGTAAAATCTTTTAAAGAAAGAACGAATGTTTTAAACCTAGAATAATTACGTTTTGTAGTTGTACCATATTGTTAACATATTGAAAGATGACCTATGGTACAAATAAAGATTATTATTATTATTAATTATTATTATTATTATTATTATTATTATTATTATTATTATTATTATTATTATTATTATTATTATTATTATTATTATTATTATTATTATTATTATTATTATTATTATTATTATTATTATTATTATTATTATTAAATATTATTATTATATATTATTATTATTATTATTATTATTATTAGTAGTAGTAGTAGTAGTAGTAGTAGTAGTAGTAGTAGTAGTAGTAGTAATAGTAGTAGTATTCACTGGGGTGAAAGACGTTAGGAAAGTACATTTTTAGGAGAAATAACCGAGCCAAAGTCAGTCTTCTACTGAATCGAGCCTTTATGTTTAATGTCATTAAGGAGCATTCATTGCTGTGGTATTTGTGTCACTGTCTATTTATCAACTTAAAGTAAGTGTAGTTCTATTATATTTAGAGATATGCATTTTCAAATCTATTTCGATTATCCTTACAGCTTACACTAATATTATTCTGGGATGTCTTGGATGGCGACATGTACCGACAGATGCGAAAAAAAAAATGCGGAATATGTTGATAGTGATGTTAAGAGCTGCACATAAAATCTCAAACCTCAATTACTTAAAGCAGACATCACACTCATAGACACATGGCAATACTAATCCCTCTCAGTCAATGCCAGTTAAGTATGACAAGTGATTTTCTTAAGTATCCTATTCTCGATTATAGATGAAAGCAAATATTTACCGTAACACATTTAGATTAAATGAATTCTCTGCAAGCAGAACGATGGAAAAGATTTGAAAATTATTAATTACCTAGACAGACAGAATATATATATATATATATATATATATATTTTTATTTTTATATATATATATATATATATATATATATATATATATATATATATATATATATATATATATATACAGAGAGAGAGAGAGAGAGAGAGAGAGAGAGAGAGAGAGAGAGAGAGAGGGGGGGAACTGTTGAGAGAGAGAGGGGGGAACTGTTCTGTGCAAAGATACCAATATACCTGTCTAATGAGTAACCCATAGAATAAAAGTCTAAATTCAACCTTACATTTCTTTGGCATCATTAATATATTATTTTTTTTCAATCTCATAAACGTATCCTTTTCAACTTGCAAGGAAAGAATAAGAAAGATTAAATCTAGAAAGGACAAAACCAAACAGAAGCAAACACATACCTATAGTATACGAACCCGAATATATTTCCATTCTTTTTTAAGCTTGTGAAAATATAATGATATACAACAGTTTCACAATCTGAAGGTATTTAGTTGGTTTTAATATAACATTCTGAAGATAAAATTGCATGACATATATCGTGATTGCTAGAGAGAGATCATAAAGTCAAACAAATCGTCCTTGAAAAGTTTAGCAGGAAGGAAAGAATACATAAAGCTGAACATCTCGCACCTCTACGCCATCTTCTCTTTCGATATATGCGTGAACTTAATCTTTCGCTTCCCTTTGCAGATGATCCAGTTACAAAACAGATCTGGTTTTTCATTGATAAGAAAGATCGTTTAACATTTATATCTGTCATTCTTATTTTCTATTTTCTATTCATACCTTTGATGCACACGTTGTATTTATTTATTTAAAATTAAGTTAGAACTGCTTGCGTCTGGGAATGTCAGACTCTTACGTACATGTGAATATTTAGTCTTTTTCTAAGCACTCAATTACTTGTAATAATCTCGTCACAAAAGGTAAAATGAGGAATACCTGGTAAGATGGTAAATACAGGTTAATTTATTTTCAAACCCGACCTATCGTAATGATAAGGTTCACATCAATAATACCTGGTAAGGTGGTCAATACCGATGAATTTATTATCTAACACGACCTGTCGTAAAGGTAAGGTCAAATCAAGAATACCGGGTAAAGTGGTCAATACCGATGAATTTATTATCTAACACGATCTATCCAAAAGGTAAGGTACAATGAAGAACACGTGGCGAGGTGGTTTCTACTACTGAATTTAGTCTCAAACACGACCTATCGTCAGCTTAAAAAAAGACCAATGATGCAATGTCAACATTTTTTTTATTATTTTATAACATTAAGAACGAGCCTGTTATGGTATATGTGTTTAGAAACTAAACAAATGTCCCTTGTGACCTGGATCTATAAAATTAAACAATCCCGTTGTGGTATTGATGCAAAGAAATGTTCCTGTTGTGACCTAATTGCACCAATGTAAACGTGCATTTGAGGTATTAAATAAAATATGTATATTACGATCTTGGAGTATACATTCCAACATGACCGTGTAAGATTGGTATAAATGATAAGTTCCCCTTCTTGCCTTCCTGTATACAATAAAACACACCTTTCTTCCCTTTGTGTACACAATGAAACTTACTCTTTTGTCCCTTGGTGTATACAATAAAACATACCTTTTCCCTTGGTGTAAACTATATTGTTTTAATATTTTAATTCTTCTAATTGTAAACCTTAAACTTATTACCCAGACAAGGAATACGACATATTTATGTCACTCCTTATTGACTAGACAAAATGAATCATGCATATCAATGTCACTACTTCTTGATAAGACACATAATGGGACTGTCCAAATCACTACTTCTTGATAAGACATAGAATGAGACTGTCCAAATCACTACTTCTTGATAAGACCCAGAATGAGACTGTCCAAATCACTACTTCTTGATAAGACACATAATGGGACTGTCCAAATCACTACTTCTTGATAAGACACATAATGGGACTGTCCAAATCACTACTTCTTGATAAGACACAGAATGAGACTGTCCAAATCACTACTTCTTGATAAGACACATAATGGGACTGTCCAAATCACTACTTCTTGATAAGACACATAATGGGACTGTCCAAATCAATACTTCTTGATAAGACACAGAATGAGACTGTCCAAATCACCACTTCTTGATAAGACACAGAATGAGACTGTCCAAATCACTACTTCTTGATAAGACATAGAATGAGACTGTCCAAATCACTACTTCTTGATAAGACACAGAATGAGACTGTCCAAATCACTACTTCTTGATAAGACACATAATGGGACTGTCCAAATCACTACTTCTTGATAAGACACATAATGGGACTGTCCAAATCACTACTTCTTGATAAGACACAGAATGAGACTGTCCAAATCACTACTTCTTGATAAGACACATAATGGGACTGTCCAAATCACTACTTCTTGATAAGACACATAATGGGACTGTCCAAATCACTACTTCTTGATAAGACACAGAATGAGACTGTCCAAATCAATATTTCATGATAAGACACAAAATGAGACTGTCTAAATCACTACTTCTTGACAAGACACTGAATGAGACTGTCCAACTCAATACTTTTTGACAAGACAAGAATGAGACTGTCCAAATCACTACTTCTTGATAAGACACAGAATGAGACTGTCCAAATCACTACTTCTTGATAAGACACAGAATGAGACTGTCCAAATCAATACTTCTTGACAAGACACAGAATGAGACTGTCCAAATCAATACTTATATATATATATATATATATATATATATATATATATATATATATATATATATATATATATATATATATATATATATATATATATATATATATATACATAAGCAGGTACCTGTATGCCGCTTTATAAAAGCAGTGATATATATGCAAATTTAATTATATGTATGATTATTCAGTTATATCTATGCAATAGTCGGTAGGCCATTATTCAGCAGTTATCAAATGATTCACATGCCAATTTGTCAATTGATGCCTAATGTGGAACACAAAATTCAAATACATATAAATATATTAAATAAAATCGATAATGATTCACATGTGGTGACATTTATATAAAAACATCGTTCGAATTATTCAAGCCGATAGTTTAATTTGCAATATCACAGGCAATTACACTGGGAATGTTTTTGCAATTCCAAGATTTTATTAATTATATCAATCAAAATGACATGAGATATTTCAATATGAAGTCAGTAAAAATCAAGATCTTATAATATATGCTTCATTCGACCATGAAATGTTCACTCTAGTAATACAGGACAACCAAAGCAAGCATTAGAATATCGTAACATTATTAAACAGACCACGTGTGAAAATGTCAAAAGCTGATTGCTTTTTCATTTTCCATATTCTACTCTAGAGAAATGACAAGAACTATTTTGCAGATTTGATGTTCCGTGCCAACAAATGATAATAGCTTGCTGAAATTTGAAAAGTGTTAGTCAAATTAATAGCTTAAGTGGAAAGCTTTCAAAACGCCTATGAAAATTGGAAAAAGTGACCAGTAAGAAAATAAAAGTTTATTTGCCCCTAAAAAACGACTTACAACACTCGTCTACACATCACCGACCTGCACTTATAAACCCGCATCTCGTCTACACAACAGCGAACTACACTTCTAATCCCGCTTCTTATTTACACAACACTGAACTACACTTATAAACTTATTTCTCATCTACACAACACCGAATTACACTGCTTCCTTTCAAAACTGGTTGCGGGCAACTGCGATACATTCCATGCTCTAACACTCTTTCAGTATACTTGAATGCATTAAACGACACATTGTACAAAACAAACAACTACAACCAGAAATGATTCCTAACTGACTGACACAACGAAAACAAGCATTGACACAATTGTTGATATACGACACAATTGTTGATATATGACACAATTGATGATATATGACACAATTGTTGATATATGGTAACTAATACTCATCCGCTTTTGCTTGTAGTCCCTCCAGCCTAACATTCGTGACATATATATATATATATATATATATATATATATATATATATATATATATATATATATATATATATATATATATATATATATATATATATACCAGGCAGAATTACTAACAATTGAACTTTGCCAAATTTCTACATTAGCATATAATGTGTATTTGCTAGTTCGAAACAAATGTATTGTTTACAACTGACTATCGTATATTTATTATGGAGACTATAAACTGTTATAAATTAACTATCGTCCATCTATAAATTCCACTATAAACTGTCACAGACTGACTAACCTCTATCTATAAATTCCAGTATAAACTGTTATAGACTGACATATGTCTCTCTATAAATACCACTACCAATTCTTGCTGTTGTCTCAATAAAATCTATAATCAACTCTTTAGGGATGAATTATATCTCTATAAATTCACCTAACAACTTTTACATGCTGATTATTGTATCTATATAAGTAATGTTATCAGCTATAATAGTGTCATTATTATTGCTCTATAAATTCTATTACTATTCCCTTAATTGGCTGAATATCGTTTTTCCGTAAATCATCCTATCAACTCATATAGACAGACAATTGTCTCTTTATAAATTCTACTGTAAACCTCATTCATAACTGCAATATTCTCTAAATTCTTATATCATCTCGCATAGACAGACTCTTGTCTCTTTATAAATTCTACTGTAAACCTCATACATAACTGCTATAGTCTCTGTAAATTCTTCTGTCATCTCGCATAAACTGACTATTGTCTCTATAAATTCTAATATCAACAAGCATAGATTGACTATTGTTTTTAAACAATTATATTATCAATATTTATAGACTGTTGTCTTTGTAAATTCTACTATCAACTCATGTAGACTGACTATTGTCTCTATAAATTCTACTATCAACACGTATAGACTGACTATAGTCTTTATAGATTCTACTATCAACTCACACATATTATTTCTCTATAACTCCTATTAATAAATCATGTAGAGAGACTATTGTCTAAAAATGTCTACTATCAACATAGGCAGACTGACTATTGTCTCTGTAAATTGTACAATCAACTCATATAGACTAGATATTATCTCTATAAAATTTACTATCATCTCAAGTAGACTATTTTCTCAATGGATTCTACTGTCAGATCATGTAGACTGACAATTATGTTTATCAATTCTGCTATCAACTCATGTATACAGAATATTGTCTTTAAATTCTACTATCAAATCATGTAGACGGACACTTGTTTCTATAAATGTTACTATCAACTCATCCAGACTGACGATTGTATTCATAAATTCTACTATCAGCTCATGTAAATTGACTATTGTCTATAACTTCTAGCATCAACTCATGTAAACAGAATATGGTCTCTAAATTCTACTATCAACCCATGTAGACTGACTATTGTCTCTATAAAATCTACTATTAACTTATTTAGAACTGCAAATTCCTTCATAAATTATATTATGAACTATCGTAAACTGACTATTGTGTCTATAAATTATACTTTCAACTCATATAAACAGAATATAGTCTCTAAATTTTACTACCAACTCATGTGGACGTACCATTCCCTGTATAAATGTTACTACCAACTCATGTAGACGTACCATTCCCTGTATAAATTCTACTATCAACTCATGTTGACTGACTATTGTCTCTATAAATTCTACTATCAACACGTATAGAACCACTATTGTCTTTATAGATTCTACAATCAACTCATAGACTTTTTTCTCTATGCATTCTACTATCATCTCATGTCAACCGACTATTGTCTCTATCACCTCTACCATCAATTCACGTAGACTGACGATTCTCTTCATAAATTCTGCTATCAACTCATGTAAACTGTTGTCTCTAAAATTTCTACTATCAACTCATATAGACATATACTCTCTAAATTTTATCAATTCATATAGACGGACCATTGTCTCTATGAATTCTATTATAAACTCATGTAGACTGACTATTGTCTCTATAACATCTACCATCAATTGACGTAGACTGACGATTCTCTTCATAAATTCTACTATCAACTCTTGTAAACTTGTCTCTAAAAGTTCTACTATCAACTCATATAGACAGAATATAGTCTCTAAATTCTATCCACTCATGTAGACGGATCATTGTCTCTATAAATTCTACTATTAACTCATGTAGACTGACTATTGTCTCTATAACCTCTACCATCAATTCACGTAGGCTGACTATTGCCTCTAAATTCTACTATCAATTCATGTAGACTGATTATATTCTCTGTAAATTCTACTATCAACTCACACGGACTGACTATTGTCTCTATACATTCTACAATCAACTCATGTAGACCGATTATATTCTCTATAAATTCTACTATCAAATCATACAGCCGGCTGAAAATTGTCTCTATAAATTATACTATTAGTTCATGGTATACTGGAGAAACTATAATCCCAGAAATTGCATCCTTTTCTACTTATAAGACAATATACATAATTACTTAAAAGTTCGTCAAGGGCGTTGTAAGTTTATTGGGTTACATTCTGATTTAATGTTGAATTTCCTTCTATAAATCATAATTAAATCACGGAGTCATCCGAAATGCTTTCATTTGACCTTAATATTAAATACTTTATCAGGTTTAGCTAGATTTATGGAAGACAATATTCGCATATCATAAATATTATTCAATACACCCTGCAGTTGGTCACTGCATAATGAGGTGTGTTTTGCAATTAAAGTGGCTCGATTATTGGAAAGTTCCAGAATACCGTATTATAGACGCCAGTATCATTTCATAATGACCCATTGACAGACTAGGTTGTGAGTTTGAATTTATTGGCATTTTTTGCTTCAATTCAGTAAATTAAACACTCCTCGAGTTATAATAAAAGACACTTGCAACTGAGCAAAGGAAACAAAAAGCAAATTGTATCTTATATAGCAAGTAAAATAAAAATTATATTTACATTCGGAACATGCTTGAGGTCATAAAAATAAGGGCATAAGGTATTCATTATCTGACTCATATCAAAGGGACCTATTTCATAAGAGTGTTACGTATATGTAATTTAATTGATTGTGTGTACGTTTTTTAAATTTTGTTTGAATTTCATTACATATTGTAATAATAACTTTATTTACTGGAATCGACATTTTTCCAGAAAATTAAGTTCAGTTCCTTTTGACCTAATTAAAACGTTGTAGATTGCGACGTTGTACTTTTAGCTGACCTAGTTCCTGACCTTGATTAAGAATTTGTCAACTGAGTGAAAATCATTGGTCATAATCAAGGTCATACTTGACCTGCATGTTAGTTTGAGTAAATACCTTTTTTTTTAAAAAAAAAATTCATATCCAGTGTGGGAATCATTGAATTTTAGCTAAGGCTATACGAGATTGCATGCCAATTCATTTTTATCATTTTGTGCCGCTCGGACTAGGTGATCACCTGACCCATCACGTGGGTCTGAATTGCGTTCTAGCTGGGTCAAAAACCGAAGTTTTATAGTGAAATAGTCAGTCGTATTTCATACTTTCGGAGCTCAAGGGTATTTTGTGATGTGACCAATTTGAGTTAAGTTTCTTGTTTTCGGAATTAGAAATTAATTTCTCTGGAAAACATACAAGTGCTCTTCTTCATCACGTATTATAGACAAAGACATATATTGGAATTTTTTTGGAGTTCTAAAGCCGGAATATTATTCTTGATTAATAAATTTCAACAAGTAACTGCTTACACAACAGCACAAAACAGGATATTAAGACGTCATCTCCTTTCATCTTGTAAGTTCATCGGAATTTGAAATTTGATTAATTTAGAACCTTTTGATGATAGGACTTGTATTCTTAAATTATA
Organism: Potamilus streckersoni; assembly: GCA_016746295.1. Lineage (NCBI taxonomy): Eukaryota > Metazoa > Mollusca > Bivalvia > Unionida > Unionidae > Potamilus > Potamilus streckersoni. The sequence goes on along the minus strand of JAEAOA010001808.1, from coordinate 161,471 downwards.
TTAATAATTTTTGGATTAGATTCACAAACAGTAAGTCATTTTCATATATGTACCTTATTTTCTAGGGTAATATATTACGTTTGTTCAATTTACAAAGCTTGTTAGATTCACTCTTTTCTTTGTTACTTTTGAACGCACCTAGACACGTAACAAAGCAAATGGGCTTTTCGTCTTTGGAATATATGAATTGTGGCTAAAATATTTCAGAAAACTGTTTTGTAAAATTTAAATTCCCTTAGTTTTCAGAATATTTTAACTAACAAGAACTATTTTCTATTTTGTTGATATCTTTAGTGAAATCATCTGGCCTTTCTGTCATCGGAAGTGGAAACAAACTTTCTACTCCTACTCTAGAGCAGTTTGAAAAAAGATAAATTGATTGAACTTGCAGGAAAATATAGTCTTTCTGAGGCAAAATATTCCTTAACGAAGCTAGAATTAAAACACAATTCGATCCACAATAATTCTTCCGATAAAAAAGCTTTGGGTTCGATCTGTAAGTCTGTATCAGACTGTCATTAAAAGAATTGAAATTAAATGCAAGATGGAATTAGTGTAAAGGAAGCTTGAGCATCAGATGGAAGATAAACAAATATTACTGGAGAGAGAGAGAGAGAGAGAGAGAGAGAGAGAGAGAGAGAGAGAGAGAGAGAGAGAGAGAGAGAGAGAGAGAGAGAGAGAGAGAGACGAAGAGAGAGGAGATACAGAAACAAATTCAGCTACAATTAGAAGAGAGAGAGATAAACAAATGAAGTTACAATTTGAGAAAGAAGAGATATAGAAAAGAGAGAAAGATAAACAAATGCAGTTACAGTTTGAGAAAGAGGAGAGAGAGAGAAATAGACAGGTAAAATAAAGAGAGATAGATGAAATGGCAAAGAGGGAAGGATGATAGGATATTTTAAATTAAGTTAAAAGAAATGGAGCTGGCAAGTGAAACGCACATTCATACTTCATATGCAAAGTCAAGTTTTGATATTACAAATAATATTAGGTTAGTGCCTCTTTCAGAGAAATAAAAGAAACATTTTTGATCGTTTTGAAAATGTTGCTGAACATTTGAAATTGCCAAGGGAGCATTGAACTCAATTACTACAATGTGTACTTATTGGTAAAGCTTGAGATATTTACCATTCAATGTCAGTTCATCAAAGTGCTGTCCATGATCTGGTTAAGACATGCATCTTGATTGGTTATCAGTTAGTCCCTGGCCCTTAACGGAAAATATTTAGGAACTATAAAAAAGCTGGACAAAATCATCTTGAATTTACAAGAGGAACAGAACAGTTATTTGAGAGATGTTGCTTGGCCAAGAAAGTTGAATATAATTATGAAAGTCTCAAACAAATTATATTGCTTGAAGAGCTCAAGAACTGTATATATAGTGACATTAAGATTTATCTCGACGAGCATAAGATTGAAACCATGGTAAATGCTGCTCGTGCTGGTGATAAGTATTCCTTAACTCAAAAGGTTCCTGTTGTAGACAATTATTACACTCAGCAACATTTTGGTTATAGGTATTTCAGCCTAATATGACTCCTTCTACACCACAATCTGGCACAACTTTTAACATCAGGCTTCTGATAAGATTGATTCGAAATCCTCGTCTCTTACTAACCTATTGCAATATGAAAGGATACATTATATTCGATTGCTTCAAATTGAAGTATAAGCATCAAAATCAAGACAGACTTATCTCAAATGCTCTTATTTCTAAGAGGTCAGGGTCACAGCCATGTATTGAAAGCAATACATTTGTTGGGTCTTATAAAGCCCAATCTGATTTTATTATGGAGAATTATGAACCATACATGTCTAGGAGTTCTATATCACTCTTAAGAGATTTGGCCAATCCTATCCTTTTTACAATTTTACAATTTTAATTGATACAGGAGCTTCTCAGAGTCTTCTATTATCAAGTATTTTGTCTTTTTCTGAGAAGTCTTCTTGTAATGAGAGTATTCTCATTCAGGGAGTAAAGTACGGTTTTGTTAATGTTCCTCACAAAAGCGTAAATTTGTCATCAGACATAACTTCAGGACCCGTGACAGTCGGAAAAGTGTATTTATTACCAGTTCAGGGCATTCATATATTACTAGACAATGACCTAGCTGGAGATAATGTTGTGGTTAATCCACATGTAACTGACAAGCCTTCTTTGGATCAGAACGTTGATTCTAAAGGAAATGAATTCCCTGATTTTTACCCAACTTGTGCAGTTACGAGAGCTATGGCAAAGAAAGCTCTTGAGAATGATTATGGTAAGGAAAGTATTCATTTTGGTGACATCTGTATTGGATAGGCTTTTGATGAGGTCACTTTCACTCGTTGTTTGGATCAATCAAAGATATTGATCAGTGATCCTTCTTTAACTACTCATTCTCTTTTTTAATCATTGTGACAAACGACAACCACTCGTCGTCGAACAAGAAAAAACTCATGAGATATCCTGTTTGTTTCAGGGTGCCATTAGTGAAACTAAATCCGCTGAAGTACCTGTCAGTTATTTCATTCAAATTCGCATGAGAAAATGGAGACCTCCTTAGGTACCTGTGGATAACGAATGGTCAGTGAACTATCATATTTCAGTTCCAAAATCTTACAAACAAGAAATACTTAGTCTGACCCATCAAACTCTTCCTGCGGATTATTTAGGGATTTATAAGATGTATCACTAAATCTTGACTCACTTTTATTGGCCAAAAATCAAAAGTGATGTTTTCAAATACGTCAGATCTTATCTTACTGGTCAAATGGTATGAAAACTCAATCAGAAGATACCTAAGGCTAATTTGCAACCAATTACTGCATTTAACAAACCATTCAGGAGAATAATGGTAGATTGTGTTGGTCCCTTACCTAAGACAAAGTCAGGTAGCCGATACTTGTTGACCATTATGTGTGCGTTAACACGATTCCCAGAGGCAATTCCATTGAGGAAACTAAATCTGTATAAAAGGTTTGATTACCGTTTTACTCGATTCCGCTTTCCCGAATCTGTCCAGTCGGTTCAAGGGTCAAATTTTATGTCTGGAATTTTCCAGCAGGTCATGTTTGAATTTGGCATTCAGCAATTCAAGTCAAAAGCGAAATAATGGTTTCACAGAACTTCAATGGAGACAACTTTTGAGTCATGTAATAGAGTTCTTTCTAATATTGCTGAACCCTTGACAAATTTATTGAGTAAGAAAAAAAAGTTTCTTTGGACTTAAAAATGCCAGGAGGCTTTCGAAAACTTAATGGCCATAATTAAAGGTTCACCAGTTCTTAAAGATCAAAATTTCAGTGAATCTTTTTAAACTATCTGTTCATGTAAGTGATGTAAGTGATGTTGGGGTTGGAACAGTATTGATTGAAGAAAATAGAAATGGCTTTGATCATCCAGTATGCTAGTTTTCGAAGAAGTTGAATAAACACCAAAGAAATTACTCTTTCTGCCACATGGACCGGGTGATCACGTGACTCATCACGTGGGTCTGAATTGCGGTTTAGCTGGGTCAAAAAACAAGTTTTATAGTAAAATAGTCAGTCGTGTTTCTTACCTTTGGAGTTCATTGGTACCTTGTGTTGTGACCAATTTGAGTTAAGTTTTTCTTGTTTACACAATTAGATAATTTCATAGGAAAATGTACAAGTGTTCTTTTTGATCAAAATCCTTGGACAAACACATTTAATGGAAAACATTCGGAGTTCTAAGGCAGGAATATTTTTCTTGATTAATAAAATTCAACAAGAAATTGTTGACACAACAGCACAAAATATAAAGAAGACGTCATAGACTTCCATTTTGTAATTCATCGTGATTCAAACTTTGATTCATTTCGAAATTTTAGTGACATGACTTTTATTCTTCAATTATAGGATTTATGTTTAGATTAAATTCACAAACCGTAGGTTCTTTTCGATAGTTTTACCTTATTGTTTAGGAAAATATAAAATTTTTGCTAAATTTACAAAGCATGTTGTATTCACTCTTTTCTTTGTTACTTTTTAACGAGCATAGAAACGTAACAAAGATATAATGACCCCTCCCTAGATTCACATCAGATAATAAGGGATAAATGTACACATCCCTAGAGTCAGATCAGATTAATCTGATCCGACTCTAGGGATGTGTACATTTATCCCTTATTATCTGAGGTGAATCTAGGGAGGGGTACATTATATCCTTGTTACAATTCATAGGGGCATAATGTACACGTCCTTAGAGGTACATCAGAATTGATCTATTTCATATGGGCATAATGTATACGTTGTTAGAGGTATATCAGATTGATCTATTTCATATGGGCATAATGTATACGTCCTTAGAGGTATATCAGATTGATCTATTTCATATGGGCATAACGTACACGTCCTTAGAGGTATATCAGGATTGATCTATTTCATATGGGCATAATGTACACATCCTTAGAGTTATATCAGGATTGATTTATTTCATATGGGCATAACGTACACGTCCTTAGAGGTATATCAGGATTGATCTATTTCATATGGGCATAATGTATACGTCCTTAGAGGTATATCAGGATTGATCTATTTCATATGGGCATAATGTATACGTCCTTAGAAGTATATCAGCATATATATGGGCATAATGTACACGTCCTTAGAGGTATATCAGATTGATCTATTTCATATGGGCATAATGTATACGTCCTTAGAGGTATATTAGATTGATCTATTTCATATGGGCATAATGTATACGTCCTTAGAGGTATATCAGATTGATCTATTTCATATGGGCATAATATATACGTCCTTAGAGGTACATCAGAATTAATCTATTTTAGATGGGCATAATGTATACGTCCTTAGAGGTACATCAGAATTGATCTATTTCAGATGGGCATAATGTATAGGTTCTTAGAGGTACATCAGAATTGATCTATTTCAGATGGGCATAATGTACACGTCCTTAGAGGTATATCAGGATTGATCTATTTCATATGCGCATAATGTGTACGTTCTTAGAGGTATATCAGCATATATATGGGCATAATGTACACGTCCTTAGAGGTATATCAGATTGATCTATTTCTTATGGGCATAATGTACACGTCCTTAGAGGTATATCAGGATTGATCTATTTCATATGGGCATAATGTATACGTCCTTAGAGGTACATCAGGATTGATCTATTTCATATGGGCATAATGTGTACGTCCTTAGAGGTATATCAGGATTGATCTATTTCATATGGGCATAATGTATACGTCCTTAGAGGTATATCAGCATATATATGGGCATAATGTACACGTCCTTAGAGGTATATCAGATTGATCTATTTCTTATGGGCATAATGTACACGTCCTTAGAGGTATATCAGGATTGATCTATTTCATATGGGCATAATGTATACGTCCTTAGAGGTATATCAGGATTGATCTATTTCATATGGGCATAATGTAAACGTCCTTAGAGGTACATCAGGATTGATCTATTTCATATGGGCATAATGTGTACGTCCTTAGAGGTATATCAGGATTGATCTATTTCTTATGGGCATAATGTACACGTCCGGTATGATATATCAGATTAATGTACATGATTGATTAGTTTGTTATTGTTCAGGAAACATTTGGTATCCTCTTTATTTCGTGATTTTTTTTTTGTATGGACAATAACCAGAAATTGTTTATGCAAAACTCAGATAAGAATAAATATCGAATACATTAAATAAACATTTAATTTATTAGATTATGCAAGAAGCGCTAACCTCAACATACCTTAGATAATATATAAGTAACTTGGATAATATATAACATAAGTCTCTTGGAATATATATAACATAAGTAACATGGAAAATATATAACATTAATAACTTGGATAATATATAACATAAATAGCATAGAAAATATATAAGTAACTTGGATAATATATAACATAAATAGCATAGAAAATATATAAGTAACTTGGACAATATATAAGAAACGTAGCTTGGAAGTATACAATATACGTACTTAGAAAATATATAACATAATTATCATGGAAATATATAACATAGGTAACTTGGAAAATATACAACTACAAATCATGAAGACCATATTCTGTTAAGCAGTTAATGCTAAATTTACTCAACACAGTAGTAAATGTAAAGGTTTATTTAAAATGTTGCTAACACTTTTGTTACATACCCATATATAGATATTACCTTTCAACTTAAAGTTAATGAACATTAATGTGTACCATAAACATGATGTCTCTTTTGAGGCTATCAGTGCCTATTGCATGGAAATACGCCATCTAATTCACAAACTCATATTGTTCTTTATAAATACAGATTTTGTTGTAGTAAACGGAAATAAATAATTTGAGATAATATCGCGTAAAACTAGACTAAATATTTATTAATTTTCGTTCTTAAAGAACGAATAAAATCGTAATACAGTTAATAATTTTCGGATTTTAGTATCCAAAACAATAAATAGAACAGTTGTAAAATGAGTAACTATAACGTAACCTTAGTACACCGAATAATTATCAAAATTTGGTTCTTAAACAAAGGACAAAACTGTAATGCAGTGAATAATAATCAGTCTTTCGTTGTTAAACAAGGAATAGAGCCAATTTACAGTGAATAATTATCAGTCTTTCGTTGTCAAGCAATACCGTAGTACATTGAATAATTATTGTATTCGTTTGTTCTTACACAACGAATACAACCTTAGTACAAGCTGTGATTGAGTTGGATATGTAGTTTATGCTACCTGCTTTATTTGCGATATATCACAATTAGGATGAAGTTTGATTTATTTTTCTTCATGTGGCTTTGTTATACTAGCAATATGTTCTTGTATTACACTTGCAATGAAGTGCTATTTAGATTTCTTCACGTGACTTTGTTGCACAAGCAATCTGTTCTTTGTCCTATTCTGGCAACACTATGTGGGTATTTTTCTTTATTTAAACTGTATTCTATGTGGTACCGGTTTTTAATTCACTCTCACTAACACATATCCTTTTGGCATACATGATTTTAAGCCTGTTTTTAAATCTCTCTAACTGACACGCATCCTTTCGACAATAAATATTCCTAGGTTGAGATATCATAAAAGTTGCCTAACGTAAACACTAAGGTCTGACGGGAAGGAGATTGGCAGTTTGGCAACGCATTGTTTGACAGGTGATATTATCAATTATCTATTTTAAGGATTTGAAATAAATTTTTTTCCTTTACCTTTGATTTTGTATCTTTCACATAGTTTAATATACGTGCCTACATTCATTCGAATGCAGTATCTTTCCGAAGATAGTTTTTATCGTTGCATTTCTTTATATATATATATATATATATATATATATATATATATATATATATATATATATATATATATATATATATATATATATATATATATGTTTGTGTCCTTCAATCGGTACCATATAGTCTAGATTATGCTGACGTGCCGTTATCTCTACATTTATACGAATAGCAATTAGTGGTCACACACAATTACTTAATGCTGGTCGAATAAATCAGGCTAAATATTATATCAGATGCGATTCGTCGTTTAATACAATTCGGCAAGCTGAATGGCACAAAAAAAATCACCGAACTATCCAACTTCGGTTAAAAATATTCATCGAAATATGAAATGTCTATTAAAGACAATCATCGAAATATCAAAATTATATTAAAATTAATTGACATGACCTGTACGCAATAGGAAGTTAGAATCTAAAACTGCATTTTGAGGAAACAAAATTACAATGCACTTGTACTTGTTTTCGTTTGCACTTTTTATGGTGGAACCCACTTGTTTCTTCATTTCCGTCATTAAGACCATATGCATATCGTATTAAAGTAATTTAAATATATCAAAAAGAAAATGAAAATGATTTATAGTCAACAAATAGCTCGACCTCTAATTTTGAATTGTCTCATTTATACTCTAGCATGAAGGGCTATTCGATAAGCAGCCAGACAACTAAGTTTAAATTGTCTCATTGACACAAATAGTATGAAACGATATTCGAGAAACTGCCCGACTTCTAATATTGATTGTCTCATTGACGCTGTAGTATAAAAAGCTATTTTCTATTTCATCTCTTGCAGGTACAGAGAAAGGTTAAACAATCTAAATATTACGCATTTAATAGGTATTTTCAATCTCATCTTTCAAGTGTTTTGGAGATTTAGTATACATTTTTCCATCTATTTGTCTTCATTACAAGATATAATCATATCTATATTTCAATGTCAATTTTGGAAAAGACTTTATGTAAAAATGTACAAGGACAGAAAGCACATGGTACATAGAGTCTCTATGGACAACAGTGGCACCTTCAGTGTATATGTACCATAATTATGTACAAAGACAGCAAAACGCAAACTGATACATAGCGTTTTTAATATACAACAGTGACAACCTCATGACTTGTGTGTTTATGTTCTGCGTTTCGTATGCAAGGACAGCAAAGTAAATAGTGAGACACATCGTTTTTAATTTACAACCCTGAAAACACCGTGACAGAGGTTAATGTACAACACTGGGAACATCGTGATGTGGGTTTATATGTACAACACTGGCAACATCATGATGGGTTTATATGTACAACACTGCAAACATCGTGATATATATATATATATATATATATATATATATATATATATATATATATATATATATATATATATATATATCATATATATATATATACATACAGATAGATAGATAGATAGATAGATAGATAGATAGATAGATAGATAGATAGATAGATAGATAGATAGATAGATAGATAGATAGATAGATAGATAGATAGATAGATAGATAGATAGATAGAACACTGGCAATATCGTTATAGATGTTTATATGTACAACACTGGCAACATTATGATAGGTGTTTATATGTACTGGGGTTGGATAGGTAGAATAGTAAGTAACGTTAAATAAATATAACAGATTAAATATACCATGTACGTGAGTAGATTGTTTTGGCATTATCATATTTATCAGTCTAATATTCTGATAGCAAAACACAATCTGGAATCACTGCTGTCATGGATATTTTATACAGAAAATGGAAAATCTGTCTCTAAATTAACGGAACTGTTTCTTTCAAGACTCAAATATTTACCTACTGGAGTTCTGAGGAGACGAATAAGTTTCCCCTGCTCTTTTTGGTTAAAGGTTCCGGTTTTCATTGCATTATAATGATTGAAAATGGTCATCAGACGAAAAAAAAGTATTTTAGTAACATGATAATACTTTTGGTTTGCGATTCCTCCTGCTTAGTTCTTCTGTTTCCCCCACATACCGGATTAAACACAATTTGCCAAATATGTCACGTTTCGCGTGTTGCCTTGAATGCAGTTAACGTGAATGCAAGGAATTTTGTACCTTACTGTGCTGCAGAAATAGTTGTTTATTCATGTGTTGGCATGTCTTGAACATGTCATGTTTAGACCGTTAGAAAATTTAGCGTTGCTCTGTCTAGCATGTCTATTGAATTGTTTGTAGTATGCTATGACCGGTTTATTTGGAGAAAGAAATTCTTAGAATGGGAGGCCAGTGTCAATCAATGATTGTACCTGTTGTTAAAGGACTACAGAAAAAAAAATTAAAAGAAAAAACAAACACCCAAACAAACAAGGAATAATTTACTCGAAGAGTCATGGGACAGGCATATTTTACTTTCTCTATATAATAAATAAAGGACTAAAAACTGGGAGGTAAATAATTTCTTGTAAAAGTTACACTCCAGAGAAATATTTGCATACCTCGACTTTCACGTGGATGCCGATGTCTCAGCACTCCTCTTTGTTTTGAAGTCAACACCGAGATCCGGGTTAAAAGTGAAAACAGTCAACCTGTATCACAAAATAATCGGATTATTTGAATGGATGCACTTTCCCTTGTATGCCGCTATTGAGCTTTGCTAGAACAGTGACCAACAGCAGAGAAAAATGCCATCGACTCACTGTTTTGTACAACTACTAGAACTTGAATTAAGATTAAACTAATTCGAATTAAAAAGAAAAGACCATCTGCAAATTTAAGGCGCTGAATTGTGCACTACAAATGCTCCGTCGTATGCAACTATTTGCATGGGCAGAGGCAGACTCATAACTTCAGTACTTTATAATGATCAACTCATGTGGCTACGTTTCAAATGATTACATATAAATGAAGTTGTACCACGGAGGAGAAAAGCAATTGAATTCAATCAATCAGTTCTGTTCACTTAGTAAAATTCTCCAATATTGACCATAGAGAAAACAATAAAATTAACTGAAAACAATATCCACACGAATACAGATACATCGTCATTAGTAGATCCAATCAAGCTGGTTCCCCAATTCCACCCTTATTCCCTTACACGTGGGATTTAGAATATCCCCTTTTGTCAGGTTTTAATGAAGGCACTAAATGTCAGGAGATATAATCTGTCATAGGACGCTTCAACTATCAAATCAAATTCTCTACCATCTAATTTTTTAAAATTCCTGTTACAAAATCAAGAAATCTTGGTATTGTGAACTTTTCAATGATCTATGATTCTTGATAGTGTGTACATTTCTATGACTGATCTATGTCACTCAGTCTCTGAAAAATCACTAATGGTATAATAATATTGTAATATCCACAGGTACGAACCAAAGCAGTCGTTCCAATAGAACAAGTAACTTAACAAAACACCGGTCCAAGAAAACTGCTTTTACGTCATTTTGTTTATCGGATGCTCTCTGCCGAGATTAGAGCTGAAATCTCTACATATTACAACACAATAAAATCAGCTAGGATATAAAGCTCTCAAATAAAATCCAAAATAATTGACTTAGTAATGGTCGTTTAATTAACGACTTTTCCAATACTAGTATTTTAACAAAGTCTGCAATACTAGTATTCTAACAGTCAATTGCATTTTTAAAGATGAATCGTCGATTTTAGTCATAAATTTCAGGGTTGAATACAATTATGTCAACAAAACATCACGTGATTAAAAAAGGATACATTCTCTCACTAATGGAGTTAATAGGGTTTTCTGCAAAAGAGCATGACGTTCTTCCTGATTGTTGAGATTGGAACAGCTAAAGTATTTACCGAATTTGAGTATTTCAAAATAAGAGTTCTTCAATTTAGAGCTTAGTATTATATTGTAGTGTTGCTGCGTATTACAGTTCATTATAAATGATGTTCATATAGAATATCTCGTTCTTGATATTACACGGGATTTGGGAGAGATACTTTGAGTAATTTTATTTATTTAATTTGAACTACCGTGATATACTATTTATTCATGTAAAGTCCGATATTAATATCTGTACTAATTTATCGTGAAACATTCATGAACATGTAGATTTATAACGTTGTTAGATTTATCATGAAATATTCAAGGCCATTTTGAGTTTACAAACAGTGGTTCTTCTACTGTGTGGGCATATCATGACGTCATGGTTTTCATTCGGAATAATTTGAAATACATTCGGATTGACTTGATCTATTGCAACTGATAAAGATCAAAGAAAATTACTAACCACTGTAAGTTGTTTCTTAATTCTTTCATTGTGCATTCTGTGGACAGAAATTTAGTTTTTAAATTTTACAAAACTTTCTGCTGCCTCTCTTTCTTGTTACGTAGTTTAAGCTCCCAAATCTTAACAGTCAACACATTGCAACACGCAATCATCAGCTATTGTATACAGGTTTCAACTAAATTCCTGCTAGAAATTTTCGAATAGTCTTAGTTTTATAAAAGCAAATATTTTGTTACTACTTTAAAATAAATAATGATCGAATCTGTGATCGATACTACCCAGACTTTAGAAGACCGCTTAGGTGGCCTTAGTAGTTAGAGCCCCCGTCCCTTAAGAGGGAGGTCGCAGGTGCGAACACGAGCCGAGTCAAACCAAATAATTATAAAATTATACTAGCTGCTCGCTTGGCGCTCAGAATTAAGATATTAGTTTTAGGACTGGTCGTCCTGGTGCCTGGATAATGTGACTCTTTGTGACATGACGCTACATGTCTGCGACATGATGCCCAAACGACTAAAACTCTTAAACCTACGTTAAAATCTCAAGCACACACACACTTACTATAAAATGAATGTTGATTTATCTGAGAGCGGTACAGCCCAAACTGTAAACTAATGTTGATTGATTGTAAGGGGATACATCACAGACTGTTGATTGATGGTAAGGGGGATGCTTCCCAGACTTTAAAATTATTATAGACTGAATCTGATAGCAATATTGCTCGGCTTGGCTTTCCATGTAATTCAGAGAATAAAACATTCATGAAATACAAATTTTGTAGTAAAGATAATATTTTCATTTTATACAAAAACAGAAATCAGAGAGAATTACGAGACGATAATGATTTCTTGAGAAGTATATATATATATATATATATATATATATATATATATATATATATATATATATATATATATATATATATATATATATATATATATATATATATATATATATATATATATATATATATATTATTTTTTTATAGTTATACTAAAGTCTGATTTACTGAACAGGCCACACACGCTCAGCTGTAATACAAAGTACTGGTTCACATAGCGATTTCAGCTCGGTATTACATTGTAAATGTGTTGGTATATTGTTACGTCACGATCGGAAGATAATAAAACATATAGTCTTTTGTTCTGCTTAATACATTTTTATTAATTGTTGAACTCATGATTTTGTCAACGCTTGAATTTCATGAGTTTGAGGAGTTATGGTATATTCCGAATTGAATCTGGCTTTTCCAAACCATACTTAACCTATCCATCAAATTGCCACCTTACCCTACTATAGGCATTTTAGCGATGTCTCAAATATTATACACACACGAACGTACAATTGAACAATTGCAAGATCGCATTTTAGTTGCTGTCCAGAATTTTCTATGATTTAATGGTATATTATGCTAAAACGAAGCTATAGTCGTAATTTCACATAGGACGTGTGCAAAGTTACTGTCGTATTTGCTCGTAAATAGGTCTGTTCAATTTATGAACAATACATTAAGACAGATCAAACCCTAATTTGTTTGTACTACTGGTTAGTCTTAAGAAGATGTATAAATCCAGATATACCGACGGATCTTGCTACTGCTGATCAGGGTCTATACAGTTTATCGTTGGGCCTAACCTATACTTATAATCACGGTAAATAATCACTCAGAGTCATCAATAATGAGTTATAATTTCACGGCTTGCACCTCCTAAAGTGACACGTTTGCTTGCACCCTCTAGAGTGACACATTTGCTTGCATCTTCTAGAGTGACACGTTTGCTTGTACCTTCTAGAATGACACGTTTTCTTGTACCTTCTAGAGTGACACGTTTGCTTGCACCCTCTAGAGTGACACATTTGCTTGTATCTTCTAGAGTGACACGTTTGCTTGTACCTTCTAGAGTGACATGTTTGCTTGTACCTTCTAAAGTGACACGTTTTCTTGTACCTTATAGAGAGACACGTTTTCTTGCATCTTCTTGAGTGACATGTTTGTATGTACCTTCTAAAGGGACATGTTTACTTGCACCTTTACAAGTGGCATGCCTAATTGTACCTACTAGAGTGACAGGTTTGCTTGTTCCTTCAAGAGTGACATGTTTGCTTGTACCGCCAATGGTGATATGTTTGCTTGTAGCTTCAAGAATAATAAGTTTTCCTAGACCATATATAGAGTGAGATATTTGGTTGTGCCTTCTTGTACCTTCGAGAATGACATGTATGCGTGTACCTTCATCCGTGACATGCCTGCATGAACCTCCTATTCTAGCATTCAAGAGTGACATGCTTGCTTATACCTTTAAAAGTGATATGTTTGCTTGTACCTTTAAGGATTACATGTCTGCTTGTATATTTAAGACTGACATGTTTGCTTATACATTTCAAAATGACATGTTTGCTTAGATCTTTAATAGTGATATTGTTTGCTTGGACCTTTAAGAGTGATATGCTATCTTGTACATTTTAAAGATACATGTTTCTTTGTATATACTTAATCGAAGTGTTTTATTGTACAATCAAAACGACATGTTCTCTATGAAAATATAAGAAACTATAGCGAAAATTAAAAGATATTTTAAGTGTTTGATTGGTATCATTTTCAGTCATTTTGACATTCAAAGATTTCCACAACTGCATTATTATCTAATGAAATAGAATTGCCTAATTTACTAACTAGATTTCCATATTAGATGCTAAATCCTTCATGTTTACCATCCCTAACCATAACCTAAAGCACTATCGTTATCTTAGGTAAACCGTTGCGTCAAATTTACTTTCTATCTGGTGCAGCAGTTGGAAGACAATTATCTCGTCAATGCATATATTTCATAGTAATAACAAAGAAATCCCGAAGGATCATACGATTAGTGGTAAGAAAAGGAACGTAACATTATATTCTCTTTTTTTACACGTAGCCGGTTATCGTCTTAAATATAAGATGAATTATCCAACAAATGCCAGAACATATTAATTGTGATGTGACTCCTGTCCAGTTCATTATTTGCAATAGGATTCCTGTCCAGTCTATTAATTGCAGTGGAGAATCTGTCCAGTTTATTAAGTGCAATGGGAATCCTGTCCATTTTATTAATTGCAATGGAAATCCTGTCCATTTTATTAATTGCAATGGAAATCCTGTCTACTTTATTATGTGCAATGGGAACCCTGTCCAGTTTGTTAATTGCGATATGAATTATGCGAGAGTGTGTGCATTTGTATGTGTATGTGTGTGTGTGTGTGTGGGGGGTGTTTGTATGTGATTTGGAGTTTGTACATAGTTGTAACAACTTTTCAGTCATGTCGCTACGACGTCTCCAGCGATGTGTAGCACTGGGGCATCATGCCGCAGACATATAGCATGGTGTCCTACCCAGTCACATTATTTTGACACCAGGCCAACCATTCCTAACACTGACCTCTTAATGCTGAAAGCGTAGCAAGGCAGCAGTTTATAATATTTTTAGGTCTTTGGTATAATTGCAATATCAATCCTGTCCAGTTTATAAATTGGAATTGGAATCCTGTCCAGTTTATTAATTGCAATTGGAATCCTGTCCAGTTTGTTAATTGCAATTGGAATACTGTCCAGTTTATAAATTGCAATTGGAATTCTGTCTAGTTTATTAATTGCAATTGGAATCCTGTCCAGTTTATAAATTGCAATTGGAAGCCTGTCCAGTTTATTAATTGCAATGGCATACCTGTCCGGCTTATTAATTGCGATGTGAATAATGTCAGGTTTAATAATTGTAATGAAATCCTGCCGATTTTATTAATTGCAATGACCTCCCAGCAGTACTCATCATACTTCAAGGCGTCCAGCAAGGTCTTGATGCTGTTGTCATCTTCTTTGAGGTCCAACGAGTGAGCCAAGGGAAGAGACGTGAACTTGTTCATATAATAGAGTAGCACTGTTTCGAGGCTACTGGATAAGCTGTCAATGAAGAGGTGCCACTCATTATAGTTACTGGCGGTTCTCGCAACATTTGCCGTATACAATATTTTATTCAATGACATTGAAAATTGTAAAAGACTTTTGAAACTTTTTTTACAATTTTAAAAGTTTTAACAAATTTCAGAACAAAAACTTCCGATCAAGACTTGTCCAGAGGTGATTTTTCTTTTCTTTTTCAGTGCTCACAGGTGAAATGAGGTGCCCAGGGTTTGCCTTGATCCCAGACCTGTATGCCAAATTATGCCTTATCGGACTCACTCATCTTAGCAGATACTTCTGCGGAGTACTCTTTCGCTCTAGTCTCGATAAATTGTCCGCAGATATTGCAAACTGCGTCTGCTGGATGCTTGCAGCTTTTTATGCCATCTCAGAATAATGCAGATATGTATACACTTAGTTATTTGGAGCAAAACTGAACTGGTGGACTTTTAAGGATCCTGTATATACTACCATTTATATTACTGGAAAGTTGTAGAAAGTTCTAAAGTTACTCCAATTTTACTCAGCACTAAATATATCTGTAATGTTTTGGAAAATAGCCATATTGCAAAATATCGCTGTCCTGGTGACAAAAGTAAAGTTTGTAGGGAATAATAGCTATTTTCTATACTGATGAAGCACAAAAGCAATTAGAAACTTAACACTTATTACCCAAGAACAAAACAAATTGTTACACAGTGGACTCAAAGAAAGAAACGGCAACATTTAGTTATGTGGCATGATATCCCATCCAGTCACATTATCAAGCCATCAAGCCAACCAGACCTAACACTAAGCTCTTGACGCTGATTGTCTAGTGAGGCAGCTGTTAGTACCATTTTTTAAAAGTCTTTGGTATGATTTGGACGGGGTTCGAACTCGCAACCTCCTGCATTGGAGGTGGACGTTCTAAATTCAGTTAGGATACTATTATTAAAAAACAGTAATATTCAATTAGGATGATGTCATTAAACAAACAGTAGCATTCAATTAGGACGTTATTATTAAACAGTAGCATTCAATAAGAACGCAGTTATTACAGTAGCATACATTTAGGATGCTGTTATTATACAAATAGTAGCATTTAATTAGGACTTTGTTATACAAAAACAAACAGTAGCATTCAATTATGAGGATGTCATTAATAAACCGTAGGATTCAATTGGGACGTTAATATAAAATAAACAGTAGCATTTAATTAGAATGTTGTTATTAAATAAAGAGTAATATTCAATTAGAGAGCTTTTATTAAATAAACAGTGGCATTCGATTAGGATGACGTCTTTAAATAAACACTAATGTGTTACAGTCACGAGTTATATTACTTTGCTAAAAATGAACCTTTATCCCTACCAATTGTAAGTGAAGCAATATTTTGTATTTAACCTTAATTCTGACCAAAGGTAATTCAATCAGCATGTTTGTGCTTAATCCAGACCAAGGGTAATTCAATAAGCATTTTTAATTAGCAATTCAGTCAACCTTATCCCTTTATCAGCTCCGGTGGCCTAGTGGTTAGAGCATCAGATACGATAGGTGGCGACTTCAAACCCTACCAAATCATACCAAAGACTTATAAAAATGGTACTAACAGTTGCCTCCCTAAGCTCTCAGCATTAAGGAGTTAGTGTTAGAACTGGTCAGCCTGGTGTCAGAATAATATGACTGGGTGGGATATCATGCTACATGTCTGCTGCATAATGTCTCAGTAATAGACATCACAATAAACCGCCACCCTTTCGATTTCATAGCGATCTGACTGAATAATTATTAAAGATACGTTAAAAATCCAATCACACTCATACACTTCCCAAGGGTAATTCAAGCAGCAATGTGTAGTGTGTCCCGACCATGGGTAATGCAATCAACATTTTGTCGTATCTCCGGGCCAAGGGTAATTCATTCTGCATGTTGTACTTAATCCCGACTAAGGGTCATTCAATCTGCAGTTTGTACTTTATCCTGAACAAATTAATTCAGTCTGCATGTTGTGCTTTATCCTGACCAAATTATTTCAAATCTACATTTTATATTTTATTCCGGTCAATTCCATCTGCATCTTACACCTTATCACGGCCAAGGGTTATTCAATCTGCATTTTGTACTTTATTTTGACCAAGAAAACTCAAGAAGCATTCTGCAAACAACCATTGCCTTTGAAACAGGTCAATCATGATGCACTAAAAGCCTCTCGAAAAAAATATTTGTTTTTTTTTTGTTTGTTTTTTTTTGTTGTTTTTTTCTCGAACTGTTTTCCAATCTCATTATCGGTGCCCCGAGTGGCCGAGTGGTCTAAAGCGCTGTCCGTTATGGATCATTGCCATCTCACCTCTGTCTGTGTGTGTTCGAGTCTAGGATTCGGCAAATGTGGATATGTGAGAAAGCTTGCCAGTAGCTTCTCGTGGGTCGGTTTTCTTTCTGGTGATTTCCCGGTTTCTTCCTCCATCATTAATACTGGCCGCCATGAACAGTCTATCGTGTGCTGAAAAATGGCGTCAAGCCCAACAACAACCAACCTCATAATCATTCGAGAAAACTTCAAAACTTCAAGAAAATTCAGCATATTTTGCGGAAATAAGTCAAACGCAACATTGATTATGAATTTCTCTAAGATCTTCGACAGGGAAGTGAAGTTTTGAAAGAAATACTATGACTGACATAGTCTTTTAAGCTTTTTCTTCAAAACGTAAAGATATTTAATTTTGAAACAATAGAAGGAATATATAATTTTCTTACCATAAAATTGATAGTCACATAATTCTATACAAGATGATGGCTACAGAGTAAAATGTACATAAGTGAGAGGAATGTTATAATTTAGACCATGAAGGTGTATTATAATTTATGATAATTACACCTTTTTAAACTTGAAATTAAGTTCATTTACATTGGTGATGTAGAACTTAAAGAAGAAAAGAATACACATCGATTAAATGGTACCTATCGTCAAGAGCATGTATTGCGTATACAAACTAGACTTCGTTGTTTTGCGGCTACAAAATGATTAAAACAATTATAGACATCTTAGCTGAGATAAGTAGAACCAGAGCTGGTATGTTTCATACCTATATCTAACAGGTATGATTCAAGCTGGTATGTTGCATGCTGACAGCTGTCAGGTATGATATATAACTACTAAGATTCGTAATAGAAGTTGACCAGCGATCAGCTAAACATTTCAAAAATCTGACAGCGCAATATCCTTTGTACATAATGGAAATATATCAGACATTTTTCATAAAATAAATAACTGTAGGTCTACAACAGAAACTAATTATTCTCAAATGGGTTTATATAAAAATTATAAAACGATTCCAGTAATATATATTTTTGCGAGTCTTTGCGAGTCTCTGATTCAAAGTATTCCACTAGATTCCATTTCCATTAAGCATACATATAATATTATGACAAGCATGCCAAATTTCGACAAAATTCTATTTATAACAAGATTCATTTTATCACAAGATTCTATTTATTACAAGATTCTATTTATTACAAGATTCTATTTATTACAAGATTATATGTATTACAAGATTCTATCTATTACACGACAAAATATTTATTTTATTTCATGGGAATAGTTCATTTCAAACAGCTATTGAATTAATATTGAATTTATGAAATTAGTTGAATAATGTGTAGCTTTTGCGAGCCTTGACGGGCAAACACTGAACATATTTCAACGACTTACATAAACTGAATATTAAACCACTACCCTATTTATCGTATGTTTATCTCACGCTCAATAATTCCTAATGGAAATAGAGATAAAGAAGAAGAGATTATTTCGATCATCCTGCCTCAATCGCTGTACCTTTCATTTGTCACGCGTAAAAATGGTTCTAGATGAAATATTAGTGTAAAGAATAAATTATACTATATACAATCTTTATGTAAAAGTATTTTAGTTTCCACAAATTAGAGGCGTTGAGAATATTTTTGACTAAATAAATTCGTTATATAAAGAATAGCTTAACTGAATACATTGATTGTGTAAAGAATAGTTTAGACTAAATAAATTAGTTGTGCAATAAAAAGCTTAGACTAGTAAAATTCGTTGTATGGAGAATATGTTAAACTAGATAAAAAAAACTTCGGTGTGTAAAGAACAGCCTAGGCCGCATTTATTCTTTAATAATCATATTCATATATATATATGATATATATATATATATATATATATATATATATATATATATATATATATATATTATATATATATATATATATATATATATATATATATATATATATATATATATATATATATATAATATGATTGATACACGTATGTGTTGGATTCATACACGTATATGTACATAATTAATACACGTATATGTGTTGGATTGATACACGTATATATACATGATTGATAAAGATACATGTGCGGGATTGACACACATATGTATATGATTAATACACTTATATATGCATAATCGATACGCGCACATGTAGAAATGATACACACATATATCTACATGATTAATACAGATATGTGAACATGACTGATACACGTTTATATATATGGTTGATATACGTATGTGTCAGATTGATACACGTATATGAATATATATGACTGATACACGTATATGTACATGACTGTCACACGCATATATATATATATATATATATATATATATATATATATATATATATATATATATATATATATATATATATATATATATATATATATATATATATATATATATATATAATATTCACTGGAAATACAAAGTACTCATTAACGCTTCTTGGACTAAATCATTACTTTTGATTACTGTGATTTTTCTTTCCATGACATTTAGGATTATATCATTGTGATACATGAGGATTGTTAACACATTGCCGCTTTACAGGCTAACGGTACATATGCCCATTTAATCTCGGAATTCATTCAAAATATCAGAGTAAAACATTCGGAACACGTTGCGCGTTTAGACTTGTGATATAAAGTTTAGGACTATTTAAGATTTTGTTTTCACAATACTATCAGTTATTTGCATATTTTCAGTTTGTTTTTAGAGGAAAATTTATTTGCTGAAGTAAATAAAACTGTTGATATTAACTCTTTTTTGTTTAGTTTAAGAAGATAGAGTCCGAAATTGTCAATATAAATTAGTTAATAGACGTCCCTGACTAGTTTACATTTATGCCTGTAGAAACCAGTAAATAGATTTGCCTGATTATTCTTCAGTTATATGCTTGTATCAACTAGTTAGCAGAAGTACCTGCCCAGTTGCCAGTTGTATACCGGTAGAACCAATTAATAGAATAGTTTTCCTCAGTAATATGCTTATAAGGCTGGAAATGTGAATGAAGCGAAAAACGTATTTAGAACATATAAGTATGTATAACTTAAACCACATTTTAAGAATCGAGGGCAGAATAAATCAGTGAAAGAAAGAAAGAGGAAATCACTATATTAATAATTAATGAAGAAATGAATGACTAAAATATTTGGGTTCTGCTAGACTCTGACCAGTATTTTTGAAAAGGACAAATATTGCGTAGATTTGTCTTGTTCTCAAACTTAACACACAAAAAATACCTTTACAAAATTATTTGTAAAGTTATTGTTCGTATGTACCACGATAAATAAGCAAGAAAATATTCCATTCCTTTATACTTGCTTCTCTGAGATTTGCAAAGCTCAGATTTGCGATGACAATGTACAGCATATGCAAGGAAGTAAAAATCTTGATTTTTAAATAGAATATTGTTTGTCCTTTATAATTTCTTCATTTACCAGCTGATAAATTTCAGAGTTAAATTTGTGGTATTCTGTTGCTTTCAAACAAAAGTTAGTTTAACAAATAAATTAAATTATTATTTTAAAATTTCTGACGTAATTACTAAAAGTTGTATATCTTTTGCAAGGTTTAAGTTTTAGTTATGTATTCCAAAATTTGCGAGACAAGTTATTCGACTGTGCTTTATAAGACATGTAGTTATTTTATATGCCTGTACAAGACAAGTAGTTAATCTATGCCTTTGTGAGATAAGTAGTTATTCTATGCAGTAGTTGTATGTACTTGTATGAGGCAAGTAGTTATTATATAACTTTATGAAGCCAATAATTATCCCTTGTCTATGGGTTAAGTAATTTTGATGTGCTTTTGTGAGACAAATAAATATTTTTCACCTTTGTAAAATCTATTTAAACAAGAACAACATGTGTACTACATACATCAAATGAAATTCTTGGGAATTATTTTCCTAATTCTGCCTGTTAATTTCTATGAGGTTTGAGTGTTTAATAATTGAAAAGGTTGCAATTAACAGAATTTGATTGTTAATCTCAACTTCATTGTTATCAGTTGATAAGAAATGTAGGAGAACCAAGAAGATTGGTACCATGGAACTGATAGATGGGACTCGAATTAAATGAAGTGATTATAATATCTCTTTGAGTTTAGAATAACTATTCGATTTTCATAAACTAAATTAAACTGTTCTTTTAATGAGCAGAGAACCAGACTACTTATTCTCCTAAACGATACCTGCCAGATAATTATAATATAAAATGTCAGATGGGAATCTAAGGAGTGGGAAGCATTTGGGGATGTAGAAACGACTTTTACTATTGCACTAAAAAACAAAATATTTACTGCCGTTAATCGAATGAATCTTCATGCAATCCAAAATAGAAGTAAATACCATTTAAAGACCCGACATAAAACTTGGCGAGAAGTAGTCAGACGATTCAAGATAAGATCACTGAAGGTGGAAATAATTAGCTTTTAAGTCTTTCCCTGCATCTGTTGTGGTTTTTACTTAGCTCTTTATGCGCTTGTGCAGTATCAGCGTGGCGGCAATTGCTACAAGTTTACGGGAGTCCTCTCTTGCAAGAATTCATGAAGGAGGGTAAAAGTCTATCACTCTATCTCAGGTTATATAAGACCATCCTACCGATGTTTCAGGTCATATAAAGCCATCATACTGATATTGCAAGTCATAAAAGGTCATTATACTGATATCGCAGGTCATATAAGGTCATCATACTGATATTTAAGGTCATATAAAACCATCATACTGATATATCAGGTCATATAAGGCCATTATACTGATATTTCAGGTCATATAAGGTCATCATACTCATATTTAAGGTCATATAAAACCCTCATACTGATATATTAGGTCATATAAGGCCATTATACTGATATTTCAGGTCATATAAGGTCGTCATACTGATATTGCAAGTCAAATAAGGTTATTATACTGATATCGCAGGTCATATAAGGTCATCATACTGATATTTAAGGTCATATAAAACCCTCATACTGATATATCAGGTCATATAAGGCCATTATACTGATATTTCAGGTCATATAAGGTCATCATACTGATATTGCAAGTCATATAAGGTCATTATACTGATATCGCAGGTCATATAAGGTCATCATACTGATATTTCAGGTCATATAAGGCCATCATACCGATATCGCAGATCATGTAAGGACATCATACTAATTTAACAGCGTCATATAATAATGCATCCATTAATCATCTGAAATATTATGAAGCAACACACCAAGACTAATGTTAAAATCATGTATTGCTCCAAAATAGTCATTTTTATCACACAGTGCATTGACAGCAAATAAATGCATGGATTATTACATTTGTGTAAGAATAGCTTCATTGATTTCACATTTGTATGGCATTAATTGGAAGAGTGCTCAGAATGTGTGTAGGAGATAAAATTACTAAACTCTCTTGTTGTGTTTGGGGTTTGCCATAAAATTGAGTGTTTATAGAAACATGAATAATTTTGACACTATAAGCGTGTGTTATAATTTTTTCCCATATTATTTTTTCTGGAAATATTTTTTGTCTGACAACCTTTCATAATTTTATAAATATCATATATGTGCTAAATGCTAGAAAGAGATATATAAACAGAATACAAATATTTTTCAATATGTTACATTTTCTGGATATGCAACATGCAGCAAGTTGATAGCAAAGTTTAGATTCTTTTGATTCATTTCTGATATAATTCTCTATAACTCCAGTAAACTTTCTCTTATTATTGATCGTGTAGTTTGAGGAAATTGTTCACAAATTAGGTTCAATTATGCTGAAATACATCGAGGTTTGACAAGTAGTTGTCGTCCATACTTGACTAATTTATACCACCTTAAAGGTCAGATGGTATCACAATTGTAAAATACAGACTGACTCAGGTAAGAAGATTGGTTATAACTTCATTTATACCAATCGCTACAAGAGAATAAAACTATTTACTGCCTTTATTTCAAGCCTGTCTACTCTGCTAAAAGATTTTTTTTTATTAGAGCTCAGGCTACGAAACATGAGAATGGAATTTTAAAAATTATTAAAATTGTGTTATTTCTTAACTTTCATATTTTCTAAGTTCGGTTATCAGAAAGTGTATATCATGAGCATTATTTCAGCGTTTGATGTGCAAACATCGCCGCAGGCAGTGTTAATCCCTTTGGCAAGTTTGATGTAGACCGCTAGCCAGACCATAGGTAGTAGGAGCTATTCAAAGGCTTGTAGTATTCATATCCAGGCGTTAAATATTGATTCAGATATCAAAAGAAGCCCGCGGGGTGAACGGAGCGTGTTCTCATCTGACACGTAGACAGACGGCGAGAGGACACGGTCCGCTACTTTTTATTTGATCAGTTCACAGTGACATCCGATCGGAATTTAGATAGCAGGTGTGATTAAAACTTAGATCGGAATTGTAGCTCAAATTCGCATTCAAATTATCAGTACACCTATGTAGATTCTTGAGGAAAAGGGTACTCCGGGGAGACACTCGTAATTTGGCGGGAAAACTTAGGACCAGACAGTAAGAGAAGAAAAGCTTCGATTAGGTCAGTAATTTATTTGTTTGAATTTTGCAGAACTTTACGGAGTCATAATTGTAATTATCTGAAGTATGTATACTTAATCACTTGGATTGATATAGTATGTATAATTACCTTGTAGTAATGTGCATTTAAGATATAATTTGAGTTTAAGTAGAAAATTATGTAGATTGTTAGCTTCTCAGAATTAATTTTGTAATTTGCTGGTAGGTTACTTCGTAGTAACCAGTACATTTAGCAATGCGTTATGTTATAGTTAACACATGTTTGAATTGGAGTTTTGGAAAATGATTGAAGTATGTAATATTAGTTACAGTAGGTGTGTGAATATATTAGAGCATGGCTATTTGAATATTTGTATGAGTTGCAATGTAAGAGATGCGTCTGATTATTGTGATATTGTCAGTATAATGGGATCAAGAGTAGGTACTGATGTGAAGCAATTTATTTTTGTACGTATACGAGTAACTGATACCATGCTTTAGTTATGTTTTGTTTATTATGCCGTGTTTTACCATCCACGAACGTATGCGTATTTCGGTGTAAATGAATGAGTGACCGAATAAATTTAATAGCCGTTATCTGATGATAGGCTATGTGTAGTGTGAGATGTGAAAGCTGAGGAAAATGTACAATACCTGTGTTTTCACAGTAAGCTTTTCGGGTAGGGGACAACTTTCGGTTCAAGTTCAGTAGCCCCGAGAGTCACAGAGAGAGAGAGAGAGAGAGAGAGAGAGAGAGAGAGAGAGAGAGAGAGAGAGAGAGAGAGAGAGAGAGAGAGAGAGAGAGAGAGAGAGAGAGAGAGAGAGAGAGAGAGAGAGAGTGTTGTCGACATAGAGAAAGTGGATAGAAGATGGACGAGGAGAAAGAGTAGTCTGGAGGGGGAAATAGAGGAGGAGGAGGAGAATGAGGGTAAGGTAGAAAAGATGAGGAGGAATAGGGGCAGGAACTAGGAGAGAGTTGGGGAGGAAGAGAAGGAATTAGAAGATATAGAAGAATGCACAGTTGAGTAGAACAAAAGGATAGGTGGAAATTTCTCAAACTACGAATCAAGTGATGATATAGGCTAGTAAAGGGTCGAGCGGAAGAAGTGTATCTTGGAAATTTGAATTATTTGACCATTTAATTGTTATTAAATTGTTATTCTTCAACTTCACCCTTTTTGTATATTCGATTTAACCGTCGGGATTGTTGACTGGGGGCTCGGGACGGTAATTCAGCTTCCAATCAAAAACCTACAATAATTTAAATAAATATTGGAAACACATCACCCCCAGTTCACCACATCCAAAACCTCACAGTAGGGCGACCTTCGCAATAACACTCGACCACAATGATCCATGTTTACAGGTAATACAGATGTGCGTGCAACCATAACAACCATACACCATTATTTACAAGCACAGCAGCTGTGCTTATCATCAGAACAGCAATACACACTTATTTAAAAGTAAAAAAAATAGTGCTTACCATCAAAAGAACAACTTACAGTTAGTTACAAGCAAAGCAGCTGTACTTACCATTAGAAGCTATGAGGTGTATGTAACAATGGAAATAATGGGAAAATCACGACTCGGATTTATCAGGAGAAACACAATACAACGTATGCCACTCAGCCAAATGAAAGACATTTTTTTTTTTTTTTGATACCTGAGTATGCTTGGGAACAATGAAATATGTTTCAGATAATTAAATGATCTCCATTTCTTTGATTTTGTTTGGTAAATAAGTTGGTTTTTTTTCTTTTGCCGTCTGTCTGTATGTATGTATGTATGTATGTATGTATGTATGTATGTATGTATGTATGTATGTATGTATGTATGTATGTATGTATGTATGTATGTATGTATGTATGTATGTATGTATGTATGTATGTATGTATGTGTGTGTGTGTGTGTGTGTGTGTGTGTGCGCGTGCGTGCGTGCGTGCGTGCGTGCATGCATGCATGCATGCATGTATGTATGTATGTATGTATGTATGTATGCTCAAATATAGCAGCAACAATTATTTTATGAGTGCATCATTATTATTATTATTATTATTATTATTATTATTATTATTATTATTATTATTACTTTTTGCTAACTTTACCTCTATTTTCATCCTATTTGATCCTATTTATTTACTACACGTAATAATGAAAAATTATATCTTCTTCCCCTTGTTCGATTATTATTGTGATTGTGACAGCGTAGAATGAATTTTGTCCATTATGACTGTGTTTGTGACTTAAAATTGGATGAAGTTATATCCATTAATAATGTATTTGTGACTTAGTGTTGAGTAAAGTTATGTCCATTATTTTTGTTGTTTTTGACTTAGCTCTGAATGAAATTATCTCCATTATTATTGTGTTTATGACCTCTTAGTGCTGAATGAGCTATGTCCATTATAGGAGTGTTTGTGACTTAGTGCTGAATGAGTTATCTAAAGCATTGCTCTGTTTGTGTCTAATACTAGTAAGTGGGATTTTGTACTAAATAACGTTATGGTTGAAATTTTTTCAATATTATTGCACGTACGAAATGCAAAATCGTGGACAAAATGTATTTACATGGTAGTACAACAACAACAAGCCGCAAAAAATGCAAAACTTCGAAAACAGAAAATAGAAGAAAAAAGTTGATATCAAGTCACCTAGAGGTGGAATACACAGTTAGGAGTATATTTGGCATGTATTTGTAATGAAAACATTAGATCTCGCATTATGCAGTTCAGACACATGCAAAGCCTATGAAAAACGTGTTTGCTTCGGTCATGGAACACCACTAAATTAAATATATATGCATAAATTCTGTAAAAGCAATAACAAAACTCGCTCACCTGTTGTCGGAAAAAAAATGTGACATCTGTATTGAAATTATAATTAAAGTGTAAATTTTAAATTAAGACACAAAGTATCGTTACGCTGTCCTACCCAATCCCCGTGTCGGATGTTAGGACACATCAAACCCCTGGTGATGTCTTATACAAAACATGTGTTAGGGCACATCTATTCTCTGGTGCTCTCTTATCCAAAACTCTGCAAGTTTTTTTAGGGAACATAGAGTCCAAGGTGCTGTTTTAACCAAGACCCGTGTTCGCGTGTTAAGGCACATCAGTCTCACTGTGCTTTCATATACCAACACGTGGCAAATTGTTAAGAAAGATGAAGTCACCCGTAATGTCATAGTCCAATTAGTCAAATGCCAAAAACTGGTATCAGCGTGTTATGGCACCTAAATGCTACCTCCCCCAATTTAAACTTAGCTAATGAACTTTAAAATACTGTGTAGCAAACCTTCTAGTAATCAACAGCTTAAAGCCCGTTCATCTCATCAGAAATATAGCTTAAGGTCATCTTATTATTTGTATCGAACATCTTAATACAAATGTAACTTTGAAAAGCTCAGTCGCGACCCTTTAAGAATCTGCTGAATCAAGTTCATTGTGTTGCATACTCATTGTGTTGGGTGTGGTAATAGGTCATTACCGTGTAAAACATTTTGTTTAAGATAACGTACACTTAATATTAAAACCATTCAGCTCAGCTGGACAGGGAGTTTAAACCTTAGCAGAGAGAGAGAGAGAGAGAGAGAGAGAGAGAGACAGAGAGACAGAGAGACAGAGAGAGAGAGAGAGCTGGGGTGGCGTATAATTTTATTTAATTGTATTCTTTAATTGTAATCAAATTATATAATTAAACAAATTGTGATCTCAACATCGTAAGTAATAAATATCTAAAGTAATAATTATCTACAATGTGTAAATATTCTCACCCAAATTAGGGTTATAAAAACCCACAATAACTGCACTTGGATAGTGATTTCAAACTTAGAATTTATAACCCCAACACAAAATGCTTTGATATGTAATAGCACGCTTGAAATATGCCTGAATATTTACCATAACTACAGTTACAGTAACACTACTTTAATAATAATACAATATATACATCTTTTTAATGTGTTGCTTTTAACAATACTGAGAAAATCTTGCCAGTCTTGCATATAGTTCTATAGTATAATGTTTTCATCCTATTGGGCGCTGAATTTTCCACTGCATTTTATACGAAGCTTACTAGCCATATGTATGTATAGTATGTACATATCATCGCGTAGTATGTACATATCATCGCGTAGTATTACCGTATTCATTGACTATACAGATAATTACCTATCACCTGTATTACCGTATGCATTGGTTGTAGTATATACACATTACATAAGTATTGCCGTATTCATTGACTATACATATAATTAAGCAGTATTAACGTATGAATTGGCTATAGTATGTACATATCATCATCTAGCAATACCGTATGCATTACCTATAGTATGTACATATCATCACGTTGTATTACCATTACTGTATGCATTTACTATACATAACATCATATAGTATTATCGAATGCAATGGCTATAGTATGTACATAACATCACGTAGCATTACCGTATGCATTGACTACTATATTATGTACTTATCATGTACTATTACCGTATGAATTGATTGTACTATCAAGGAAAATTACCGTATGAAGTGACTGTAGAATCATCATATAGAATGACCGTTTGAACTTACTGTAGTTCTATTAAGTTGAATAACCGTATGCATTGACTAGTATCATTTTTGTAGACTGACCGTATGCATTGATTTTGGTATCAACACCTAGAATGACCATATGAATTAACTCTAGTATCATCGTGTAGAATGATCGCTTGAACTGACTGTAGTATCATCGTGTGGAATAACCATATGCATCGACTGTAGTAAGGACCTGCAACCACGTACATTTTTCTAGAGACATTCGCATGCCTTCGGAATATTTTTTTAATTGGAAAAGTTAGTTTTATGATCCTGAATAATTTAAATTTGTTCGATCTGACCAATCATGCATTTTATAGATAGGTTCTGTACATTTGCTGCAAATACAAATAAATACAGAATGAAGTAAATAAAAATGAATATTTACCTGTTTCAGTTAAGTGTCAGATTCCTAAAACATCCGTGTCTGGTGGATGTAAAATCAAATATGCCAAATCTTAGGTATTAGAATACAAACATCAGTCCAATCATTCAAAATCACCATAGAACGCACGCGCCAAAGTCGGGCGGTGCTTACTGAAGTTGTGACTGCTGTTCTGCTAGATTTTACCTTCTGTTTCGTGCCAATCACTGCCTGAGGGGCGTCTAGTGTTGATCGTTATGCAAAGCGAAAGCGGTCTCACCATGCAATTAGTCTTGGTTTAAATAGATGTAAGAATATTGCCGTTTATGTTCCTGGCTAGAGTTAATGAGTTTGTGTAATCATAGAAAGGACGTATTTAAGAAGAAACAAGAAAACATGGTATTTTTTAAGGAGATAACGTTCCATACATGAATTCTTGATATTGGTTGAAATTTTGTTTTCTTCGGAGGTAAATTAAAAAAAGGGAGAACTCACTTCGTTAAATGTGCAAAATGCAGTAATAGCGTGGCTTGGCACAATACTGGAGTCCTCCTTTGCATCATTCCATTGACGAGGATAAAATTTGTCGTCTCTTAAAATCAAAACAAAAGAGAGAAGTCTATTAGACTATCCCAGGCCACATAATGACATCATACCGATTTTACGGAATCATCCAATATCGAATTTATTAATCTGTCTCGGAGCCTATAAGGCCACCATACACATTTAATGGCAATTATTATATAGTAAGTCTATTAGTCTGTCACTGCCCTATAAGGCCATCATACGGATTTAATTGCATTATTCTCTAATGAGTCTATTAATCTGTCACTGCCCTATATGGTCATCATACGGATTTAATTGGATTATTCTCTAATGAGTCTATTAGTCTGTCTCAGCCCTATATGGCCATCATACGGATTTAACTGCATTATTCTCTAATGAGTCTTTTAGTCTGTCACTGCCCTATATGGCCATCATACGGATTTAACTGCATTATTCTCTAACGAGTCTATTAGTCTGTCTCAGCCCTATAAAGCCATCATGCGCACTTATTTTATAATTAGCATATATCATATTATCGTTTCATCTTTTTTTAATTATCAAAACTTTAATATTAATCTTTATGTTGTTCGGTATGAAATCCGATAAATTTCGATATTTTCCTCCTGAAGGCGTAGCAAATATTATACACGTAGTCTTCTAATGGATCATCTTTCTCATAAATCCTATCACATTTTTTAAACGTTTTCGCTTTCCAAACCCAGTAAATCTACAACACACTATTTAGACATGGATATTAAACATTGTAGTTGATTTCTGGGAAAAGTTTTAGCATTTAACTTGTACATCGTGTGTACTATACGCTTTGATACTATTAATTATCGTCCAAAGTGCATTGAAAATAATTAGTATATATCTTGCATTAATTTTGACAAGACAGTATTGTTCCTTTTCAGAAACAAAATAAAAAGCATACCGGAAAATTCTATACAAAGAGCTATAGACAGGTGCAGCTTTTATATATCTTTATACATTCTGGCTTCACTAAGCTAAACAAAGGTTTAAGAGAAAATAGGGAACTATTCTAAGAATGTTTGTTTAATATTAACACAGTTATCACAATGGATCACCATTAATTAAACGTATTTTTTATTAGGCATCTGTATCAATCATCAATTAACTAAAATTACTTTTATTTTCTTGCCTAAGGTGTTACAGACATCGCCTTTATTTGACAGACATAGAAAATATTGATAAATGATTAGACTAGAGAAAATATCAAATTATACTGTACAAAAGTGTGAATACAGCAATAACAATGGCATTTGAAACAATCACAGAACCATTATTGTATGTGACGTACAATTTCATGCAATTTTCGTTTACAACGTGATTGTTAATGGAGTTTGTGTACACATTTAGAATCAAGTGAATACTTAAAAAAAATAAATTTTAATCCTCGAATTTTATTATATCTGCCTCTGCAAACATACTGACTGATAATTATAAGATAGCGGGTTGGAAGGTGATGCAAATTAGAAGAAACTGGATTATTAAGAGAAATACGCCCATAATCTTCCAGGATTCATGTTTTTCCCAATGTACGGCTAAACTAAAGTCAAGTGTCTTAACAGCAGTCTAAGATAAGGCAACCGGAAAAGGTGTAAAATGAAACAAAATTATACCTTAATATTTAATTGATATGTACATTTTAAAGAGAAACATTATAAATGTAACGAGTTTTGTCACGAGATGTGTTTGGATCTAAGTCACATGGAAATTAACCAATTACCAACCGTTCTTCATATAACTTTAGAACAATTTTTATATGAGATTTGCTATATCGTTTTTCCGTTATCTTTGATTTCCTGGTATGATTATATTAATATTTAATTTATAATACTGTATTACTTGTCACTGAGTTTTTTTTTTATTGTTTTAGCTTCAATTGTATTCCCTCTGCAGCAGATGCAGTCAGCGTATACAATATTAATTATAATATAACGCAAATCACATATCGCTTATCTCGTCATGAGACCTGATAAAATTACAAGATAAATAAGCAAAAATAAAATGTCATTCTCAGTAACATCGATCCTGACACAATGACACGGTCAATATGCCAGTATAGAATATCATTCTCTGTAACGTTGGTCCTGATATAATTACATGGTCAGTGTATAAATATAGAATGTCATTCTCAGTAACATATCAAGCCTGACACAACATCATGGTCAATGTGTAAATATCGAACGTCAATCTCTGTGATATATTTTCATCAAGCCACAATAACATGGTTAATGTTTAAATATAGAACGTCCATCTCTGTAAGATATTTTAAGCAAGCCTGGCACAATAACATGGTCAATTTTCACATATAGAGAATGTTACACGCTTTAGCATCGATCATGATACAATTACATGGCCAGTGTGCAAATATATAATGTATTATGTATATCTATATTGTGTGTTTAACTTTTGTCCATTATTGTAGAGTGAAAGGGCATTTATAAATAACGTATTAACTAGCTAACTTTTGTCCATGATCGTAGATTGAAGTTTAAGATCATAAAACATGTTGACAAGAGCTATTGACCATACAGTGTCTAGAAGGCATTCCTACATTTTGTCTTGTATCTAATTTATAAATACATTGTTAACTCACATATGAGTTCGAGGTCTATCCTGATAATGTCCCAGATGAGACCTGGAACATGTTTACGATTTTGATGGCAGACTGACCGAAATCATGGTCATCTTATTCTGTCTTAATTCTTTTTATACAAGGTTATGAAGTGAGCAAAACTATCCATTCCTACATTAGGTTCAATTCAGCTGTCTTCAGATAAAATTTGAAAGGAATCAATTATTTAATATTGCTCATTGGAATTACGAAGTGTTCAATGATATCTTGGATAAAATCACTATTTTGAGATTATTATGAATTCACCTAAGGACATTGCGTGTTATGCCATTGTGACAATTGAAACTCTTGGCATATCAGCTCAACCGATGCTAATGGCACATCAGCACATTCATTACTTAATTTTGTTAGTACTTAATTCACAATATTGTCAGTTTCTTTGAAATGTTCAATTTGTAATTTAAAGAAAACACTGTGTTTTGCATTTTACGAAACTTATTGCTTTAGCTTTCTATGTTAATCAGTTAAGGACCATACATTCATAACCAATGTCACTTACTATATAACACAGATCCTAACAAACTTAAATTGTTATTTTGCAATGTCTGTAGCATGTATCAGCATTAGAGAGACATTTGCTGATATATTCTGCGCGATCCATTTTTAGATTAATAATTCTTTTGACGATATTCAGCATAGACGATATATAGCTAGTACAGTTTTGGTGTGAATCCGGTTTTGCAGGACATGTCTGTCGGATTTGAAGAAGTAAAAATAATACAATACATTTTGAGGAAATTCAAGATATATACATGTAAGTATATTTATTACCAATTTTATTACCAGCTAAAGAAAATCTCACTGTTGGAGTGACCCCAGTTATTTTTTGTATCATACAGTGTGTTTTTTATCGCCAACCTCACATTGCATCAAAATAGTTACACGGAGAAATTTGAAAAACAGCTGTTGTGTGATACTCAATTTATCCAGAGGAAATAATACTTTTTCGACGTTTTGGATTATTGATTCTGGGGCTCTTAGTTTTCTACCAAAACCTGCAGTTGCATTTTTTTTCGCGAAACTAGCATTTTGACAGATTTATAAAACGGCGAGTCTCTAATAGATATGCGAAAGCCCTTTGTTTTCAATATGCTTTTCTATGCTATATTGTTATTTACCCCAGAGAGAACTCGTTAGAGTCTGAACCATTCTATTTGCGAAAAGATATGAATATTCTCATAAATTACTGTTTCTATGATCAGTATTTTCGACTATTGTGCCTCTCATATTTGTTGGTGACATTGCCAATATCAGGTTCATTCATTTGCGTCTTTGAACGTTTGACTCAGTGAACACGTCCACATCGTTAACTTTATCATGGATACATGCAAATAGACGAAACAGCTGCTTTTAGTCATTCATAAACAAATTTATTCAACCAAAACAAAATAGGTCTACTACACGAACTTACATGGGTGTGTTTAGAGTGATTCCTAATACACTTTACGACCTTAATGCATACACTTCGATAATGTGCGTGCAATATAAATGTGTTCGATATCGTAAAAAAAATGCATAATTCTCACAACGCAAATTTAACGGAGACAAAAATGAGTATCTAGTAATACACGCATCTTCCAATATGGGCAGACACAGTGCCATGTAATACGCATTACTTCCATAATGACAGACACACTTCCATGTAATACGCAATACTTCCAAATGGACAGACATAGTGGCATGTTAATACGCTGTGTATTCATTTGGACAGACACACTGCCATGTAATGCGCTGTGAATTCCTAAGCACAGATAGTGCTATATAATTCACTGTCCTTTTATAAGGATAGCACAGTGGCATGTAATACGCTGTGCATTCATAATGACAGACACAGTGCCATGTAGTAGGCCTACCCATTACTTCCATAAGGACAGAGAGAGTACCATGTAGTATGCATTACTTCCATAAGGACAGACACAGTGCAATGTAGTACGCATTACTTCCATAAGGACTGACACAGTGCAATGTAGTACGCATTACTTCCATAAGGGAAGAGACAGTGCCATATAGTACGGATTGCTTCCATAAGGACAGAGACAGTGCCATGTAGTACGCATTACTTCCATAATGACAGAAATATTACCATGTAATACGCATCACATCCAAAGGACAAAGTGCCATGTAGTACGCATTGCTTCCATAAGAACAAAGACAGTACCATGTAGTACGCATTGCTTCGATAAAGACAGACACAGTACCATGTAGTATGCATTGCTTCCATAAGGACAGACACAGTGCCATGTAGTACGCATTACTTCCATAAGGACAGAGACGGTGTCATGTAGTACGCATTACTTCCATAAGGACAGACACAGTGCCATGTAGTACGCATTACTTCCATAAGGACAGACACAGTGCCATGTAATACGCATTACATTCAAAGGACAGAGACAGTGCCATGTAATACGCATTACATCCAAAGGATAGACACAGTACCATGTAGTACACATTACTTCCATAAGGGCAGAAACATTACCATGTAATACGCTTTACATTCAATGGGACGGACACAGTACTATGAAATACGCATTACTTCCAAAAAGACAAATACAGTGTCATGTAATACGCTATGCATTCATAGGGACAGGTACTGTGCCATATAATACATCATGCATTCATAGGGACAGGTACTGTGCCATATAATACATCATGCATTCATAAGGACAGACACAGTGCCATGTAGTACGCATTACTTCCATAAGCACAGACACAGTGCCATATAGTACGCATTACTTCCATAAGGACAGAGACAGTGCCATGTAGTACGCATTACATCCATAAGGACAGACACAATACCATATAGTACGCATTACTTCCATAACGACAGATACATTACCATGCAATACGCATTACATCCAAAGGACAGACACAGTGCCATGTAGTACGCATTGCTTCCATAAGGACAGAAACATTACCATGTAATACGTATTACATCCAAAGGACAGACACAATGCCATGTAGTACGCATTACTTCCATAAGGACAGACACAGTGCCATGTAGTACGCATTACTTCCATAAGGACAGACACAGTGCCATGTAGTACGCATTACTTCCATAAGGACAGACACAGTGCCATGTAGTACGCATTACTTCCATAAGGACAGACACAGTGCCATGTAGTACGCATTACATCCATAAGGACAGACACAATACCATATAGTACGCATTACTTCCATAAGGACAGATACATTACCATGTAATACGCATTACATCCAAAGGACAGACACAGTGCCATGTAGTACGCATTACTTCCACAAGGACAGAGACAGAGCCATGTAGTACGCATTACTTCCATAAGGACAGACACAGTGCCATGTAGTACTCATTACTTCCACAAGGACAGAGACAGTGCCATGTAGTACGCATTACTTCCATAAGGACAGACACAGTGCCATGTAGTACGCATTACTTCCATAAGGACAGACACAGTGCCATGTAGTACGCATTACTTCCATAAGGACAGACACAGTGCCATGTAGTACGCATTACATCCATAAGGACAGACACAATACCATATAGTACGCATTACTTCCATAACGACAGATACATTACCATGTAATACGCATTACATCCAAAGGACAGACACAGTGCCATGTAGTACGCATTACTTCCATAAGGACAGACACAGTGCCATGTAGTATGCATTACATCCATAAGGACAGAGACACAATACCATATAGTACGCATTACTTCCATAAGGACAGATACATTATCATGTAATACGCATTGCATCCAAAGGACAGACACAGTGCCATGTAGTACGCATTACTTCCACAAGGACAGAGACAGTGCCATGTAGTACGCATTACGTCCATAAGGACAGACAAAGTGCCATGTAGTACGCATTACTTCCATAAGGACAGACACAGTGTCATGTAGTACGCATTACTTCCATAAGGACAGACACAGTGCCATGTAGTACTCATTACTTCCATAAGGACAGACACAGTGCCATAAGGACAGACACTGTGCCATGTAGTACGCATTACTTCCATAAGGACAGAGACAGTGCCATGTAGTACGCATTACTTCTATAAGGACAGAGACAGTGCCAGGTAGTACGCATTACTTCCATAAGGACAGACACAGTGCCAGGTAGTACGCATTACTTCCATAAGGACAGACACAGTGCCATGTAATACGCATTACATTCAAAGGACAGAGACAGTGCCAAGTAATACGCATTACATCCAAAGGACAGAAACAGTACCATGTAGTACACATTACTTCCATAAGGGCAGAAACATTACCATGTAATACGCTTTACATTCAATGGGACGGACACAGTACTATGAAATACGCATTACTTCCAAAAAGACAAATACAGTGTCATGTAACACGCTATGCATTCATAGGGACAGGTACTGTGCCATATAATACATCATGCATTCATAGGGACAGGTACTGTGCCATATAATACATCATGCATTCATAGGGACAGGTACTGTGCCACGTAATACATCATGCATTCATAGGGACAGGTACTGTGCCACGTAATACATCATGCATTCATAGGGACAGGTACTGTGGAATATAGTAGCCGTACATATATAAGGACAGGTATTTTTGATTCCTATACCACAACTTCAAAAAATAGAAATTTCTGACGATATTCATTAAAGTCCTATCCACAGGAGATGAGCACGCCATGAATATCGTATGAATTATTGTTGTGGAAAAGTCGTTCCTGTTCCTCTTTTCGTTACAGGTATTGCGTATCATGATATGATACATGTTATGGGTCAATGTGTGGAATAGACATTTCTTGTAAGTTACAAAATTCGTGACTTAAGTACATTGACGATTCAGGTAAATAACACTGGTCAAGAAGAACATAGGTATTTGCAACAACAATCGCCCGCTCCCTGAGTCAATAAAGATATGACCAGGATTACTTCATTGATAATCCGTTATTGTATAAACCGGGCAACTAGTGCGCCTTTTTGTTTAGGTCATCAAATCAATCCTCGTTCAGTCCACAAAATATGCATCTGTTGTTTTGTATTCTTTGTTTATTTTTTTAGAACTTTGTTTTAATTGCTTTTAAAGAGGTGTATCCTATAATTGGTCCTCTACATCTTTACTTCCTGAATCTAATTAATTAAACTGATATAATAGAAAGAGGCTAGTGTTGTTCTATATATCTTTTCTGATCTCCATTTATACCGTACATTAATTTCATATTTTAATTATTTCTCTACCCAGGCTATAACACCGTGATTGATCATCACCTATTTAATGTATTAAGCCATTATAGACATTTGCATGTTATGGAACTAAAGGAAGTTTTGAATTGTGAATGCTGTTTTTAGGATCCTGGATAATTTCTTTAAATAATCCTTAGACGATCAAATTTATCGATCTGATCAATTATATATAGGTTTCGTTTATGTACTTCAAGTATCAATATATACAGAATGAAGTAAATAAAATGAATATATACCTTCTTTTGGTGATGTGTCGCAGATCAAATAACATCCGTGTCCTGTGGATTTAAAATCCGATACGACAAATCTTGGTTTTATATTAGAATACCAACGTCTGTCTGATCATCAAAATCAACATAGTATGCCCTTGTCAGGAGGTGCTTGCTGAAGCTGTGTTTACTGTTCTGCTGAGATGTTACCTTCTATCTCGCGCCAATCGCTGCCTTATGGGCAACAAGTTTTAATAGCTAGTCAAAGCGTGAACGGTCTCACTCCGCAATTATATCTTTGTTTAAATAGATGTAGAAATAAAGCAAATTATGTTTCAAGCTAGAGTTAATCGGATTGTGTAATCAGTCAAAGCGCGTATTTAAAAGGAAGCGAGAAGAAAATATTTTATTTATGATAGCGTTAGATGCAGGATTCCTTCCTCTTTCATACAATTCATACAATATTACATCAGTTGAAGTTCTGTATTCTTTGTCGGTACATTTTAAAACAAAATGAAAACTCAGTTCCTTAAATGTTTTGTTTATAAATTATGCAAAATATTGTTGTTTCGTCTGATTTTTTACACAAGCAAAGAAAGTCCACAATGCATCTGTAAAACCAACATCCACTAATGTAGTTTATGTTAACTACATGCTGTTTTTAATTGGCGCACTTTTTCAATCATGCCTAATTTATCTAAGTCTGCTTTTAATTATATTTATTCAAGTAGCATTTTTTGAATTGATGATTACTTTAATATATTTCAGTGGGAGAAAATTAATATCACTTTTGGAACTAGTTTATTTTCCAATCTAGAAATGTATCGGCCGTTAAGAATATTATTCAGATCTGTATATCCCTATTTAGGCCTATTTCAATTTTCTTTATCTGCCCCTACCCACATCAACAATGAACAAATCATCAAATGCGTTAAGACTGTAAACACCTCTAGCATACACATATTTTACCAATACGCATGTGCCATACACGCCTAAAGGTATGTCCAAAAACAATCTTTTACTAAATTAATTTTCCACAAGAACCCCGCAAATGATTAATGACAGAACGTATATGAAATGTTACTATTAGAAAATCTGTCGCATATACAGTGTTCCTCTCGGTTATATATAGTAATATAATTGTTCAAATAGCGATTTGGTCTCTGAACACAATTATAATCATATCTGAAAACGATGGAAATATGAGGGTATTATTGAAGGTTTTTTTTTACGTGTCAATCAAAATCTGAGCAATTGTCTGTTACAAAACTAGATTGCGTGGTTGTAAAGGAAAAATATTTTTTTTTAAGACAGAAATGAATAAAATAAAGAACCAAATTCCTTACAAATGAATTCCCAGTCATTACACTATTTTGATTTAAAATGATGCTACAACAATTTTTACTGTTGGAATTCATGCAAAAAAAAAACAAAAGTAAAACTGTATTTATTTTCCACTGTCAATTCGACAAAAGACACAACATGATTTGTACAATG
This sequence comes from Potamilus streckersoni, assembly GCA_016746295.1. Taxonomy (NCBI): domain Eukaryota; kingdom Metazoa; phylum Mollusca; class Bivalvia; order Unionida; family Unionidae; genus Potamilus; species Potamilus streckersoni. The sequence continues at coordinate 122,159 of JAEAOA010001808.1, read as the reverse complement.
TAAATTTGTACAATGTTACTGTCCTAAACAATTTCTATTTCGGAACTTCTTTCTGTTGATGTAGTAAATCAGCTGTTATTTGCCTTGACGCATTATGGAGAAAACTAAAAATCGACGGTTTTTGGCTCTAAAATATTTAATGGAAAGTTGGAAGTTATCTGAAAATATTTCACTCATGAAGTAGAAACATTTTGTATTGTCATCCGTTAATTTGCCACTAGAGACAATACAATGTTTCCCATTTTTCTTGCATCTGCTCGAAAAACAGATATGCTTGCATATTCTCAATTAAAGTTGCCAAATAATATCCATTCCGTTTCATGTTCAATGTTGATTTACTCATTATATTATTACATATCCCTTGCTACCTTAGTAGGTAGAAAAATCACATTCGCCAGATACAAATCTATTTTTTTTTAGTACCCGACTATAAACTGCAGTACATCCTTTTAACAACTAAATGAAGAATGTGGAGTTAATCGGCTTCACTCCACGACAAGATAAACTGTATTAAGATTTTACTATGGGAATATCAATAAGATTGTTTCGTAAATATTTGCTCTTAAATACAGTATTGACACAGGATGGACTTTCAACCAGATGTTCAAATTGGAAATACATTTACGCAGTGACACAGCGTAGAATTGGTGAAACCTTAATATAGTTGGGATAGCAGTTACAAAATGATATACGATGGTGTGGATCAAAAATCCATGCTGATTTACAATACAATAATAACGGGACTAACGTATTGTGGTATTTTGTTTGATTCTGTAGCGATTAAATTAAGTAAATGTAAAGATTTAATTATTTCAATCTTAAATAGAGTAAATAATAAACGTTTAGGCCAAGCGTATTTCACTTCAGTTGATGAATTATCATGATGTACCAGCATCAGCTGCTTTGATCTATTTGTTTGGCAATGACTGACTCTTATGAATTTATGGAGTTTGTTGATTTGTTTTATTTGTATTTATTTGGCGAGTAAGCCGAGCATGTTCATATAAATATAATTAATGGTAATGGGTGTTTATCTATAGAGGTCTAATAATGATTGAATCATATGCATGCATTTAACAATAAGAACAAATGTTTGTTTATATTCATCGATAACTGTTCAACCATTTTAAAACATTCATGGGGCATATCGATCAATATTTGTTTCTCAACTGTACATTTGTGGAACGCATTCATTGATATGTTTTCCACTTCAAAAAAAAAAACCGTTGTGGGACAAATTATTTTATATTTCACCCGCAACTTTCAAATATGAATGTGCAAGATAGGATTTTATTCTATAGAATATTTGATGTAATAATTATTAAACACAATGAATACAATTTTGAGCTACAAGCTGATTCCGGTGAGGTTGTAATGTAATCAACATAAATAGTATTTTGATTTCATGTCATATAATCACTATTTTCAGATTACATGAGGTATGACCCACACAATTACAGGAAGAAGATGTTCTGTGATGTTGCTAGGTAACATGCCACAGTTTGCTGTAAACAGTGATAATACACGTGCAAACGCCGGTCAGAGACTCGATTTTCTAGCACGAAGGTTCGTAGTCTGTTAAAACTGCTGTGAAAATTGTCTGCGCACAACATAGTTATTAGTTCTGGTTACATCATCTTGGGAGAACAATACTGACTATATAATTTCATTGGGTGGGGCCGTCCAAGGAAGCGAACTGTCAGAGTTTGTTTTTTTAATTGATTAATCAGTAACTTAACTCAAAAAATAATTATATATACGTAAAAGGTCATTGTTTCATTGTTTGAGGTTCTTGCACGAAAATTTAATAAGTTCATTGATTCTCAGGATCAATACAGGAGTATTCCGAAATATCCGTACTTTCCAAAAGGTGCATATAAAACTCAAATTGTAATTGTGCAGATAATGTAAGTAGTTATTAACTTTTAAATTGTTATACAGCTGTTGAGTTTTATCAAGGACTTCGACTTTTATTATTCTAATGATTACGATGATCGTAAGCAATGTAAAAGATATAATGAAACTAAAACTGATGAAATTAGTTTTGGAGATTTTGATTTGTCTCGGTTCGAAATGAATGTCATGCATAAGAGCGACCAGTCCGTTCAGAATGTTCTGACCAAAAGCAATAAGCAAAACCTTCTGGATGAAAGACAAATTAGATGAAAATAACAGTCAAACATGTGCACATCTTGACAAAACGATCAAGACATACTATTTAATATAGACGAAAGGATTAGATTGGATAGTGTACTGGACTTAGAATATACTCGAGAGAGCATGAGTTATTTCAAATAAGTTGTTATATTTGAGTTTCTTGAAAACACTTGATACAAGAAGGAAAGAGAGATAATGCAAAGTCATATTGTGCATTAAAATATCTGATCCGATTTTCTAAAAAGGCAACGCGTTGTAGGAATTGGAGTTCCTAAGCAACATAAATTTTATGTTTACATTTGCTAATTGCAAATGGTTCAGACTCTGAATTGCCACTAGTTCCTACTTGATACCGATTAAGCAAGAACATTTATATAATTATATTGCCGGATTACACAAGAATAAACTCGCGACAAAATGTATGTAACGTTACTCAGTGCAATCCTTGGTTAGTCATAGTCAAGATTGTATGTATGCAAGCAATCTTATCAACCAGCTATTAATCTGTCATTGATGCTGGTGAATTTCAGGAACCAGAATCTATGAACTCATTCTCTGGACCGGCGCTCTCCAGGAGGTAGTTTTGAAGTTTTTTGTTGTTTTATTAAGCAGAATCGTCTTCTTGGCTAATATTTGTGTTATGTAGCCGGTTAAAACATGTTACATACCTTAGTACTGTTACGTATATGAGATTAAATTGCTTGTGCATAAGGATTAAAATTCTTTTTATTTCATTTTTGTTTCATTGTTTATAATTGCAATGAATATTTTTCTCTGATTAAGGATTCTATTTTTAGTAGTGAGATATATTTTATCACAAAGTTGTTTACTTACGACGAAATAGTAATAAGTGAAAATTGACATCGAGTCCGTCTTGATAAAAAATCAACAGGAAGTTAAAATGATTGGTCAGCATCTTGGACATACTTTGTCAATGATCAATACGTGATCAATATTTGTAAACAGCCTTTTTATGATTCTTTTTTTAAGTGGAGTGACATTGGCATACGTGTGAATTTTAGCGTAATAAGAGACCACATGACCAATCTCGCGAGATTTGAAGTGATGTTTTGAGTTTAAATATGCATTCCAAATATGTCGTTAAACATCTTGAAGGAACCAGATGCATGTTCTAATTTGTTGCTAGATTGTTTATTCTTCATCTGAATTGCAGATTCAATAATTTATTCCCTTTTAAACTCAAAAAGTTAACTTTCTTATACAAAAATTCTGAAATATATTCAAGGAAATTAAATCTGGAATTTTTCGGAAACAAAGACTGATTCAAGTGGGGGTTATTGTTTTTCATACATTGGACTATATCTGACGTCATCGCCCTCCATATTCGTATATCGTCGGGACTCGAAACTGGATTCTTATAAGACTATTTTGTGATAGGACTTGTGTTTTAATTCTTAGAATCATATTTGGCTTATATTCATAAACTCAATTTAGTCCTATTTACCAATTTTAAATTGTTGTGTAGGGAAATAAATTGTTTGTTAAAATTTACAAAGCTTGTTGGCTTTCACTCTTCTTTCTTAATGAGTACGATCCCTTGTCACGTAACAGTACCTTTATTATTAACATTACTCCATCACATATCAAAACATGTTACACAACCTAGTGCCTTTATCATTACCATCGCACCTACGCACATCAAGACATATTACATACCCTAGTGCCTTTATCAGTACCATCGCACATACGCACATCAACACATGTTACATACTCTAGTGCATTTATCATTACCATCTCTCCTACGCACATCAAGATATGTTACATACTCTAGTGCATTTATCATTGCTATCACACCTACTCCCATCAAGAACATTTACATACTCTAGTGCATTTATCATTACCATCACACCTACTCCCATCAAGAATATTTACATACTCTAGGGCATTTATCACACCTACGCACATCAAGATATGTTACATACTCTAGAGCATTTATCATTACCAATTGCACGTACAAATCGAGATGTTTTCTTTCTGTTGCTGATTTGCACAAGTGTAGTTCTTTATTAACTTTTGCCATTAGTGTTTTGTGTTTTCATCTCTTAAAATCTTATTTTCTTAATATTGCTCGATTCTCCTTTAGTTACTCTCGACATCCATGGCTCTATATATGGCGTCTAATATAAATTGTTAAGTTTTTCTTCTAGGCGTGCCTTGATGTGAGCACTGGATATTCGTGACTGTTGTGTCCTACGAGATTCAATCATAACAGGGTGTATGGAGGGCGTTATGACCCGTACCCCAACATCTAAGTGGCCTGGAAAAGCGTTTTTTAAATAAACAATTCTGAAGATGCTAAATATGTTTCGTGTGTAATTTGCTATATCTTTATATAGTAAATTGTATGGACTTGTGCCTAGCGGTTTTACATTCTCGAAATGGCCAGGTCCTATAACAAACTCTGAAGATGCATGTAGCTTGTTTGTTGATATACGCTATCTGATCATCCTATAGCCAGTCATTTTAAGTTATGAAGTGCACCTTATCAGCCCGCTTCTGTTCAGAGACATATATCAAGTAATTGCCAGATGTGCCTCTTTTGGCTTATGTAAATAGTTTTTCTGGGTTAATCAGTAGATAGCGTTCTGGTCTACGTATTAAATATAATTTCATCAATGTGTTATTTTCTTATTTGTCCTATTCCCACGTATGGTTCATTTCGACGACAGAGCGACACCTGCTGGAGCACGCCAACCGTGCAGGGCGAGACTATTCTTACTTCAGAATAAATCATCATTAATGCCGTTAACGTTAGCCCTTTTATCATGCTTTTCTCATCAATCATATCAAAATAAACATATAATTAAAGGACAGTAACTGAGGCTACATGATTTTAACTTCAAACGAGTATGATAACTTACACAAATTGCTGATTTCTGGAAGCAACGATCTTAAACAAAATGGTCCAAAAAAACCCCAAGATCAAAAGCTCCTGAACAGTGCACTCGTTGATTACATTCCTAGCTTTAGAAACAATGACACAGATAAGAGTCATTCCAAAATGCGAATCACTTAAAATTCAACTTTTCCAAAATCCATTTTTAGCTTTTAGAATGAAAAAAAATGTGGACTGCGCTTATGTTTAAACAATTCTTTTAAGAAGCAAGTGTAGGTCGAGGAACTTTCAAATTTGTCTAATAATACTACGGAGGACTCGAACTGGTTTATTAAATCTGAGAATAAATCTGAAAAGCATTAGCAACCTAAAGGTCAACGTGTCTCATAAAACAGCAGCTTCTTTGACTTCGATGCAAACTTACAATGTTGCTGAGACTTTCGTCAATGAAAAATATGCATGGAAATGAGCATTAATTTACGTTTGAAATGATTGCAACTGTTTAAGTAGCAAATAAGTAAAATGAAATAGCGCAATATTTTTATTACTCTTGCTAAAAATGTCCAAATAAATAAACGAAATCTAGTACGCATGCTAGAAAGAGACAGTCTTCGTTTTCTTAACAGTATATGCTTAAATTATCACCGTTAGGGTCAATGCATCAATAACATCTTTATTAAATGAAAACATCAAAAATTGAGACTTTGAAAATACTGTAAATAAACTAGTTTTTTTAATGAAAAAAACTGGGTTTATTTCGTTATTGTTAGTCTGCGAAATTTGCTCTTAGCTTTTGTTGGAAGTAGGGCTTGTTTATTCAGCAAATATGGTTTCCAAATAAGCATAATTTATGGATCCAAAACTCATGTACCATTTGAAACTTAAGGGAATAATATACGCTTACGTCAGTTTAAATCCATTCATGTCTCATACACTATTTTTACAAATTTAAATTTCAACCTTAAATCACCATATACGCAATTCAGACAGACCGATCAGGCAACTCGAAATTACATATCTACTTCTAACAACCGTTACATATAATTGAGAATGTTCATACAGTTATACAATATCTTTCATAACAAGACAAATACCTATTTCATCATTGTTTAAAAGAATGCATTCAGAGAATTACAAGAATGTATAGTTTTGTCTACGTATCATCTGTGTTCAGACATATTTGTAACTACAGATACAATATATTATATCGCCCGTGTTCAAAAAGAAACGTGACTTATTATAAAATGTACTGTATCATCCGTATTCAGGCAGATTGGAAACTATGGACAAATTATAGTGTATTATCTGTGGTTTTACAGATTGGTGATTACGAACACAGTATATTTTATCATCTGTGTTCATACAGATTCTTGACTCCGGACACAGTGTGCTGTATCATCTGTATTCATACAGATTCGTGACTTCGGACTCATTGTATTGTATCACATGTGTTCATACAGATTCTTGACTCCAGATACCCTGTATTGTATCATCTGTCTTCATACAGATTCGTGAATCCATACACAATGTTTCTTATCGAGCTAGCGATTCACACCAAGCTCATTAGTTTATTTACTCTATGATATTATACGAATATTCATCACAACACACACTCCAACTAGAATGGTCAGGCGAAACACTGTATTGAACCCGTCAGCCTCCATCATTTTCTTTGAACACAGTGTGGCTATTTTGTCTTAAATCCACGTATTTTTGAGTCAATACATTGTTGTTTATTTTCCTACGGGATGTCAATAACTCTAGAAAACGTTAGACAGATCTACTGAAAGTAAGTTAATTAACATGCTCACAAGTTTTGATAGTTTTACCTCCGTTTTAGTATACAATGCCCACCCACCCCCACCCCAACTCCCACCCCACTCCTAATTAACTGTATACGCCTTTGCTGTCATTATGAGACCACTCGATTACTCCACCAAAATAAAAACAATACTGATTAGCATACCCTATTTCTTAATATGGTTTCAGTTATGAGGTATTTGTACTCTTAACATTATATACAGTACTTGTACTCTTAACGTTAAGTTCCCTATGTGTCCTCAAAAATTATATGGAGTCTAATGTTATATGCGGTAAATGGACTTTAACGTTATATCGGTGTGAGCACTCTAACGTTATATGCGGTATGTGCACGTTAACTAAATGGTTTAGTCATGAAATAGGCAAAGTTTTATAAATGCTTTATATGAACAATTAATCAGTTTGTTGATTGAAGATATCAAACAATAATGCAACCACTTCCATACAACATATAGGTGGCAAGAGAACGAGTCTTCTCTGTAAAACTGAACATGCCTATGAATATGTCTGTTTCGTTGTTATCTCACTGCAATGATAAATCTCTGTTATGGGATATAGAGTACAACGGTTTTCAATTATTGCAGAACGTTTCTGTTAATGCTTTACATGTATCTAGAGGACGATAACAGAAAATGTATGTTACTGATAAACAGTATCTTGATCCCAAAAAAATATTTGCCAAACGAATGCTCAAGTATTATTCACATAAACCTTTATTAAGCAGCGTTGAAAAACCGTATCAATCAGAATATTTAGAACATATATAGAACTGTCATTACGCTTGATATATATATATATATATATATATATATATATATATATATATATATATATATATATATATATATATATATATATATATGTGTGTGTGTGTGTGTGTGAAAATAAATTCAAAAATACAAACTACAACAGTAGACCATTTTTATTATTATTATTATTATTATTATTATTATTATTATTATTATTATTATTATTATTATTATTATTATTATTTTCCCATTGTCCAGATATTATGATAGTATTTCGTGGTATATTTTTACCTTAAAGTCCTTGCATGACGTTTCGTTTTGAAGCCATTGCATTCTGTTCTTGCAGTCCCAACATGCGATCAAAACCAGCATTTGTTTTCCTCATATTTTGGGAAGCTATGACAGTTTACATTAACATATAAAATTAATAAGTCTACAACGTTTGATTTCAAGGATTCAGAATTTAACACATAAAAATAGAAGCGATCAAAACCAGAATTAGGCAAAAAAATTAAGTACAACTATAAAAAATGATTTTTTTTGCGATATCTGTTTCATAAAATATCAAAGTACCGTTTCCTTAAGCAATGAAATGAAATTGACTCTGAGACTCTTTCCAGTCCAAGATCATTCATGCCACACTTTAACTTAGTCCTGAAAGTGTGTGTCTGTGTATATATATATATATATATATATATATATATATATATATATATATATATATTAGAATAATATAAATCTGCTTTAATCAGTAAATGTGCATATGAAACATTAATGTTGTTGTTCGTCATATATAACAACTTTAAATGAGACTGGGGATCTTAGTATCCACTGTCTATAAATGCAACTAAAATAAATAGCTTGTGCACATTGATAATATCGAATTTATGAGATTTGCCATTAAAAGTAATTACACTTTTCGCTTTAACCAATCGTTCACTTTTTTATTTCCAAAATTATTACTTTGGTGATTGTTTTCTCTGTGATCTATTTGCCTCCAAATTATCTCTGTTTATAATTGTGTAAAAAGTTAATTAATCTTGACGATTTATCGTAGTTATTTACAATTTACGTTTAGACGAATTTTAACTGTGAATGATCTTTGCGTCATTTCTAGTGCCACGTCTGTGACTCCTAATTATTGGTAACGAACGATAGGGTCTAGCTGGATGCATCTTCTGTAGAGTGCAGTATCTTATCGTTATATTTGTGGACCTTACAGAGATATCCACTTCGCATTCAGTTTCAAATGGAAAAGAAAAGTAAACAGAAAGAATATATGATATTTTCTCAAAACATTTGCTCTTTAGAATACGTAAGACAAAATCAAAAGCAGTCAAAATAGTCATTGTCTTATACATTATATTGCAGCCTGTTTAGTTTATTTTTTTGCTTTTGCTTCATTTTACATTTAAAGCTTTGCTTTTCTTTTATATAATAATTATCTCTGTCACTTATTGGCTCCAAAAGTTTTTAATAACTTCAGGTTTTCAAGCTTATTTGCAGTTACCTGCCATTTTGATCGTAACACCGACTCAATTGCTATTTCAGAAATATGGATCTGAAATGAATCACAGCAATGGTAGACTTTAGGTGCAAGCAAATACCAAATAGCACACAAATTTACGAAAACCACGCATTTGCAAATAAAGCTCACAAATTGTGATCTTTTCAAAATTAAATTTTAAGAGACTGAATAGGTAACAATCGATTTACATGGCACTTTAGTCATTAGCTCTTTAACGTCTAAATTCAGAATTGCTGGCATTAGCTGTAAATCTAAGTAAATCTAGAAAAAAAGCGTTTGTTAAGAAGATTTTAAGACAATGAAAGGGTTAAAGGTCAATAAAGAATGATCTTATAACATTTTTATTACACAATTAATGTAATAATGTAATACATTTTATTGGGCAATTCCATGTTTATCATAGGAAGCTTTGGTAACGAAAATAACCAAACACTTTATTCGAAATCATTTTCCTTAAATCAAAAACCTCCACCACCAATAACATCAACATCAACGACAAAAGAATCATAAAAGAAAGACTTTTTATTATTAAGTTTCTCAACGAAATAATAACCCATATCTCAGTATTTTATCTCTGGGAAAGTCAGAAGAATAAAATGAAAACGATTCATATATTTATGTTGCTAATATTTAACAGCAAGTATGGATTAAAACGAGACTGAAAAAGGACCAAGGCCAAGCGATTTGAATTAAAGATGATGGTTAGACAAAAGGGACCAAGAAAAGGGCTTCAGAAAAAAAATCGAAAATTGAAAACATATGAAACTTACAACTGAAAAACTTATATGAAATTTATATCTGTAAAACTGATACGAATTTTATGTTTTGAAAACTTAGAGAATCTATGTCTGGAAAACTGATATGTAATGTATGTATGTATGTCAAAGCTGAAATTTATGCCCAGAAATTGATGCGAAATTTATGTCTGTAACATTTATATGAAAATTATGTCTTGACAACTGACATGATATTTATGTCTTTGTTATATGAAAGTATGACAGAAAAGAGTATCCGAAATTTACGTCTGGAACACCGGTATGAAATTTATATCCGGAAAACCGATAATAACGTTACGTCAGGAAAACTGATATGGAATTAATACATGGAAAAGTGTAAAACTGCATATTATGCTGTCAATCTTTATAAAGGGACCCATGTCTGAAACTCCCCACCACGCTCCAATTTTGCTTTCGGAATGTCAATTTTTGGTCGGGAATGTGCCAATCTGTTGGGCCTATCATTGTAAACTTTCGATCTTGCAGATTAAAATTATAGTCTTTGATCCAGACACACCTAATTTACTCTACTAATATATAATGAATCATATTGTTGTTTTTGATTGATATTTTATAATTGTTCGATAAAAATTTTAATTCACTCTGATTAAAAAGAGTCAATGAAATCGTAATCAAACTTACGGTAACCAATCGTACATGTATCAAATACGTTTTCACAATACCGTTTGTCGTCGAAATTACACAATCCACGTTCGATAGTTGCATCAGTTTGAAGTTTGTGGTAATTTAATTGCATGGCGGGCATCATAATGTAACTAACATTTCCGTCTAGAGCAGACAATCGTCAAACATTAATCTTTGATCGACAACATTTATTTGAATTACTATTGCACGTTTTTTTTAACATTTTGCGCATGCCAACTTTAAGCAATCCATCTTGCTTCTCAAGGCAATACACTCCCTTATCGGACTGAAGTTTGTCTCGTACTTAAACTTTTTAGATAACTTTCTTGTCATTGCATTGAACTCTACTATCTTGAGGATAATCGGATAAATCAAATATTTCCTGGTAAAGATCTTTGCATTCAATTTCATGCATCAGTCAATCGATATCAGTGAACAATAGTTTACTTTTGGGTTCTTATTTCTTGACAAAGTTGTAACGAAAATCATACATCAACCACTTTGATAAATCAGGTACAGCAGCACTAACAAAAATTGGTTAATTAAGTTTGCGATTTATTTTCTTTCGTTGGATCGCAACAAGATTATCGTTAAAGATTTTCAAGCTACGAAATATTCCGATGCCACAAATTTATTTTGTCCATTGACACGTTTTCTAATATTATCATCATCAGCTTGAAGAAATTCATTTCATAATCCGTTGCTACAGCATCACGCCGTGAAGTATTTGAATCAATGTAACCTTTCATCCAACGCGATGTATCAAACTTTAAAATTGATGAACGTTTCGTAAAACGAGTCCGTGATCAAATATCTGTTTCAGGCTTTATTAATGTATTACGTAGCTTTTATGCAACATATTCGGATCAAGTTTTTGTACCACAGAATTATTTCTTTTACTAGCTATTGATCGATGTACTGCCAAAAACAAGTTATAATCGATCAACATCGACACTACAAAATCGTGGATAAGATCGCGAAGTTCAGCAGGATAATCATGATTAACGATTATGAAATAGAGTACACCTTCCGGTACTGTTTAATTAGTCTCCTTAAGAAAATGACCCGGACTAGCCAAAACGAATCCGCCAAAAATGTATTGGGTCTGATATAGTACAAATTTTTTGAATCAAGGTGTGTGATACAAACTGACTTGATGTCAGGATCATAACCCAATGCATGTTTATTGTTAACTTTGGTAATATATGAAAATAAATTTTATCAACATCTTAAGGCAATGGTGTATACATTGATTTTATTATTGATGAATTTGGCAATGTCATTATCAATTGAAATTTGATGCAGTATAAATTTGCATTAATTACTTAAATTAATTAATTGTTTTTATGACATACATTGGATACTAACAAACTTAAAAAAGATGGCACAACCAGTATTGATTTATATTAATCGAGAATAAAAAAATTGATTGCCAGAAACTGTATCCTGTAGTATACTTGCAACATTAATACTAACTAATGAACCTATCAAACGAAACACTTTTAGTGGTTAAACCAATTTTTATTAGACAGTAAATAATAAAATGAGTTACTACACAAAATTCGGAACGATTGCGACAGGGTCTACTGCAATTTATAGCGCAACAGCAGCAGGAAAAGATATAGTTGATTATTCTGTACAGTTAAGGAAAAATGGAGATACAATGACAGGCAATTTGAAAATGTCTTGTCAACGAGTTATTGATCCCGAAACTATCATCCGGCAAACATAAACTTTGCTCAGAAGGTAAAGTATGCTCATCTTAAATGGTCTACGATACCAAGTTGCCGTTTTTCGGCGGTATTTTAAGAAGTAACTTGGACACATCGGGCAACAAGATCGTAAACCTAGAATTCGATTTCCTCCTATAAATCTCAATCAAGCTGTAGGTATGCTCAGTTAAAGGTAATTGAAGATAACAAGTTGTCTTTATGTGACGGAGCTATGACCGGACCAATTAATATGTCAAAAATGAAAATTTTAAACCTGCAAACCACATACCTTCCGCAAAATCTAAACACAAGTCAAGCGCTTTATGATAGTTGCAGTTGCAATAAGTTTACGATATAACATTGACGTTGACCGGTGGAACCATGACAGGATATTTGAACATAAACGGAAGAAAATTAATCAGATTAGAACCAGATTTTCTTACAACAAATCAACACTCTGATACAGTGATAAATGTAAATGAAGTAGATTTTGTGTACCAATGAAGACAATAAAAACGGAGATACAATCACAAAGGTAAACAGATTACCAACAGATTTTCCAGCAGATGATTCGTCTGTTGCTGTAAGCTATGCTTAGTTAAACCGGTCATCGACGCGGTATTAACATTTGTTATATGATGAGAGGATGTATTGACATGGGCAGAAAAATAATTTACAACGCACAACTCAACAAGGCAATGTTGGACAACGATAATTCGAAAGCCAAAGTTAGACTCGTTATAAGCAATTCGAAAAAAGTTGTCTGGAGATACAATAAAAGTAGTGATCAAGAAGTGCGGTTCTAGATCAAATATAAATTTTATCTAAAAGTATAGAATATTCTTTCAAATATTGACTATTATCGACAATAATAACAATAAAATAAAACAGTTGCTCTTTGAAGATAAACCATTGACCGTATCAGGTTTCAAAGAGGATTTGACAAGACTGAACTTTATTTGATACGATTGGATGAGTCAAAGTATTCCAATCTTTATGACAAACTTAGCGATGCTATATTGGAAAAGTTTAAAAATTTCCATGATCCGAAAAGTCAAGAAAAAAACGCAAAAATATACATTGATCAAACAAAAGTATATTCTTCACAAAATAAGTACGCGCTTAGCAAGATTAAGATAAAAAATTTATTAGAGTACCGTAGAAAACCTAACGGAAAATTAAGATCGTGTCTTTAGCAACATGATAACGAGATATTTCTGATTTTTTTTTGTTGATGCGATTACGATAGGTGAATACTTTTAATGCAACATGATTTATGTTACAGTAGTAGAGTAAAAGTGTTCTATCTGAATCAAAGACCTTTATCCCTCGAAAGATCACGATGACAGGCCCAACAGATTTGCACATCCTGGCCAAAAATTCTTGGGTATGGTCGGTGGTATCTGGACAGGGTCTAGTTGTGAAAATGTGTAGTTTCATGAATAATGGGGATCTTTGGGTCAGAAATCAGCTTTTACTCTACTGCTTCTGCTACATTGTTTCTTGCAACGAGTATGCAGGAGGATAAACTATATCAGGAATTGATTCAATAAAAACCATCGCTACTACAAACAACATCTTCATCTTATAAAATTGGACCACCTTCGTCTGTAAATTAGGTCTGTAGAAGTTCTTGCAAATATAATGACTATATAATTGACATTAAACACGATTATTTAGTGCAAGGTATATTAATAATACGAGGCTTTGTTTGTTGTTGGATATAAGTGAAAAATAGGTGTTCCTTTCAAACCCATAGTAGGCGCAAGTCTGTTAGTTTCTTTATAAGGCGTTTTAGGTGTTGGATAGTAGTCAACAATGTTGTTTGGATAGTAGGTATAGGGTGTTATACAGTACTCCAAAAATAGGTGTTGGATAATAATCGTAAGCCAGCCCTTTTGGTAAGAGCGTGTGTTCGGATGCAATAAAAAGGTGGTGTGTTTCTATTTTTGTCAGAAAGAAGGTGTTGGATCGTAGTGGTATGTGCTTGGATGATATATATGATGTGTCTGACTATAAAGGTATGTGTTGAATTATATATAATAGTTTTAACATTAACATTCCCGACTGAGACAATAAAAGTACTTGAGGTGATACAGACTTAGACTTTAATCCAGGGGAACATATGGCTTCAAAGCCACGTCATAATGTTAATTGAGCCAATAAACATTATATCAGTTTAGAATATATATATATATATATATATATATATATATATATATATATATATATATATATATATATATATATATATATATATATATATATACATACATACACACACACACTGGAAAAACACGTTAAATTTATGGTCCATTTTAACGCGTTATTTCTCCTTAAAGGCCATATCGCTTGCCACATTTATTATTTATTTTATTTATTTTTCTTATGCACAGCATGCACCTACCAGATGATAAATCTACGGCGCAATGTTAATTCCCATGTGAGACCCAATAGCCACCATACAACTACTAATTATGCTGTAATCTAATGGAAAACACTCATTATGTTTACGTTAAAGTAACTTAATGCAATCAGAACATGCATATTTTGCGTGAAATCATGACATCAGTCATGCGTTACGATACGTTTGGGAACCCAATTAACACACTGCTAATAATGCTAACTTATATTTAAGACTCCTATATAGTTTTGAACCAAATATCAGGTCTCTATCTCTCTATCTGATTTGTTCCAGAAAAAGGAATAAATTTCTATCAAACCAAATGGAATGATAAATATGTAGGAGAAAGATAGATAATTGCTCCCTGCAAATTAACGGAAAAGTGCTTTTACAATTACAGTGTAATTTTACTGGGAATTTTAAATAGGACAGTGAAGTAACATTTTAGTTATCTATTTTATTAACTTATTTTTTTCCATACACATCCACACATCCCCCCTCTCTCTCTCTCTCTCTCTCTCTCTCTCTCTCTCTCTCTCTCTCTCTCTCTCTCTCTCTCTCTCTCTCTCTCTCTCTGGTATCGTATTGAAGCAATTACTCAATCTCAATTTGTTCCAATAGCAAATTAGTTTTTAAAGAAAATCAAAGGACTCCTCTATTAATCCAGACAAATTTAATGATGGTTGCTTATATAATGATGGAATATATTGCTTTATAATATGTTTATGATTTTCCATGCTAAGAGTCCAAGCAATTAAAAAACAATTAAACGTTTACATCATCGTATGCTTCTGAATGGAAGATTACCCAGTAATAAGAGCGCTGTTCTTAGTGAAACACTATGTCGAAATACGGGTGACCGCATAGACAAGAATGTCCTGCTGATAACGGGGCATACAAATAATAGTTGAATGAATCAATTAATTGGGCATTTTGAAAATGAGATAGTTAATACCAAACAAAGAAAAGTGTAGGTTGTGAGTGAAGTTTTCTTTCGTATAACACCATTATTGACATAAATTTGGTTTTCTTAAGGTCGTAAATTATTATTAAGACAATTTGTGTGTATACATACATATATGAATGTATGCATGCGTTAATGTATTTTGTTACATGGCCATGTACATTCTATTACACATATTTTCAAATATTGCTAAGTAATTACTGTATTTACCACTTACCAAAGAGCTATGCCATACACATTGGTACAATATGCCGTAAGTTAGGTTAAACTCTGTGGCCGATCAAACATTATCTTTTTTTGCCATACCAGAAACTAGTCCACCGCGGCCTATCGAGTAGCTTGTTCTGCCATGCCAGGAAACGGTATACAGTGCCCTATCCAGTACCCAGTTCTGCAATGCCAGAAAACAATATACAATGGCTAATACATGTTCTCGTTCTGATATGCCAGGAAACGGTATACGGTGCTCAATCCAGCATCATTTACTGCTATGCCAAGAATGGTGTACCGTGACCTATCAAGCATCCTATTATAACATGCCAGAAAATAGTGTACTATTCATTTCCTGTTTTGCTATGACAGAGAAAATGGTATACAATAGCCAGTCCAGATTTATGTTCTGCCATGCCAGAAAATAGTATGCAATGGCCTATCCAGATCCTCTTCTGCTAATGCCAGAAAAATATAAGGTGGCTAATCTAGCACCCTGTTCTGCAATGCCAGAAAACGGTATATAATGACTTATCCTGAGTCCCGTTCTGCCATGCAAAAAAACGGTATTTGACGGCCTATCCAACATCCTATTCTGGAATGTCAGAAAACGGTATGCAATAGTTCTTCCAGATTCCCGTTCTGCCAGAAACTGACATTAGTGGAAGTTATTGAAACATTTGATTTGATTACCTTTACTATCATAGCTAATCTAAACATGAACTGTTCATGTTTATTAGTGTAATTAAATTATATGTGTATGTTTGATATATATCTATAACATTATATATGTTCATCGATACGCACTTACCTGCATATATCTCCCTATACACACATAGCTCTAGGCTTTAACAATAAAATGTTTGCTCTACGTTTTTTTCTTCTGTTGTATCTGTTAAATGTTATTTCTAAAGTTTCCAAAAGTTAAATTATTCATCCATTGGAGTTAAAATGTATAGCACCATGTATGAAAATAGACACAAAAACACGTAGATACGTAGTTAAATATGAATACATACATACATACATACATACATACATACATACATACATACATACATACATACATACATACATACATACATACATACATACATACATACATACATACATACATACATACATACATACATACATACATACATACATACATACATACATACATACATACATACATACATACATACATACATAACCTGAAGCACATCGCTTTTGATATATTTGATCTAACCTTTGGTAATATATTTTACCTATTTTAAAATTTTAAAAAAATATTTTAAGGAGGATCAAACCAAAATATAAATTGCCGATATCTTGGACTAAACGCCCAGTTCAATATGCAGTTCAAGATAATTTATATCGAGCTAAGTAACTTTGTTTGTAAACGCGTCATCGCTCTGAATTGAATGTGATTACCACAGTAATTAAAGCATTTTAAAGAATGTGTTTGATTGGAACAGTAATTAAAGAATGCCACAATCGCTCAGCCCAGGTTATCATGAAATGTGTAAACTTTGTTATTGTGTCAGCGTTTGATGTGCCAACATATACACAGGCAGTGTTAATCCATCATGTAAGTTACAGTAGATCGCCAGCCAAACTATAGTTATGGGCCGCTAGACAAAGGCTTCTAGTCTTCACACCCAGGCATTAAATGTTGGTTCAGAAATCGAAGGTAGACATTGACTGCTAGGATCGATTGGGTCAGTTCACAACGACATCTAATCGGAATTAATATAGATAGATTAAAACTTCGATCGGAATTAAAGATCAAAACTCGAAGTAATAATATAAGTAAATGCTTTTAAAGATCTCTGTTCGAATAGGATTACTCTGGGAGAAGCCAATCGTAATTTGGCGGGAAAACTCAGGACTAGATTGTAAGAGAAGGAAAAAGCTTCGACAAGGAATCTTTTCTGGGGACATAAGTACCGGTGCAAGTTGTAGTCCGAGTCTCTAAGAGCGAGACGAAAGTGAGACTGGCAGAGCAGTCGGCGTAGACGAAGTGTAGTCGACATAGAAAAGAGGGATATAAAGTGTTGGAAGAGGAAAGTAATCTGGAGGAGAAAATAGAGGACGAGGAGGAGAATGAACTTGGAGGAAGTCAGGTAGGAAAAGAGGTGGATTAGGGGATAGAGAAGAATTTACGGATGAGTAGAACACAAACACAGGTGGAAATCTCTGACACTCAAATGAAGCTATAGGCTAGTAAAGGATCCAGAGGTAGAAATGTATTTTAGAAATTGGAATTATAGACCATTTAATTGTTATTAAATTACTGTTATTGAACTTCACCTTTCGTCGGCATTGCTGTCTGGGGGCTCGGAACTGTACATCTATCTTTCCCTAAATCAACTTCCAACCCACATTGAGCCTGGGTGGGACTTCTACAATAATTTAAATAAATATTGGAAGCACCCCACCCCTGTAAACCGCAACAAAAACCTCATGTCTGGGCAACCTTTACAAGCATTATAAATAATGTGTTTGATTGGTCCAGTAATTATAGCATGATAAATAACGTGTGTGATTGGAAAAGTAACTAATTAAAACATGAACTAGCACACTCGATTTTTCTTAAAGTCTCTCTCCGTCATGGAGAGAGAGAGAGAGAGAGAGAGAGAGAGAGAGAGAGAGAGAGAGAGAGAGAGAGAGAGAGAGAGAGAGAGAGAGAGAGAGAGAGAGAGCTTGTTGCAGCTATTGACTGTCTTCTAAGAAAAAACTAAAGTATATTTAAGCCTAATGAGACATCAAATTCATAAGCAACATACAGAGTAAGCATTTGCCGTAGTATGCATGCCTCGTCATGTGCCTTTACACTAACTACAAGTTCCTCGTCATTAGAGTTTATATTGGTTATAATTGCCTCGTCTTTGATCTTGATATCAGATAGAACTGCTTCGTGTTTGACTGATATCAATTAAAACTCTTTTCGCAAGACATGATATAAAATTATCTGCCTCGTCATTAGCCATGGTATAAAAAGTAACTACCTCGTCATTAGCATTGATATCATCAACAACTTCCACGTCATTGATCATGATATTAAAAGTAACTGCCTCGTCATTAACCGTGATATCAACTATAACTGCCTCGTCATTAGCCGTGATGTCTTCAATAACTTCTACGTCACTGACCATGACATAAAAGTAACTGCCTCGTCATTAACCGTGATATCCATTATAACTGCCTCGTCATTAGCCGTGATGTCTTCAATAACTTCTACGTCACTGACCATGACATAAAAGTAACTGCCTCGTCATTAACCGTGATATCAATTATAACTGCTACGTCATTAACCGTGATGTCATTAATGACTTCTACGTCATTGACCATGACATAAACGTAACTGCCTCGTCATTAGCCATAATATCAAGTATATCTTTCTCTCCTCATAACTGATCCATATAATATTTGAAACTGTTTGCTAATGAAATTGTAAAGACTTCAAATTTCTATCACCTTCACTAGAATACATTCCACAAAATATGTTTTCATCCCGTTTGGTTAACAAGGTTTTCCACGATGATAATGTTTGTGTTTTTATTCGTGAAAGACTTACTGGAAAATAAATAATACATGACATTTATTGCACGATAATTTATCGCATGCAACTTTAAAGATGAAAAAATATAACATTGATTTTCAGTATTTGATATCTAATAAAAAAATACTTTGATAAAAATGTATTTCTTGCGTACTAACTATAAATATAGGGGAAATTTATTTTAAAAAAACCTTTACTGTTTTAGGGAAGCGTCACATATCCCAGAACAAACACTCTCCGTTGGAATTATAATCCAATACAACAGAAGTTTCAGTGTGTTTTTTAGATATCATTATGTTATGCATGCGCCTACGTTAGGCGGTGTTTGCTGACACTGTAATTTCTTCTCTGCGCAGATTTTATCTTCCATTTTGCGCTAATTGCTGCAATAGAGGTGTTAGCATTAATGAATGAGTACAGTGAAGATGGTCTTGCTCTGAAATTATTTTGAGTCCAATTAGGCTGAAGACTTTACCATCTGGTCTCCTAGAGTCGGGAGGTAATTAGATCATGTAATGATCCTTAAATATTTGGAATTGAAGAGAAAGATCATAAGAAAAAGATTGTTTTGCAAGTAAGGATGCCTTGATATAGTTCATCTGTCATTGTATCAATGTATTTCCTTTCTCTGTAACGTTCTTGCCATATATCGCTTGAATAATCTTTGATGAAAAATAAGCAAAATATTCTAAAGTTTGTTACCCTATTCACACTGAATAACTTTAAGATATTGTAAATATGCAGAAACTTAATTTCGTTCAAAGCAGTATACTAATTTGTATAAATATGTTTTCTTTCATTATATATATATATATATATATATATATATATATATATATATATATATATATATATATATATATATATATATATATATTTCGACTAATGTTTAGTTTATCTGAAATGTGTCTCGGCATCATCTAGCGAAATCTTCTGAAATTCGTATATGTAATAAAACATGAAATAACGGTTTTTGAAATTTGTTTAATCGTTGAACGGTTCTGAAACTTGTTTCTATTTATAGAGCATGGAATAACGTGTTTTGAAATTTGTCTTTATTACAGAACATGGATAGCGTTTTCTGAATTTTTTCTTTATGATAGAGCATGGAATCACGGTTTTTAAAATTTGTTTCTATTTTACAGCAGGGAAAAACTTTTTTCCGAAGCAATGAACTTTAGCTTTAATTGCCTATGTCTGTTCTTTTGGAGGTCATTGTCTAATGATGTCATATGTTGGACCATGCAACACAATAAGACAGTCATGTAAGCTCTAGAAATTTAAGATTTTTAATCGATGTTCATACAAATTTGTATGCTTCTTGTGTTTTCACTATTCATTAGAATTCTGTTTTCTTTTGTTCAAGTCAAGACAAAATGACAATATATGAGGAAAAGGAACTAAATCAGAAATCGAAAGTATCACATTTGTATGAATTTGTTTTTAGATATTTAAAAACATTTTCTTACGTTATTTTAAAAATTTTGTTAAACTCAATCCAAAAAACGAGAAACATCTCTATGATTCGGTAGGGTAGACTATACCAATGTTGATGAGGGATCGTAAATTTGCTTTGTGTTTTGTTTCATTATTTGTTTTGCTGTGTATATCTATATTATGTATATTAAGTTCATAACATGATTTTTCGTATGGTCAACTAGTTAATGACAGTTTGTATGCTAATATCATTTGAATGGGTTGTATGAACCATGAATCGTGCGTAGTACGCTTTCCTAAATGTTAATGTTATGATCTGTAACAGGTCAAGTAAACATCATGTGATCCATCAAGGACCTATGTTCTGGTAAAAAATCTGTTTGACCTAGCTCCTGAAAAACCGCAGTAACCAGCGTGACCTTTATTTACTGCAAACATGATTTCGAAATTACGGAACGATTCATTGCAACTCCAGTATTGGATTTGGTCTACTGCATAATAAGTCAGTATAGATAAGGATTTATACTCATTCATTTATTCTTTATTAGTCTTAGAGGACATACGTAGAGCTGATAGGTTCTATTTATTTAGTATATTCATTCATTGGAATTGCAGTGCTTTAACATTCATTCAAAGGAACCCCGAGTGGCCGAGTGGTCTAAAGCGCTGTCCGTTACGGATCACTGCCATCTCACCTCTGCGTGAGTTCGAGTCTAAGATTCGGTGAATGTTGATATGTGAGAAAGCTTGCCAGTAGCTTCTCGTGGGTCTGCGGTTCTTTCCGCGGATTTCGCTGTTTCTCCACTATTAATACTGGCCGCCATGTATAGCCTATCCTTTGTCCTAATGCGTCAATATTTCTTTGTTGAATCACAAAGAAATAATATTCCAGTTTAGTATTTCTGAATAAATTTTGATAAATGTATTTGTCCAAGAGTTCAGATGAGCACAGATAGCTTTAGTGTATATAGATAACTAATTTAAAAATATACAAAAAGTAAACTCAAACTAGTCAAAATAAAAATCTTTGAGCTTCAAAGGTTTAAAGCACCACTGAAATGATTTTTGTTATAACAAGAATTATAAGCCCAACTAAAACACAAAACAGATTCCCGGAGGAGGTCAGGTGATCACTTGTCCCCGAGCGACGTAAAAACATTAAATGCCGATTATTACTTACGCTATGTACAGCCCTAGTTAAAATCAGTAATTTCCACCCTGGAAAAAATTGTTTACTTCAATCTCTGATTTATAAATCATGGTCAGCAAATATTTACAATGTTTCGACTACGGGATGTTTATCAAGTCAAACAAAACTGAATTGATTTCTAAAAAAAACGAACCTCAGTAGACAAGAGTAACATTACAATAACATGTAATGGCAAAATATTTTTAAAAAGTCTAAAATTAACAAAAAAGTAATTAAATTACATATACATAACAGCAGAAGAAATACGACACTATTAAGAAGAAAACACAACAAACAACAAATTTGGTTATTTCATGATAGGTTGGGTGTTTTTTTTTTGTATACGAACTGATTTGGATGTCAATATTTTAGCAATGCTCCCTGGAAGTAAAAGTTTTAAAAAATGTTTTAAAATAATTTAATTTAAAAAGTTTTAAAATAATTGGTTAAATGTGTACGGTTATAGACTTTATCCAGAGTTAGAAACATCCATCATCAAAAAAAAAAACAAACAAAGTAGACTTTGAGAATCTTTCCTGTTTGGGCTCAAACATATTTCAAGCAAATGTGAAGCAAAGCAACGAGTCAAAATTACAAGACAAAAATAAAAATGTAGTACCATTTATGACGGATATTTGTCATATCTCGTATCACTTAAGTTAGGTGCTAGCTATGAATGACATACCACTTAAATTAGGTATTTGCTATCTCTACATCACTTAGGGTGGGACCGGGTTATAAATGACGTACCATTTAGATTAGGTATTTTTCATCTCAAGTGTCACTTATGTTAGGCATTTATCAAAAGTTGAAATTTATCAGAAGTATCTATTTAATTAACCATAGTGAAACTTAATAAATTTATTTGTTATAAGTTACATTCAAACAGCACCGAAAACTCTCGCGTATAGAACTGATTCAAATGCATACGGCGTAGGGTCAGATTGGCAGTCACATATTGCTGGATGTCTGCATCCGTTTGTCAGAGCACTTGCAAAGAATTTATTATAAAATTAAAGCCAAAAAATCCCAATCATATGAGAGCTTATTCACAGCCTTAACATCACATTTAAAAACTGACTGTGGCAACATCTGATATCGGTAATCTGCAAGCCTTTGTAAAACTTTGATTGTCCAGGCCCACAATGTGATGCCACTTAGAAACAAAATCATTAGACCCCTGTATTGGTGAAATATTTGATCTCGTCCTCGTCATCGATGATCTTGTCACAGCCACTTAGGCTGTTGATTTCAATTCTGCTTCAGTTGAATGCGTATTCTCTCTCTCTCTCTCTCTCTCTCTCTCTCTCTCTCTCTCTCTCTCTCTCTCTCTCTCTCTCTCTCTCTCTCTCTCTCTCTCAATCTCTCTCTCTCTCTCAATCTCTCTCTCTCTTTCTCTCTCTCTGTATATATATACATACATACATACACACATGCATACATACATACATACATACGTACGTACGTACGTACATACATACATACATACATACATACATACATACATACATACATACATACATACATACATACATACATACATACATACATACATACATACATACATACATACATACATACATACATACATACATACATACATACATACATACATACATACATACAAAACAAGACCTCGACAGAGGAACCCTTCTAAAAGAAGCGTTCCCGCCTCATGATAACTTTCCACCCGAATGTTCAGATCATATCCAAACATTGATACGATATTGAAGAAGTTCGAATGCTTGCTTATCGGAGATTTAAAATCTCAAGAACCACATGGTACGTGTCAAGATTCAGACATATACCGTTGCTTAGACATGCGTTGCCCAATTTGAACACAAATGCCGTACACAAAGTCTTTCAAAAGTTCTACAACATGAGTTAAGTACAAGATCAAGCAGACGTTAGGATGTCAAGTCCTAAACGTATCTATCTTCTGACACGCAAGATCTGTATCATTCAATACGTTGGCGAAACCACTGATTTCAAAAAGCGAATGAATAATCACAATAGCTACATTATCAAAAAAAGCAACGCAAATGTAGCCAACCACAAGAACTGGAATCAACATTCAGTCCATCCATCGAGATGTTACAGACTGAAGTTAAACTGAGGTTTACAGATATAAAAAGCACTTATAAGGGACGCTACTGGATACAACAATTGAAAACTCGTATTGAATAAGGTCTAAATTAAAACATCTAGCCTTCCAGTTGCTAATCAACGTTAAAGCCAGTCATCAGTTCTATCCAAGTTATGACATTTTAAAGAAAGATTTTATTATTATTATTATTATTATTATTATTATTATTATTATTATTATTATTATTATTGCTGTTGTCGTTGTTGCTGTTGTCAATATTATTATAGTTGCTATTCATTATTCAGACACAATTATCTCAGCATCTTTCATTCTGAATCTCATTGCGTAACTCTACAAAGATATACTTTCTTGACCAAATTCTATAGATGGCGACATTCTTTCTTCACCCTGTTTTTCCGTCCTTTGTTCGCAGCTTAGAATTAAAGTGGGACAGCCTGGTTCGCTATGAGAGACGCAAGAACCAGCTCGTCTATTACTATTGTAAGGCATTTTTTGGCAATATCTTGCTGTAAATTGCCCCGAAAGATTTTAACGAGAAGGAGTCCAGATGTTTTCGTAGATTTATGTTAAGTGCTTGTCTTCTAAACGAAATTGTTTGTTCCTGATGAAAAGATTGCTCCGCTCGATGGGTTGAGAAGGGAAACCCTTTTTCGTTTTGAATTTCCGCCTTTATCAATTTATATCTATCTATCTATCTATCTATCTATCTATCTATCTATCTATCTATCTATCTATCTATCTATCTATCTATCTATCTATCTATCTATCTATCTATCTATCTATCTATCTATCTATCTATCTATCTATCTATCTATATATATATATATATATATATATATATATATATATATATATATATATATATATATATATATATATATATATATATATATATATATATATATATATATACACACACACTATCCACTATCATCATCTGGAACAATTACAATTCTTACAAGGATAATAGTAAACGATCACTCACATGCGATAAGTAGACATAATTATTATGATATCTCTTCTACAGTATCGTGATCTAGTTATGGCTGCTTTTGTTGTTTCTCGGGACCAGAACAATTTCCGCATCGGTAGATCTCAAAGTAAAGGGTTAAGCTAATTCATGCTCCAAGGAATCTTGTGGATGATCATGGTTTGGTGCTACTATTTTGTTTGTGTTTGATGTCTTCCACTGTTTGCCGTAAAGATCCCAATTGCATTTTCCAGACCGTTCCTAGTTCTCAACCTAGCTGACATTATTTTATCAATTTTCGTGTACTTTGTTATTCCTAGCTCCTGCTATGTTAATTATTCTGGTCATATTCGTCTCACAGATTCCTAGAACTATTTATAATCTACTGTGAACTAGCATCTGGTAAGTCTAGGTGTTGAGATCACATAATGTTTACCATAATACACTCCACCTCTATTTTTGGTTTGCGATCTTACCACTTCCTGGTACATTCAAGCCTATTCATTCGACAGATGCCTTGCCTTTTTCATTTTTGTATCCGCTTCAAGCGATGTTTTTCTACTCATCCATTAGGTAACTGACTGCCTAATCTTTGTTCCTTTGACAATAGAGTTACTTGATTAGTTGATTCTGGATGTCGGCTTTTTTTTTATTTTGAGCATGCGCTAACCTGAACAATCCTTGTCATGTAAAAGATGAAAATTATATATTGCTGGGTACGTTTCTACGTGCGCACTGTAAATTCAATTCACTGTCAGATTACTCAGATCTCTATGCTACGACAACAATTAAATGAAACGGTTTTAGGATCGTATGAAATAATTAGGGAACAAAACGAACAACACAATTTTATTACACATTATATTTGAACCTTTATTCGGCAAAACAAATATATTACCCAGAGGGGATATTAATTTTCACGGAATGAGAATAGGTATTCCAACATTAGCGTCCTGTCACGCATTTAAATCAATTTATGTTATAGATTCTGGCAAGAAATCAATTTAAATTTCGAAGATGTCTATAATATACATCTTTCATTTTGAGTACCTATCAATTTATATGTCATAAACATTTATAATTTACTCTTTTTATTCTCACTACAAATCAATTTATATCTCAAAGATGTTTATAATATATAGTCTTTATTCTGACTAAAGAATCAATTTTGCTGTCAAAGACAGCTATAAAACGCCACGTTTTGGTTTGCCAACAAATATATTTGTCAAATATTTCTATATAAACAGGTCTCTTTCTGACTTTTAATCAATTTATGGATCAAAAAATGATGTAAAAGAAACAGTTATCGTCCGACTAATATTCAATTTATCGTCAAAGAATGGTACAAGAGAAACAATTATCGTCCGACTGATATTCAATTTATCGGTCAAAGAATGGTGTAAAATAAACAATGATCGTCATAACTGATATTCAATTAATCGGTTTAATAACGTGCCCAGATAACTTCTGATTTAAGTCATTTTATCAGTCAAAGATTTATATAAAATAAACAGTTTCATTTCCCCTAACAGTAAATTCATGAGTCACAGATTAATATACGAAAACCAGTCACAGAAGATGACAACTATTTAAAGAACGGATTTCCCTTAATACAATTAAATTTGCATAAAATATAATGTCTATTGCCTTCTTGTATGTTTGCACCACAGAATTTGCTTATAATTTAGTCACAATATCTTTGCACCGGTGGATTTGTATATAGCGTAATGTCTACTGTAAGTTTGTATGAATGAATTATTATGCAAGGAAATGTCTACTTCGCCAATGTCTGTGTGCACAATTAAATTTGCTTACAAAGTAATGTCAACTACGTCATTGTCTGCTTGCAAACTTGCATTCACGTACAATATGAAAGTTTGCTGCGTCACTGTCTGGTGCACAATTGAATTTTCTGCCAATATAATGTTTGCTGTGTCATTGTCTGTGTGTGAAACACTGTGCATTTCCATGGTTTTGTAAATCTCTCTTATCTCATATTCAATACAAAGATTTTCAATTACTGGAGAGCTTTTGTGTTAATATTTCACGCGCCTCTAGAGGAGATAGAATGTAATTAGCATACATCTTTATGAAACAATTCTGACAATCTTATCAATGATAAAGTGTCGTGAATGTACAGACCTAGTGTTAGTTCCGAGAAATACATACATATAATACAAGCAACATCAATAATAATAATAATAACAATAATAATAATAATAATAATAATAATAATAATAATAATAATAATAATAATAATGTTACTTTCGTGGTTTAAGGACAATCACTATACAGTGAGGATGTTTTATTAGTGATACTATCATTTCTGTATGCATATGCATATATATATATATATATATATATATATATATATATATATATATATATATATATATATATATATATATATATATATATATATATATATATATATATATATATATATATGAATGCAGAGAAATTTGACCTTATATAAACATTCATTATATACAATGGGAACTTTGACTATATTTACATTGTGGTGACATACACAGGGAAATTTTATTAATTTCAAATTGTTGTGACATACGCTTATAAATTTGACCATATTGAAATCATTTGGACATAACCAGTGTGGCAAATTGGCGGCGTGCTAAACACACCAACCTCTTTCACTACGGTTCGTTGATAGGGAATGACCTCCGCGGTGTAGTTTACCCAGTGTGGATAGATAAAAAGAAGAATGCAGATCACTGAACAAGTATATTGAAGAAATAACAAAACGAGCCCCCTTTCAATGAACAAATATAAAATTTAGTCAGTTTATCAACATAATTTAAAATGAAAAGAAATCAATGACATGGTTACAAAAGAAGGAAAATGGTACTAACATGTACTCAAATAAAAAGACCATGCAAATTTCTTTAAATGTAAAATTACTTTCAACGTTAAATTACTATCTTCATTGCCAATGAGATGTGACCTTTGAGTGCAACGATGAGAGACTTCATCACCTATTTTATGCGGACATCAAGACTTCCGTTCGTCCCTGCTCTGCCGATCTTTGTCTAGCTGTTTCGTCTTGGACTCTTGTCCGTCGAACTCTGACTTAACAATCGTCTCTGGACTTAGATTTCTGCGTAGAATTTGTTCTCGTCCTGTGATTGTTCAGGGATTTCTCATGTGAATCCAGGAAAGCTGTTTCCTTTTGCCGTTTCTTTATTCGTTTCCACGAACCTCACGTATAGTCTGTCTCCTAACTGAGACAACTATCTGGCCCCTTACTCTATAATGAAAACGTACTTTTTACGAATTCAAAATGTAGTGTTTGCCTACTCGATGAGACAAAACTCTCGCTTTACTGCCAAATCACGAGATAACGTCTTACACGATCCCGGAATCGTTTAACTTTCCTCGCGAAAGATTAAAGACTGCTGAATTTTCCTAAAGTAAAACCTTTAATTTCTTACAGAGTAACGCCCATAAATCCATATTAACCAATCGAAATAGACTGTATCCTAAACCTGTTCCGTAGAATTTTTGGACTGACAAGACAACTAAACAACTAATCATGCCGTAATTAACATTACTTTGAACAATCATCTATAGCCAGATGCCGCCTTTAACCGGTCGATTTTGGGAAAGGGTCTTATGTCATTCTCTTCTACCATAGCATCTGACTCGGTCATGTTACGTCGGCTAGAACGAATTCCCTTTTGACGTTCAGAGATGAAATGAAAATAATTACCTAACTATCTCTAGCCCTTTCTACTTTAATTAAGTTGACTTTGATACAATTCCTTTAACCAAAGCTTCTAAGAGTTTTCAAAATTCGACACATCACAACCAGGAAAATCTGGCCCATATTTAATTGTTGGCAAAACCATATTAGTTCATCGATTTATCATTCGCGATGAATTTACAGTATCACTGAAATTCATACATCAAACCTGAGATTCCTTCTTTCTTTTCAATAGCACGTATTCCATATTGGCTTTATAATTCAGATTCAACATACGAAACGAGGCGTCTAGCTCAGAAATCAATTTAGAATACGAGAGCATACACCAGACGGAACATACTGTTTTTATCCAAGAGATGTCGATAAACTTCTGCATTCATCTTAAAATTCTACGTGGAGGTAGTAAATAACTTCTGTATTCCTCTTTTTAATGCTCGTAGATATTGAATACCTTCTATATTCCAGATATAATATGTCGGATATATGCTGAATAACTTCCTTATTTCTCACATGATATGTAGTTATTAAAAAACCTTTGTACTCCTCTTATAATATAGCGTAGAAAATGTTTGAGTCAGAATAAAAACGTTTTCTTTTACCTCCAAATAATGTACGTTTAATGCTTACTTATAATTACTTATAATTATTTTACAAAGCGGTGATTAAACTTCAAATTTTGCTAGGTTAAAGGTCTTTAATGTTAAGATTGTTGAATTACAAGTTCACATTTATTAATGTCATGCATGTATCTATTTTAATATGATAACCAAATGCAAATAAATAAATAAAATTAAAATGACAGGATTTTCATTTAGAACTTGCTTTTTATTTTTTTACAAGAGAAAATCATCCAATTGAATATTTTATCTTTTTAATAAGGTCTTTAATAACCTTTGACCTTTTAATAATATGAATACAATTTATTTTCTTATTTTCTGAAATAGAGTTTCCTTAAAGTTTGGGTAATGATTCACCTTTAACGTTGTCGGCATTTGCTCAGCATAACTTCGCCAGAATTGTGCTAATGTGCCTTTAAAATCTACACATACTTGCATACTGTTGCATTATTGCAGCTATAGTGCTCTTGCACGGCTAGCAAAGGCAAAATTCAGTTGAATGGTAAAGGGACAAAACCACCAATGGGAAATCTGTAAACAAACCTAATCTCTTTCAGTTTGGACCTCCTATATAGCCGTAATGGGTAATATATAGTTGATTGTTTTGTTGGATAATAGTACACATTAGATTGACATTATGTTGATTAGATTCGTTCTTATTTGCGTGTTATAAAATATTATATGGACTATATAATACGCGAGTTCTGTATTATTGATAGTATGTTAACAGATATCTGCCAATCAGAGTCAGCAAATACGAAAGAGATTATAATAAAAGGAATATATCGTTTCGTATGTTGATTGGCACATTAGATAGCGAAGAGTGTCAGTCCATTGCCATATTATATACTAGAGTGTTTAGTCGAGTCTTGTATGATACACTATCGAGTTTCACTTAATTCTCGTATTAAATTCTAGAGTTTCATTTGATTCTCTTGCTAAAGTCTAGAGAGTTGGAGTAGTATGAAGGGTTGATATTTCGTTCTCAGAAAACTTCCTGCAGCAAAATGATGTACGTTAACATTTTTGTCAGCAGCCCTTTTTAGCTCAAAATGATTACTTTTACATGATAAGGATTTGGTAACACATTTTCTCACAAAAATGTGTTATGTCTGGGCAGAGGAGTCTCTGAGTTTGGATCAGATCAAACCTTCCTACTAATACGTAAGTTTCTTGTACTTATTATCTAAACAATATTGTTACAAAATGTTATATTAAACAAATAAAATATTATATATAATGCAAAATACTCCAATACGACATGTTGGATTTGACCTGACAGATTTTGCAAGAGATTTAATTCAATCAAATCAGCGTCGTGTTATATTGGTATAAAATATAATGTAATAAGCGATTGTATTAAAAAATGTAGGTTATCACATATCAGCCAATGAAAATGAAGAGATAATGTAATGACAGTTATTGATAATATGGTCGATATATAATTTGATAATGATATAACTAAAGCTGCACAAAATTAAACATCTACCTTTTATTATAATCTCTTTCGTATTTGCTGACTCTGATTGGCAGATATCTGTTAACATACTATCAATAATACAGAACTCGCGTATTATATAGTCCATATAATATTTTATAACACGCAAATAAGAACGAATCTGATCAATTAATATTTCATAGGTGATACTTACTGTTTTGCAAGCAGTTTTTAGTCGCGAGTCAAGGATCAACTTTCTATAAGAGAGAAAAACCAACACCGGATATTTCTAGCAAAAACAGATTTAATTAAGTTCTACTTGAAATTATACCAGAACCGGTCATTAGCAGCAGTAAATATAAAGTATTTTTGGAATAGTAATTGTAACATTTATACGCACCAAAGTTTCTTTATAAAAATATATGTAATATTGCATTAGAGCGTCAACATCTTGTTTGGGAATGTTATCTAAAATAGGATTAAAATCGACTATATTTTTTCATTATATTGTATTTTTGTTTACATATTTTATACGGTTATTTAAGCAACTAATTCGGGAGTTTCAGCTACAAATTCATTGCACTACCAGTAAGTTGCTGCGGTTAATTTTCATTATCTGCTATCATCATAAATTTTTTTCTGTATCTTTGTTTAATACTATAGATACAGTTCCAAAAGAATCATTGGTTCAATGACGCCATGGAAATGTGGTAAATATACTAAACTTTGCTCTGCTATACACATACAGCTGATATATACCAGTGACCTCTGTGGTGTGTTAGGAGTGTCATTTTGCTGTTACCATGTTGATTTTTCTGATTCTGCTGTGCTCACGATATTGTTAGTTCGTCGGTGTGGATCTTTAGCAAGATTAGATTTTTGACAATATTAGGAATGCCACTTATAATATCGTTACGTCTTGCGTTAATGTCAGCGAGTTTAATATCAATAGTAGAGTTTTAAAAAAAAATTTCTTTTTAGTTTTGTTTAAATTTCTACAAAAATTTAGGAACGTTTGACGAAGTTATTATTGGAATTTCCTTAAAATATACATATTTTTTGTTGCAGCGTCGAAATCTGTTTCTGGTGCTCTGAGATTGCTAATACCATTATTGTTCAAATTGAGAAATGAACGCGTGATAAAACCGTTTACTAATACGTATTTAGATTCTTGATCATCGACGTATTTTTTCGTTGCTGCATCTGATTCTGCGACTGAGTTTCAAGATATGTAAGTTTTACCCTGACATTATTATGTCGCCAGCTTTTTTAACATAATCGTTAACAGACTTACCGGAATCTTGTATTTTACCCTTATCAGCAAAATTGACTATATTATTAACCATCGCAGTGAGAATACGAACAAGTACATCTTATAATTGTATATTACTCGTTTTTAATCGTCCTTCTTTATCTTGAAAAGTAACGGCTTCATTTTGATCAATACTTGCGATATTTAATAAATTATTTATCTCATTTTTGAGCTGATCAATATTTTAGTATTTAGATAAGTAACCTTGCTTAGCAGATGTCGAATCTCCTACCGATGTTCCAAATTTGAAAAAAAATCATGATTTATTTATTATTGATAAAATTCTATACCACAAAATTGTATAACAATATTGGCAAAATCGGCAATATTAAACTTTGATACAGAGCGGTTGGTGAAACATAAATATAACAATGAGCCTCTAGATTGTCATTATCTTATCGTTGGTAGAAGTGGATCGGGACAAAAACAAATTTGCTCGGGGACAATTTTAACTACGATCGCGTTTATGTTTACGCAATTAATCCAAAACAAGATAAGTACGAGCTACTTAACAATTACAATCACGAATTTCGTGACGATCTTGAGGCTGGCGAATATTTTTTTATCATCAAACAACCAAACAAACTTATTTTAGTTAATCAACTTGATTCATCCGAAAAAAAATAGTTGTATTTGATGATATTCCGCTAAGCAATGAGGAAATGAATACAATCAGATCGTATATTTCACTGTCGCAAAATCAGAAATGTAATTCTACTTTTCTGGCTCAAGGATATTATCATATTGATATATTTATCAGGCGAAATGCTGTTTGTTTAATATTATTTTCACGATTTGACAATGTTGACGTTAAAAATAACAAGAACAAAGAAATCGGCGATATAAAAAAGATAAATTTATTGAACGAACTATATCGTCAAGCAAAAGCCAATAGATATGACTTTTCTTGTTCGTTAAATTAGCAAATGATAAGATAAAAATGTTTCGATGTTGCATTGAAACATATTTACAGTTTTTGTAATAGAAAATAGTACATTATTAATGGAAAAACATATAGAAAATATAAAAAGACTTGCACAATTTAAACAGCAAGTATAGCAAGTACGACGTGGACAATTTTCCGCAGCAGAAACAGCAGCCAGATTTCTCAAACCTGTTATTGAGGCTTTGCTTGGAAATCAACCTGAAGGTAAGCCACTCTTAGAGGAAGAACTTAAAAACTTACAAGAAATGTCTGATTGGATTAGATAAAGAACAACAAGGGGATCTGAAGATAAAAAAGATTAGCTGAGAAACTTTTAGCAAATATGCTGATACTGCTGTGAGACAAGCTGCGTTACATCGCCTAATAAATAGTCCGCAAAAAATTGATGAAGGATTACCAGAAATGACATCACAAGAAATTAAAAAATATTATAAAAATGTTATCAAAAGAAACAAAATAAATTAAGGAGAATCAAAAAGTTTTAGCGAGTTAACTGAAAAGATTGTGGAAGTTGGAGAGAGAAACGATAAAAAGGGCAAATAATGAAATAACATATGATGAATATGATGACGTTTTGGAGAAAGAAAGTATAACATGTATTAATAATATAAGCAAATGGAGCAATGCAGGATATGACACATTCCCAATAAATTGCAATAATAAAAGACGGAGTAGATGCTAAAATGACTTAAACACAGTCACAGAAGAGACAAATATGCTTTCACTTTATGATAGAGTGAAATATGGTATTATTGCTTCTGTATTTGGGAGAACAGCAGAAAACACTGGAGAAAAATCTTTTGGTAAGTGGTTGAATTTTTAAAAAAAAAATCTTTCAAGCAATAGATAGAAGTCATGTAGAAAAATATGAAGGAGAAAAACAGGAACAGGAGTGAGACTATTCATATCAATTACTTAAATGATAGGCAGATTACTGTTACTAATATCATCAAAAGAAGCCAGAAATGTTGGTGCTGAAATTGACAATGAAATTATCGATATTCTGTATATTTTGAGATGGAGAAATTTATTATCATCTGTCGAATACGAAACTTTACACCGCGACTTAATCTCTGCGACGTAATTTTATGAAAATATAATAATAAATCTCAGCAAAATTATTACTGGACTCCAGCAAATCTGATAAATATGGAGCAAACGTTTCAATGAAGTATAATCGAGCAATAGAGAGGAATCATCAAAAACAATACAAAATTGGATTAATTTTCTGCACTTGCTGGAATGTCATAAAAAACGTTAAAACTGGAGTGAATAACGAATTTGCAATTATTGATGATGATCCACATTCTCCACTATATTTAAGATGGATAACAATTAAAATTTCTCAAGAAGTCTACAACATAACTTATCTAAATAAAACGATAAAACGACTTATAGCCAAACATTGGCGGTAATGCTGATAGTTTTGAGCTGACGACAAACGTTAATACATTAAAGGCTAGAATAACAATGAAAAATCGTCTGATTGTTCATCTCATATCAAGAGTATCGCACCACTGATTGGATTTGAATATGGGATACTTCAACATTTAGATGATAATCCCAGAACGTTTTACGGCCAACTGCCAGTAAATATAACTGACGTAAACACCATATCCCTAAACTTGTCGATTGCATTTGGTTCTTATTCAGCAAATTGCAGCAAATGGCAAACTATATACAGTTTTTCACTAGTATTTCGACCAGGTTCTCTTATGTAAATTAGTCCGCGTCATATTATCTATTATCCGCTAAATGTTGAAAATCAAATAACATAAGTAAATATGTAATTGACAGATCAATCTCGTCAACAGTTGGATTTGTATAATGAAGTTGTTACTTACTTCCTACACATGCGCGAACAACAGCAAGACAACAAAATTATACAACTTCAGATATAATGAAACAGACAAAGTTTATAGAAGAAAACTTATGAGGAGTTTTTGGAATATATATACTAAAATTATTGAAATATTTCAAGACTATCTCGTAAAGTTGCGCAAAATGCACTTGCTGCATTAAAAGCTTTTGCAACCTGAACTGCATCTGCGGCTGGAATTGCTGAGGGACAACCAATATCTGATAAAATAAAAATCGTACTTGAGTCGCATACCGCACCGGCAATCAAACAAGTTATTTCAGAAATCTCACCAACAATAGAAACTCAACGCATAATGATAACAACGAAAAAGCATTTTTTATTACCAAATGGCGAGCAGATTATGCAAAATGTAATATCTAATGTTACAGCACCGCAATAATTTTGTGTAACCTAGTAAAAAAAAATAATTTCTGTAAAACATTATCTCGATTTAACAGAAATTTATGACACTGACGATACAGTAATATAATTTGAGTATGTTGAATATCTTGGTGAATATTCTACCGAACTTAATAAAGATGGCGTCAGAACATTTAATGTTATAGACGATGACGTGTTTCTGCTGCCTCAGAAAGCAATGTTGGAAGTTCGTGGCCAGGTTATGACAACAGCTAATCCACCTGCCGTACTTGCAGCTAACGTAAATGTAGCTGAGGTTTGGTTAGAAGTGCTCGATATCAGTTGGCCAATCAAACTCTGGAAGATATTTCAAATCACTTGCAAGTTGCAAGTAGAATCTTAATTACATTTCGTTTTTTGTTTATTACTCCAAATCAACTGCAACTAATATGATGTGGTCTAAAGGGTTTAAGATACTGGGGTTTGGCAGTGTCTGGAGAATTTAATCAAAAAGGTGTTTTAGCACATGAAGTTGATGCCGCCGCAGATCTTATAACAGTAAGAAATTGTCTTACTGCAGACGCTGTAAGATATTCTCTTACTGCTTATTGTAATAATCTTGGTATAGCACCACCAGCTGCAGCTGCGAGGACTGTCGTAATGTTAGATTTAATCAATAACACAATTGACGCAAGAAATACATGCCACAATGAAGGTTTTGCTAGAAGAAAGGCACTTGCAACATGCTCATGTCAAATGAGTATGATGGTGCAACTAAGTACAATAACTATCTTTAGCAGGAACTATAATAAAGTATATCGTGGAGTTAAACATACACTTATTTTAGATCGAGCAGAACAAAATAATTGTTTGCTCGGATCTGGTGAGGTTGATGTAATATCTATCATAAAACAAACTTGCTACGTGGATGTCACAAATAACTCCGTCAATCAGTAAATTGGCTGAATTAAATGATATGCTGCAAAAACACACCAATATAATTTATCTTCAGCAATATAAAATATATCGAACCGCAGTTCTGAATACTACCGACTACACATGGCGAGTCACAGTAATATCAAGTGAGTGACTACCGCGTCAATTATATTGTATTTCAGCAACATGCTCGACGTGGACATCAGAGTCAAGATAATGGGATATTTGATAAAGCTGATGTCAGACGAATATATTCTAAAATAAATCCAAAACAATGCCCAGAACGAGCAATAGAATGTAATTTTGCAGATGACTGTAATAAAAACATTACTAGATCATACACGTAT
Organism: Potamilus streckersoni; assembly: GCA_016746295.1. Classification (NCBI taxonomy): domain Eukaryota; kingdom Metazoa; phylum Mollusca; class Bivalvia; order Unionida; family Unionidae; genus Potamilus; species Potamilus streckersoni. The sequence continues at coordinate 85,548 of JAEAOA010001808.1, read as the reverse complement.
CAATTTAATGCAAAAATATCAAGAAGCTGGAGACGGAACTCAGATATCATCAGAGGAATTTCATACACTTTTTCCGATATTTTAGTATCATGTTACTATAAATAGCAAACAAGCTGTACATATCACAGCTGATATTGAAATTATTTGGACAACCGGAGAAGCTCCTGCAGCGCATTTATACGTATATGTGTTAATGATAATCGACAGATTTGTTACACGTGATTCTGACAGTACAAAGTTCGAGTGATTTACTCGAAATTTGTAAAACTTCGAATTTAATCTGTAATTGTTATCTATCTATCTATCTATCTATCTATCTATCTATCTATCTATCTATCTATCTATCTATCTATCTATCTATCTATCTATCTATCTATCTATCTATCTATCTATCTATCTATCTATCTATCTATCTATCTATCTATCTATCTATCTATCTATCAATCTATCTATACATACATACATATATATATATATATATATATATATATATATATATATATATATATATAATATAACATAATATAAAATAACATAATATAATATAATATAATATAATATAATATAATATAATATAATATAATATAATATAATATAATATAATATAATATAATATAATATAATATAATATAATATAATATAATATAATATAATATAATATAATATAATATAATATAATATAATATAATATAATATAATATAATATAATATAATATAATATAATATAATATAATATAATATAATATAATATAATATAATATAATATAATATAATATAATATAATATAATATAATATAATATAATATAATATAATATAATATAGTGTAAACGAAATATATATAACTGATGGCCAACTTGAAAAATTTTCAGCTGCTGTTGCGAAACAAAAAAATGACAAGTTTCATTAGAGGTCAACCTTAACGCTTTGGGTACTTTAGCAAAATTATTGCTAACCAAAAATCAAGTAATGAATACGATTGCAAAAAAAACCCTTTTGTTTTCAATTTAAGCGCTTCTCAAATAACTGCTATGTCAAAATATGGCGGTTTGTTTGGTCCGGCACAATTTGTAATAACCAAAACAATATTACCTAAATTTTGCCTGTGTTAGGTACATTAGGAATAGCAGCAGCGTCTGGATAAGTATCAGGTCGCTCAATAAAGGCAGTTAAAAGTAATGGCAATGTCCGCGTCGTTAGAATAAAAATTTTCGTATAAATGTCTAGCATAAATAGTATTTAAATATATTATAAATAGTACATAAATCATAACATTAGTAATAGCAAGTTTTTGTCTAAAATAGCCCCATTACTAGCAGGATTGGCGAGAAGACTACTGCCGGGTCTGTTAGGGCGAGGAAAAATGGAATGGAATGGAACAATACCGCCAGGAACATGGAGATAAAAATACATGCGTTAAGTAACTTTGATATACTTGATAAACTAAAGCAGTAAAAACTTTTCACGAAGTTGACTCCAAAGATGATCTTATGACGCTAGCTCGCTAGGTTTGTGTGTGATAAATATATAAGATTTAAATGAAGAATCTGGCAAACAATCGGTAGCTGCTTTTAATAATTATGTCGACTTGTTCGGAATTCCACCAAGGGACGTAGTAGAAAATATATATGAGTATAAACAAAATAATAAATTATTTGTCTAATCAGATTCAGCCATTTGGAACTTTCGATTGTGGATATTATAGCATAATGTTCATTAAACAGATGATCAAAATTCCAGATTTTTTAACCGTGTTTTTGCAATTTGATAAACAACCTTCTTACGCTTATGATGAGATTGTCTAAACTTACAAATATAACAATATCAACATATTATCTTAAGTGGAAAAATAAAACAGAAAAAAAGACGAAAAACAGAAAAAACAAAGAATAATAGAATAAAGCTAAGAATTATTTGTATAATCTGCGGAAAAATAAAAGCATGTTTTGCCAGTAATGAAGTTGTCCGGTGCGGGCTGCCCGCCTGACTTTGCCAGGAACGTTATTTTTGTAGACAACTGAAACAAAAGTTACGTTTTTTTTTCGGAAAGAAAAGATAAAATAAACAAACAATAATATAATTATGCTGAAAGGTATTTGTGCAATCTTGCAAAAAGAAAAAATATGTTTTTGTCAGCAGCAGCAAAGTTGTCATGAGCGATCTGCCCTCCAGACAATGTCAGGGAGATTATTTTAGCACACTACTGAAACAGTTATTTTAAAAATGTTTTTAAAAAACTTAGTAATATTTATTTATGTAGGGTTAAACCCCCAGAAATTTTCAATGTAAATTCTATTATTTATTAGTATTTTCATACACAATTATGATTAATTTAATTTGCTCATTGCTTGATCTTGATCAGTCTTACTTAATTTTGTGTGAAAATATAGAAAATGATAAAATTTATATTGAAAAATCCTTGAGGTTTTACCATCTTCAAAACGAGAAATTTAATTAAACAAATCGCTAACACAAGCACAAACGTCACAATTCGACCAAAAAACAAGTACATTTCTGCAAGTTATATATAAATAATGACATGAAACTGCGATACTGACTGAGATTTATGTCTCGAAAAAAAAAATGTTACATATTGACAGAAAGGTAACAAGAGAGAAATAATTGGAACTAGTATAGGTATACATAAATTAATTGGCAAACTGCTGTGACAAAAGGCAGTTGGTCATTGCCAGGCCATAAATATACTGGACCATATAATCCTCTTGATAAGCAGCTGGAGGAAAATGATAATTCACTGCCAGAACAAGAAGCTTCAGGTTGACGCAATATCTTTTACAGAGATATTGAACTTACTAGTGGTGAAACAAAACACAGCTGCGACAAAATAATGTTGAACGATCGTGAAATAAAACCTGTAAATACACGAGAACCTGTTGGCCAAAGGCTGTTCTAGATCTTTTTAGATTTTTTAGAGCAAAATATAAGCTTGGTCTTGGTAAGGACTTATATGATGATCTGGCAGTAGAGCTACAAAGACCTAGAAAAGTGTCCGCGGCGTAAAGTTAGTTGCAAATACCGTTGATGACATTTGGGTGATATATTTATTTAATATTCCAAATTTTGCTCCGTATAACTATAACAAGAGATATCTTATTAATATTGCCGATGTTTTTAGTAAATACACGTATATTGTGCCAGTTTCGAATGAAACAGGTACTTCAATGACTGACTCGCTAAAACAAATAACAGCTAAAGAAAGAAAACCGAACAGAATCTGGACTGATCATGGAGTAGTTTTTTAATGAAACGTTCGAGCAGTTTTTGGAACAAAATAACATAATATAATACGTTGCTTGAAAGTAGGAAAGAAGTGTTATAGTCTAGCAATTTAATTGCACGCTTAACGAAAACATTAATAAGTAATTTACAGATAAAAATACGAATAAATATATTGACAAATTACAGAAAATTGTTGACGAATACATTAACACGAAACACCGAACCCTTAAAATGTCTCAAATCGACGCGATTGCAAATTAAATGCTAGTTTCCTTCAAGAAAAAAAAATGGAAAAATTTGTACTCATAATTGGAGCAAAGAAGTATTTGTTGTTAAAAAAGTACTTTCACGATACAGATTACATACTACATAAAATATTTTTAGGTGAGCCTATTACTGGCAGTGTTTACGAAGAACAACTTAAGAAAACATAACAAGATGTATTTGTTACTGAAAAAAGTTATTAAAAAGCGCGGAAATGTTTGTTTATGTAATTGTGCGGGTATAGCGATAGACTTAATAGTTTGGTACCAACTCAGTCGATTTCATTGATTGGAATCGAATAATAGAATTATACATTTGTTCGTATTTTGTTAGTACGGACCTGCGTCTTACAGGTTTACATAAAGAAATTAAATTTAATTTTCTCGCATCATCACCTGGTATTAAATTAAATAAATCAACCAGACAAAAAACGTATGTTATTTCTTTTTGTTTTTTCCCGGGTACTTTTGCATTCGGAAAGGGCTTGATGCTAGGCAACAATAAAATTAAATTTTAAATTTTTTATCAATATTAAACGTAACATAATATTACGCTGTTGTTGGTCTGATTAAATTTTCGTTTTGCTAACAACAACTTCGTCTTCGTCATTGGCATAGTTATATAAAATATTATTTTCAGTATAACAAGCAAATCTGTTATTGGTGATATATTCTGATGTAATATTCGGAACTGAAACAAAATCTTCAGAATAGAGCTGAGCCAGTCTCTTGATTTAGCTCATTATTACAATAATGTTTGATTTAATTAATATCTATGTTCAGGAAAATTAATATATATGTTTAGGAAAATAAAATATCATTAAAGATTTAGAGAAGACCAGAAATCAAAATAAATATAGAATAATATTAAAAGTTCTTTAAAGCTAGATCTTATTCCGAAGAATTATCTGCGACCATAATGCCAATACATAAATATTGGCATATCTTCAAGGCGCTGAATTTCCGTGAGCTCGTATGCAAAATTTCCGCGCCTATTCGGTTATTTTCGTGAAGTGACGTCATACTAACGACACGGCATTTTGACTGGCAGTTGCCAGCATAAAAGATATTTTAAATCCTGGGAAAATTGTTACACGTGTGAGTTAGGAAGATAGGCAGAAGGCCAAGGAAATGACCACAAAATGCAACAATCAATTCACAATCAATTCATCTATATTTTATCTACACCAGCAGTAGCAGTGATAAAAAAATAATTTTATTAACTCGCCACTCAAGGTTCCTGTAAATTTAGTTTAGACCCATCCTGCTTTCAAAGTGAGGTGCCTATTGGGCTTGTGGGATAAAAAAAAATGTTTGCCTGAGGAAATGAGTAAATGTATTTCAGGATGTTGACTTACATGACTTAACACGGCGCAATTTAAATGAAATTACCGCTGCCCTAGGCGAAATTGAGATCTGATTTTAATGAAATGGGATCTCTACTGAAAATTAAGATTCAAACAGCAAAAAGGAACTTTTCACTCTATACCGGTTAAATGTAGTATGTATAAACGGTAATCTATAGTGAATGGAGCTGAAATAAAAAAAGAATTCTTGGGCAGTTTAAGTAGCAACGTTCAAAATAAAAGATGTCTGGTATAAAATCAAAGTATCACATCAACTGGCTGACAATATAAATTGTTGTGAGGCGACTGTTGACCCTACGCCTTTCTCCAATGTGCGAGTGCTCAAGGGACGCGATATTTCTCCCTGCGTTAACCTTATAATCCCCAGGGACAAGACCACTTTTCATATTCTATTCAGCTGTGGCTAAACTGCAAACTAGCTGAAATTTTGATTTAAGTACACGATAAATTTTTATCCTTGTATTTATCTTGTGAATAAGACTGCCGTTTGGACCATATTTGATAGTGGGTGTATGTAAGCACCAACAATTTAATTGACGAATAAAGATTCCCTATTTTGTTATAACTTACCACATATATAGGTTTAAGTCTTCAGGCCTGTAACACTTGCTTACTGAATGGAAATATCAATTCCGAATTATTTATTATTTTATTTATTTTGGGGAGGGTATTATCTGCATGGTATTATAGTTTTATTACTTCTTTTAATTTAATAATGAGATTAAAACTTTACACATACAGTAGAGAAATGTCAGGTGTGAGCCGAGTTTCTTTGGCGGAAATGGAGATGCATATTTGCTTGTAGAAAAAATTACACAACATTCACAGAGATCATTCAAGGGATTTAAGTAAATGGATAACGTTAGTATTACACTGGCATCACGCAACAAGCGGTACAGATACGTGAAAATGGTCTGTATATGTTGGTTCGTTTTTGAAGAAAATACGATGAGCAGGGAAAAAACATGGAAGCAAATGGAGTTATTGTATTACACTCGAATAAGAATATATCAATAATGGGCAATCTAATAAATATGGAAAATGTGCTAATGTATCAATTCTATAGTATTTTGTAAACTAAAACAAATAATCTATACTAATGTAGCTTTATTGTTTGCTGCATTGCACAGGTTTTGTTACAAAATGGACTCTGCTAGGAGATCTATTTATTTAAAACACTGAATTTAGTTGTTTAAATCATGCATTTATCCCATTCAGCACATAAATTATCTCTATCATTCGACATGAATGTTATAAAGCTGCATGAAATGAATGAGTACTATTATAAAAAAACAATGGCAGAAAAATTAAGTAAGAAAATTTATTAGAAAACTACTCCGCAAAAGTAACTTTGTGAACCTGTCTCTAATTTTGAATTCCCAATTAGATACTAATCGTTTTCTAGTGATAAATTGATGTATCATTTGGTAAATACATTTTGATTTGAAACAAAATAAGTGCGCCTTACTCTAGTGACGTGAAAACGATAAAATACAATTTGCTTAATATAATACATTAAAAATATTTAAAAATTTGATCAGCAACATTTTGTGTTATGTATATACAGCGTAGACGATTTCATTGTTGTTTTTGCTGAACAATACAACTATCTGCATCGCATCCGTAAAGACTGTTATCTTGACCATCACTTGAAGACTGAGACTGCATAGAACTCTCATCATCATCAATGTTAATAATAGCAGAGCCATCTTTAAGCAGTTCAGATTGGTACGGCTTGATGTTTGTCTCACTAGCCATTTTTCTGTTTATACTCGCTATTATGACGACACGGGACCACGTGATCTGTTGTTTCATAAACATTCGGAAATAATCGGCAATTTACGGAATAGTTGTATCTTTTTTGCAAAAAGATCACTATCCGCTCACAATAATTTTTTTTATGAACATCATAGTCGAATTAGAATTTGTAAAGAATTAAATACATAACAAATAAATTTTTATATCCGGTCTGCTTTAATATACTAAACAAGAAAGAATTAGCTGGAACAGTTCGACATTGTTTGCTGGGGCATAGTTTTTATTTTTTTAAATATTATGATAGCATTAGGCGAATCCGATAAATTTTTGTTAACAGTAGCTGATAAAATTAAACTTGATACGAATGAAGTGATGACATTACTATTTAATTGCGAAGATATCATGGAATTTAGTCACAATTGTCTTTCTCGAAATGATCTGGAAAATATTATTAATTAGTGTATTTAAAACTAAATCTATTAAATGTCAGCATAGACGTTGTTGATCTTGCTCAGACGTCAGTTGGAATTGTTATTGTACGCGCATTAATATTATGATATTTTTCCGAAGATGCTATCGAGTTAAATCTTTTTTCTTCAAAATTTTCGAGATTTATTAAAACAATTGATGTAGTTGACTTTTAAAATTAGTACCATCAGAACCAGATCCACGTCTTGTGTTTTCTTTGGCGTAGCCGCATTTAAGTTTTACAAATGCTTATCGGTTTTAATTTTATTAATTATGATCGATAACTAAACTATTAGGTATTTTTTCCGTTAACGAAATCATAAACAAAACGATGGTTATATAGCCAACAAAGTCTGTTTTAGTTCCTATAACATTCATGCGTAAATATCCATCTTTCTCTAAATTTCCAACAACATTTTTAGTTCTTAAATGTATAATAATTTCCTGATCATTTGCCTCTTCTAAGTCAAACTTTTGGTGAAGTTGAAATTCATCTTGTAATTCTTTTAGGTTTAATAGAATCATCCGCAGCTTCGACGTTTTCTCTATATACTCGTAGTCCTTCTGGAATATCACCAAATAAAGTATTAAAAAATCTTTCTAAATATTTTAATTATTTCTGTATCATCACCTTTCACTGAAATTAAAATGCCAAGAAGTGTTGGTACGCCAATTGATTTTTAGATGCAATGTTGATAACAGAACTGGAATCATCTGCAGCATATATAATGTACTTTGGGTGTATATAATAAATGTCTTGCTCTTCCGCTGTCTATGGCAGATATCTCAAGATTTATGTCATTATACTATAAGGTTTTTCTTATCTCTGATTTAAAAAGTTCAATTAAAAATAAAATTTAACTATATACATATAATGCTTAAAATGCGAGACATTGCCAAAAAAAGGCATTATCAAATTTGAAAAAAAATTGCTTCAGCATTTTCAGGTTATGATAACTTATAAACTTGACGATCAGACCATTTTAGCTAATTTTAGCTCTACAAATTTATTTCATCTTTTACAAACTATTTTAGCTCTTGAACTTGCGGTTCATAAGAGCATCAGACTTATAGTCCAATATTATATGATTGTATCAAAATTACACGCGGTTGAGTATGAAGTTTTGGAAACAAAAAGTTTTGACAACAAAAAGTTTTGACAGCAAAATTTCGGAACCGTATTTAACAGCTAAATCTGGAAAGATATTAACTGGAACAAACATTGCTATGGTCGCCGATGAAATACACAAAAAATAAATAACAAAATTAGAACAATTTACTTCATCAGGGTCTGGTTGGAAATTGGAAATTAGAAATGATAAGAGCAGCTTTATTTCACACAGCGAAATATAACGTGCTTCGCGGTAGTTTGCACGTCGATTTCCCTAAGAAAATGAAGAACAAATAATGCTACGTAAGTGTCAAAAACGGAGATGACATATGTTTCCAATGGTCTATACATTTCGCGATGTTTACCAAAGAACAAATTTCTGATCGCGTTAAAAATTATTTTCTAAACAAGAGCGAACTAAATTTGGATGGTATCAACTTTCCAGTAGCAGAAAATCATATACCAAATTTCGAAAAACAAAACAGTATCTCAATAAATGTTTTCGGACTAGAGGAGAAAGAAAATGTTTACCCGAGATTTATCTCAGAGAATGCTTCACAGAAAAAAACAAATTTATCATTTTATCAGGGACATTGCTCCTGGATGAAAAAGCTTTAACGGCGTAGTTGGAGGACAGTATACTAAAAATAAAACCAAGAAATAATTTTGTTATATATATATATATATATATATATATATATATATATATATATATATATATATATATATATATATATATATATATATATATATATATATATATATATATATATATATATATATATATATATATATATATATATATTGAAAAGAACAATTCAAACTTTATTCAACAAAATCCAATACTATCTTTACATTTTTAGAAACTATTTCGTACTGTTGACTGAATCAATATCCATCCCTGTAGTTTTAAGCTACTGCTATATATATATATATATATATATATATATATATATATATATATATATATATATATATATATATATATATATATATCTTCGCGGTTTTTCTAGCAATGGAAGACTGTACGAGCATTTGAAATACTGAGTCAACGTTCGAAAATAAATATACGCAGCGAAAAAGAAAAACAATATTAAACTTTAAAAATTATAAGCATAAACTAAGTATTCCTTTTGTTATTTAAGCCGATTTCGAGTGTCTGCTTATTCCTGTGTTGCTGCAGTAAATAATCCGAATAAATCCAGTACCAGAAAAATACAACAGTATTTTACCCGAGGAGTAGCTTATAAAGTAGTTTGTTGCGCCAGCGATAAATTATTATATTCTATAAAGTAATATTTAAAAGTGAAAATCCTCCTGTGTGGTAACGAAAAATTTCAATAAATGAAGTTGAAACAATTTCTAACATATTACTTAAAACAACTCCTAAGAATAGCGTCTAAACAACAACTTGACTTTGGTGAGGCAGTTAATTGTGATATTTGTGAAACGTTGCTGTTGGACTCCAAGGTGCGAGATCATTGTCATCTGACCGCCTAATATCTTGGAGCAGCTCATAACAGTTGTAATTCGAAATTTCATTCTCCAGATTATATTCCTGTTGTTTTGCATATCTTTCGTGGCTATGACAGTCACATCATTGTGAAAGCTTTTGATGATAAAAATATTAAGCTAAACTAAAATTAAATGACCTAATAAAATGTATTCCAATTAATTTTGAAAAGTATATGTCAGTGACCCACGTTAGATTACGTTTATTGACAGTATGCAATTTATGGCAGCATCATTGAACGAGCTCGTTAAAGATTGTAGCACTTTTGATGATCTGCAAAGTTGCTTCGGAGACCACAATGTCGATCTGACAAAAATGGTATCTTTCTATACTAGCATCAAGACGATTGGAGCAGATTTAATGAAACTTCTCTTCTTTACAAAGGCAAATTTTAATCACAGTTAAAAATGTAAACATTACAGATGACGTGTATAAATAAGCACAAGATATGTGGAATAAATTTGCCTGTAAAACATTTGGTAATTATCACGATTTATATCTGCAAACAGACGTATTATTGCTAGCAGATATTTTTGATAATTTTCGTCAAGTTAGTTATGCAAAATAATGATTAGATCCTTGCTACTATTATTCTTCTCCAGGACTCTCTTGCAGCGCTCTACTACAAATGAGTAAAATAGAATTATATCTTTTAACAGATATTAATATGTTTAACTTTATTGAAAAAGTCGTCAGAGGTGGAAGTAGCGCTATAACACAAAATATGCAGTAGCTAATAACAAAGATCTCAAAAGTTATAATAAAAATCTCCAGTCGAGATACATTATTTATCTCGACTGTGTTAATCTTGTATTGGTGGGTAATACACGGTGGGTTTGCATTTTGCATTGAGTTGGCTTTCATTTGATAACTCCAGATCAATTTGTTAAAGAAACTGAAAAAAATCTTCCAAAAGATATTTCATACTTTGTTGTAGTTGATCTAGCCTCTCCGTATTCGTTACATGATCTACATAAAGGCTGTCCATTTTGCGCAGAGTCAATGACGATTGATTGCAGTTTATTATCGCATGAACAACGAGCAATGATAACAGCATAAAGTTATATCGTTAACAAGTTATTTCAACATTTGTTAGATAAAAGAAATTACGTTATGCATTATAAAATTTAAAGCAAGCAATAGATGGAGTACTAATCATGAGAAAATTCCATCGCGTTTAATCAGTCGAGGTGGATGGCAGATTATGTTGACCTAAATACGAAACGTCGTGCTGCGGATAAAATCGAATTTGAGAAAAACTTGTTAAAGTTTTCTACCATTACATATCTAAGAAGCTCGTTGGTTTATTGCTAACGTGTTGAGTTGCCGTACTCAAAGTCCGTGTTTGCGACTGGCACATTGCCGGCGAAGGCGATTTTATGCCAAGATTTGTAATTTATTGAGGGTACAGGGTACTACCTCACAATTCAACAAACAAAACACACTTCCCAAGCATGTAAACACATGATGGGTGTTTTGTTGCACCCCTAAGTGTTGCCACGGTGGGGGAGTGTGTGAATGTTAAATTTTCAAGCATTATTTCTAATTTTTAGATAACATTTCTTAAACAATGTCCAAGTGCGAGAGTATTGTTTATAGATGCTTTGAAATCGTCAAAACTCATCATCTGTTTCACATATACGCGTGAGATAGCTTTAGCTTTCTTTGTCAGTTATTGTCATCTAATATCATAGCATTAATTTTACTTCTTAGTCCAAAAAGTCTCTCACAGGTACAAACATAAATTCATCTTTCATTTTCCCAATACCCTTTTTGTTCGAGTTATCTTGAAATCCACTACATGTTGAATAATCTGATAAATCAAATAGATCTTTATTATCGTAGATATTCTCATAGACATTTTCACATTTTATATTATACACTAGCGAGTCAGCATCAGTAAATAGCAACTCCGAATCTGGCCATTGCTGTTAGGTAAAATTGTAGTGAAAATCGTACATCAACCACTTTGATATATCAATTTCAGCTGCACAACATAAATTTGCTTATTTAATTTTAAATTTATCTTTAAATACTTCATACTAACAAAACTGCCATCACTAACTAATCTTGTTTCTGCGATTAATGTCATTAACAATTTCTATCGAAACTCTTCTCCGAATATTTTCCAGTCTTACCAAACACCCAGTTGTTGGACGCAGATACGGCCCCTCGTTAGTATAAGATTGTGTTATGTATTTGTGCTGTCTGTTCCATCTAAAAATAAACAGCAGGGTGATGTCAGATCGTGACATTGTGACTTCACTATAGGGGTACCACACATATGGGCCATTTCAAAAGAGACATCATTAGGTTCCTGGTTACAATAAAGACCATTAGCCCTATGTATTTCTAAAGTTTCGGTTATTTATGTTTAGGAATTCTCCTGGAAGCAAAAAACGAAGAGTCTCTTTGGCCACTAAAAAGGCACACAATCCTCTGGGTTTCTAAAGTTTTGGTTACGGAAATTTAGGAATTAACCTAGGGTTAATGTCTGAAAGGAAACTCTTGGAACCTCAATAGGTTTATCTGATATTACTTGTAGATCGAATGTCACCCCGCTGTTTAATTTTGTCTTTTAGTTTAGTAATATCATTACCAAATAATATATCGACCATATTATCAATAGATGTCATTACATCATCGGCCTAACCCGCTATTCGCTCATCATTTTCATTCGCGAATAACCATACCGACCCATATTTTGGTGATAAATAATGACCTACTTTTTTGATACAATCGCTTATTATATTAGATTTTATTCCAGTATAACCTGACTCAGATTAGATTGAATTAAATCTCTTACATAACCTGTCTGTTAGATAGAATCCAAAATGTCGTACAGAAATATTCTGCATTATATATAATATTTCATTTGTTTAATATAACATTTTTTAACAATATACTGTTGGAGTTGATTCTCTCATTAAATTTTAGAGAGTTTCATTTGATTATCATGTTAAATTTCCTAGAGCGTTGGAGTTGATTCTCGCATTAAATTCTAGAGTTTCATTTGATTATCGCATTACATTAAGAGATTTTCATTTGATTCTCGTGTTAAATTATAAAGCGTTGGAGTTGATTCTTGCATTAAATTCTAGAGTTTATTTGACTCTCGCATTAAATTTAAGAGAGTTTCATTTGATTCTCGTGTTAAATTCTAGAGAGTTGGAATTTATTCTCGCATTAAATTTTAGAGAGTTTCATTTGATTATCATGTTAAATTTCCTAGAGCGTTGGAGTTGATTCTTCCATTAAATTCTAGAGTTTATTTAATTCTTGCATTAAATTTTAGAGTTTATTTAATTCTCGCATTAAATACTAGTTTCATTTGATTTCCATGTTAAATTTTTAAGAGTTGGAGTTTATTCTCACATTAAATTCTAGAGTTTCATTTGATTCTCGCATTAAATTCTAGAGAGTTTCATTTGATTCTCATGTTAAATTCTAGAGAGCTCGAATTTATTCTCGCATTAAATTCTAGAGTTTGATTTAATGTTCGTGTTAAATCCTAGAACGCTGGAGTTGATTCTCGCATAAAATTCTAGAGTTTCATTTGATTCTCGCATTGAATTTTAGTGATTTTGAGTAATTTATCGCATTAAATTTCTGTGTTTGTGTTGTTTCTTTTCTTAAATCCTAGAGAGTTTCATTCCAGAGAGTTTGAATGTTCGAAATATAGGGTTTTACATTTGTGCTGATTTTAAATGAAAGTCGTGAAAGGAATAGAATTGTTTGAGTTTTTAGTGAAATCGCAAGCATTATATTAAATATTTATTTGGATTTTCAGAATAATTTATACGCCGTTTAAACGTCTTATACCACCGGTATAGGATCCCAGTAGTCACAGACAGATATTCTGACACGTTACATTGAGCATAAAGTTATTATTCTCAGGACTGCATAATATCAACCACACGTACTTTTGACGTATATTTAATTAAGGATTGAACATTTCGGTTATTGTTACGTTAGTCAAAGTCTGAACCGATTAAACGTTGTGCACAGTGTAGAATCCGTGAAAGTGTAGTCTATGTATTGCTAATATCATGTACTGAAACTGAAACCCATGCCTCTGCTGTATTGCAAAGTTCATGTACCAAAAGTGAAATCCATAACTCCATTGTACTACAAAATCCACATATCCACTGTACTATAAAGTCGAAGTTCCCAAAGTGTAATCCATGTCTACACTGTACTACAAAGTAAACGTACCCACTGTACTACATCTTCCAAATATCCAAAGTGCACTCATGCATCCACCATATTGGAAAGTTCATGTACTCTAAGTACAATCAATGCCTCCACTGTACTACAAGATCCGAGTATTATAAAGTCCGTGTACACAAAGTGAAACCAATGCATACATTGTATTACAAAGCCCATGTACTCAAACTGAAATCATAGCTTCCCCTGTACTACAAAGTCAAAATACTCAAAGTGAAATCCATGCGTCAATTGTACTACACAGTTCAAATACATATGGTGAAATCCATGCCTTCATTGTATTACAAAGTCCAAGTACCCAAAGTGAGATAGATGATTCCACTATGCTACAAAGTCCAAGTACTCAAAGTGAAGTCCACGCCTCCACTATGTTATAAAAAGTCCAAGTACCCAAAGTGAGAGCAATGTTTTCACTATATACAAAGTCCAAGTACCTAAAGTGAGAACAATGTCTCGTTTGTACTACATAGTCCAAATACCCAAATTGAGGTCCATGCCAACTCTATACTACAAAGTCCAAGCAAAGTTAGATCCATGCCTCCACTATACGGCAAAATCCAAGTACCTAAAGTTAAATCCATGCCTCCACTATACTACAAAGTCAAAGTACCCAACGTGAAAACCATTCCTCCACTTTACTACAAAGTCCAAGTACACAAAGTGGAATCCATGCCTCCATTGTACTACATAGTTCATAACTTCATCAGGAGTGATAAAGAACTGTCTGTTCTGAGGCCAACAGTTATCATGGGTGTTAGAGAACTGTCCATTTTGGGGTCAATAATGCCTTCATGAATGTCAGAAACTTTCCATTCTGGGCCTTTAACGGCATCACGTGTGTTAGAAAATTGTTCATTCTGGAACTTATAGCTGCATTATGCGCATTGCAGAACTGCCCTCTGCTTTGGCCATGTTTTGGAGAACTGTCCATTCTGGGAACAATAGCGGCATCATAGATGTTAGAGAACTGTCCATTCTGGAGCCAGTAGTTCACGATTTTGTGATATGTCTTGCAAGAAGAGGAGATTCAAACAGGGGCGTTCTTAAAATATCTGGTATCCTGGGCGGATCCTTCCTTCGGCACATACAAACAAATTTTAAACGTAAACACACATACAAATATATTCTCTGGTTTAA
Organism: Potamilus streckersoni; assembly: GCA_016746295.1. Lineage (NCBI taxonomy): Eukaryota > Metazoa > Mollusca > Bivalvia > Unionida > Unionidae > Potamilus > Potamilus streckersoni. Next base: position 70,466 of record JAEAOA010001808.1, on the reverse strand, counting down.
AAACGTGCTAAAAATTTTAACTCTCTCGATGTCCATCCCATTCTTCTTTCTTGCTGTCAGCCTAGAGTATACCGCTTCCCTAGAACTCCATATTAATATGCCACTGTATCCAAAATAATCTTTGTAATATGCACGATGTTATGTCTTGTAGGATAAACACGTCCAAAACACCATGTATAATAGTCGCTATGAGTGTGTAATATGATTTGCTGGGGAGTACATCCAAAAATCATATATAACATACTCACAATAATATGATATGCCATGTAGAGGAGGACATCCAAAGTATAACATAGTCACAATGTGATATGTCATGTAGAGGAGGACATCCAAAGTATAACATAGTCACAATGTGATATGCCATGTAGGGGAAGACATCCAAAATCAAGTATGACATATAATATGATATGCTTTGTAGGGAGATGACATTGAAGCTGACATGTAAAATATAATCTCCAATGTGAAATGTCTTGAAGGTTGAGAAAATCCAATGTGTCATGTATACGCTCGCTATTTGATGATAATCTTTATGTGACATGTCTTCTAAGGAGAGTCGAGTGTTTGAATTAGTGGATTTTAAAATTACCCCAGTCAAGAAACATAGCATTGTTTTTACTAGATAATTTCATCTGTAATGCTGAGTGACATGCATGGCGGATTTCCATTCGAAAGAACCAGCTCCTATTTTCACAATATACTTAACTGTTGTTTAAAAGTTTCTATGCGTGCCTTTTTACTTTTATTATCAAAGTTGATTACATTACTAGTCATGCATTATCAACTAATTCACACAAAATAAAACGGAACATAATTGGTAAACTATTTATATTAGCATACAAAACTGCTACATCAGACAGCTCTATAACTAAATTAGACTATGTATTTGGAGCATAAAATAAAATAAAAACTTATTTTGTTACTAGTGAATAATAGATTGCTTTAACACTCGTTTGAAAAGGTCTAGTCTTTTTACGAACTTAAGGCAATAAATCTATTATTCAATCAATGCAATGGAATAAACTATTTATACACACAACGGCTAAAAGAAAGTAGCGCGCTAAATGTAGTTAGTGAAAGGACAGTTTTTTTTATATTGGCCATAAACGCCATATAGTCATAAACACAGGCCAAAAATTGTGCCCTCACCAAAATCTTAAGTTTTAGCGTCAACTTTCTCAGTGAAATAACACTTAATTCCTCATAAATTAAAAGAACTAATATCTCATAAATAATAATAATAATAATAATAATAATAATAATAATAATAATAATAATAATAAAAATAATTAATAATAATAATAATAATAATAATAATAATAATAATAATAATAATAATAATAATAATAATAATAATAATAATAGTAATAATAATGATGAAAATAATAGTAAAACCCAATTTATAAGGCAACAATCAATACCCATACATACATATGTGTATATATATATATATATATATATATATATATATATATATATATATATATATATATATTTATATATATATACATATATACATATATATATATATACATATATATATATATATATATATATTTATATAAATAAATACTTAAATATATATATATATAGATATATATATATATATATATATATATATATATATATATATATATATATATATATATATATATATATATATATATTGTGCATATTTTCGATAATTTGACTTAGGTCTGATAATGAGAATGTTAGAAACCGCATACGAAAACAATTTTTGACCTTTGAAAGTAAGAGTCATGAAGATGAAATTTTCAAGACAAGTTATTGACGAGGAGGAGTAGAAATAATTATTCTAGCTTTGATTGGCATATTTAAGTTTTGGCAACTAGGAAAATCTATGTCTGATCGTCTAAGCAAAGAGAAGGATGTTTGTTCCCAGACGAAATTCAAGGTTTTAAAATAACCTCCATCGCGAAATTAGTCAGTCTTAGAAAAAAAACCCAAGGATTTTTCAATAACCTGTCCAAGGGACGAGATGTGGAATACGTTGAAGAATGCGGAAAGAGTTAGTCTCAACAAGGCACAAACATGTTGTCTCAATCACATACAATATGCTAATGGTGTAAGTTTGTCATTATTTGTTGGTTTGCATTCATTTGTCTCGAATGTTGCATGACTCATATATTACTTAAATTTGTTTGAATTACCTAGAGAGAGAGAGAAGAAATACAACCACACATACATACATACATACATACATACATACATACATACATACATACATACATACATACATACATACATACATACATACATACATACATACATACATACATACAAACATACATACATACATACATACATACATACATACATACATACATACATACATACATACATACATACATACATACATACATACATACATACATACATACATACATACATACATACATACATACATACATACATACATACATACATACATACATACATAACTTCCATCACAAAATTAGGCAGTCCATTTTTAAGCTATTTACTCCGAGAGTAGTAGGAAGTAATCTGTCCAAGGAAAATCTAGTGGTAGTCTTGAGAGATATGTAAACAAAGGTGTAAATAGACGCTTCTAGTAAAGGGGAAAAGAGAGCAAGGTATTGTGTCTTGATTTCACAAAAATTATTTGTTTTTGATACGAGTCTTGACAAACTTGTTTGAATTTATTTGTTCAAATGTTATATGAGACATGTATGCCAAAAACTTGTCATTATTATAATAATAAATAATAATAATAATAATAATAATAATAATAATAATAATAATAATAATAATAATAATAATAATAATAATAATAATAATAATAATAATAATAATAATAATAATAATAATAATAATAATAAATTATTATAATAATAATAATTTATTATTATTATTGTCATCATCATCATCATCATCATTACTATGTTTGTATGATGCTAGTAAGCAAATAGTAAAGTCATGAAGTGAATTCTGTTTAATTTATTTGTATTACTAAGATGTGAATTCTCTTAACATAAGAATTGGTTATACTGACATTAGTTGAGCAATGATGACTATTTAGCTATTTCATGTAAGTCGTATTTGTATTTGTGTCCTATATTAGTCAATACTGCATTAATGGTTTACTCAGTAGTGGTCATGTTGGTATTAGGCGAGAATAAACTCACTCGACGTAATTGGTGTGTATATCATACTTAAAGACAACTCTGTAGACAGAATTTCCGTCAAATCGAAGGATGAAGTTTCCTCTGATGACTATGATATCGACCAATTAGTAATGGTTGGCTGGAACCATTATAGGAAAGCATAAAGTTCCTGTACTACGTAATGTCTATTGAAGGAAGAGGTGGTGTATAAAAAATACGGTATGGATGGCATGGTTGTGACTCGAAACCATGTTAGCTGTTAGAGTCTGTTTGTAATACGATATGGTCAAACTCGAAGTGGATGAGAGGGAGAAGTTATTTCATTAAGGGAATTATGTTGAGTATAATGTTAGGCTGTATTTATTTTATCTATTAGGAAAATAGCTTCCACGTCAGAAAGTCGGATAGAAAAATTCCACATTCAATAGTAAAGACTTCTTGCAGATTAGAGAATTCTCGCCTGAAAGAATAACAAAGACCAGAGGGAACATAATACTGCTGACCCACCCAGTAAACTACGTTAGTTTTGGAAGTAGGCAAGCAACTATATCATGTTGTGCAGACATGCTGTATAATTAAGTTAGAAACTCTCGCTAAGTTTGTAATGAAAATATGCTGTATCTAAGCAAGCGGAACTGATGATTGCAATTCCGAAATTTGAATTAATTTACTTTCTACTAGAGTTATATCTTATAAATCGTCTTCTACACGTTTAATTTGTTTATTTAGTTGATGAAATTGTTATAGTCTGTATACAAGGCTACTGCTGTTCTATTCTACATCCCTGTGGCGAACTCCTTTATCCCTTCCATTAATTTCATATTTGAACATTCGCTTCATCGTGGCTATAATACTGAGGATGATCATCCTTCAGGCATACATAACCATCATTAAAGGGTAATAATGCTACCACGGTGACATTTAAATCGATGTTGCAAAGGTTCTGTGCAGACAACAGGAATGAATGACACGAGATGCTATAATTCTCATTGTTTGCATAACTCGAAATCCCACATGAGAAAACTGGATTTGCACCATTTGAGATGCTGAATATTTGACCGGTTAGGAACCCAGTGCAAATATTATTTAGGCTTTTTTAAGGGAGAAGATGGTGCCAGGAAGATAACTGGAGCAAGTATTGAATATGGATTAGAAGTTCGCTAACATAGGAACTTTTGTCGAAGATTATCTATGGAAGCACCTAAGTAAAATCAAGGCATTTCATGATCGTCACGTTAAGGCAAGGGACTTGATCCCTGGCGGTGAAGTTCCTACGGCCACGGATTTCAGCAAGGAATTCATTGTATAGACGGATGTTAGTAACAGTGTGACTGGTACTATGCTAAGCCATACAGTTGATGGTAAAAACACTCGGGGGCCTCTCTCAGCGAGACGAAATTAAATGGTTTAAGTACTTTCACTCGCAAAATTTTTCAGTCATAAAAGGCGGATGAATTTCAGACTAATGGCTCCGTATAGCATTGGGTCTCGGCTGCATGTGCAGTCCAAAACCTGCAGACCACGGCTACTTGTGTAATCCAGAACCCACAGTGTCTCGGCTATTTGCGTAGTGTCTAATCAGCTAATCGTCCATTAGTCGTGTCAGGTCTGACAAGATATTTTTGAGTTGGCAGAAATTGTTTTCGTCGACAGATCTTAACAAAAACAAAATTTATGTAGGGCAGGAAGACAAAAAGCTTTGTAAAATTTAACAAATATTGTCTTTCCCTAGAATACAAACGTGAAAAATGAGACAAAGAACTTATTGTACTGCGAATTAAATCCGAAAAAAATCCAAGAATTAAAGACACAATACCTAGTAATAAAAGTTCCAAATAAAACTCAGTTCAAAACCCGAAGAAATGTAAACTTGAAGGTGATTACGTGTCTGTTATATTTTGTGAAGTGCTGGTGTGTCAACAATCTCTTGCTGAATCACAGAAATTTTATTCCAGATTTAAATTTAGCATAATATCTTTATCTAATAATTTTTCAGAGCAACTTTGTATTTCCAGAGAAAATAATATCTTATCTCTTGAGTTCAATAATTGGAAGAAATTAAAATTAATGGCAAACAGGTCACAACATTATACAAATTAAAGAGCTAAATGTCAAGCACTACTGGTAAAATCCTCAACATAACCTTCTAGAATGACCTTGACCGTGATCAACATATTTACTCCTTCTTTGTCTAACCAAATAATAATGCTGATAATAAGCTCATACTCATGGAGAAAATGAAGATGAAGCTATTATTAGTTGTTTACATAAATGAAATCAATAAATATTCTTTTAAAAAAAAGATCAGGTCAAGCAGAAATGAACTCAGTTTTGGACAAGGTCAAGTCCAGCAAACAGTGTTACATTACAGTAACATGTTATGCAATCATAACAATGTAAAACTGACAGATAATGTAAAACTAACAGACAAACAATTAAATTATATACATTACAGGATACTTATGTGTTTAAGCAAGCTATCGCTGTCATGCGTATCTAACTCACTAAGATTAGTACGGAGTCAAATGTGAAGCTATGTGAGAGCGTGAATTCCCTTGTTTAAATTAAATAAACGGGGATTAGATTTTGATACTATAAAATGTATAGCCGGTGATGCTTTGCTCAAACTTTTGACTAATGAAAAGCAAATTAAATTCCTGAGAATATCCATATGAGCGTGGTTCTAGGAACATTCGTCGTCAGAACAAAAACAAGGTAAACATATCAAACATTAACTATTTTTAAAGCATTTTTGCTACTTCACAAGGCCAACTTGAAAGGATGTTTAATACTTTGGACTGATCGATGTGATATTTTATTATGGATCGTAAGAGATGAAAAAGGTTCCAATATTGGACAGGTTTCAAATCAAAGGCTCAATATAATGCGGATGATTTGCGCGTGAGGGAAGTGAAATGTTTGGGAAATCTGAAGCATAAGCTTTACTTGCCAAGGTCACTGGAAAACTTGTTATTGTGTTATTACACTTGAGCCATGTCTTTTTAAAGGAAAGTATAAAATAAGGAATAATAAAAATAGACAGTAATTGTAAAAGCTCATTCCCTAAGAGATGTGGGCCCACAAAATCCTGCAGATACAGAATAGACACGTTTCACTTCATGACAATATAACATAAATAAGAAGATTTTGACCTTATGTTTTATATAGCCTGTTCTTCCTAACACACTGCAAAAGGTTTCAAAGTCAATTTCATTGTTGTTAAAGGTCCACAGTGACAAATGCTATTTATAGAATATTCTTACTACTGTGTAATAAATGATGAACGTTGTAGAACTTGTGCTACATTTTGGACATTTGCAACCATATACAAATGTATACTTTTCTAATTAAAAAAACAAGAACAAAAGGAAGAATAAAGGCTATTGCTAAGCTAATGACATCCTTTAGTTTCCGGTATACAGTTTCGCATTTTGAGTAGGATTATGTGTCTATATAGAAAATGAATTTCGACATTTAAGCAAATGGGATTATCTGAGAGTTAAATAATTATTTTGGAATTCACATGATGCACCTGTCAGTTTGTTTCAGCATTCAGTACGTACCAGATCCTACCGGTATCTGGTTTGATAATATTATCACGTGATTCAAATTAAATACCATATTATATAGGTGTTTTCCTTGATAGGATTATCACGTGATTGGAATTCTATTTCAATATGTACTAGATTCTATAGGGATTTAACTCGAAAGGATTAAAGGATTATCAAGTGATTGGAATTCAACCGGCATCGGTGTCTACTTCGATAAGATTACCACGTGATCGAATCCAAAACTATGTATCAAATATTGGAAATGATTTAGATTAAGTTTATTCAGTCGGATTGTGTTGAAAATTGTATAAAGTGAAATATATCGAATTGAAAAACGTAAATGTTCATATGATATTTATAGGAAAGTAAAATAAGAAGGATAAGGCAAATGTTCACATGAAATCTGCAGAAAATTAAATCTTTGATCAAGAAGGACACAGGAAATGTTCACATGAGATCTTTGAAAAATTAAATATTTGTTCCAGAAGGATACAGGAATGTTCACATGAGATCCGTAGGAAATTAAATCTTTGATTAAGAAGGATACAGGGAGTATTCACACGAGATCTGTAGGAAATTAAATCTTTGATTAAGAAGGATACAGGTAATGTTCATATTAGAGCTGTAGGAAAACTTATCTTTGATCAAGAAGGGTACAAGGAAGATATAACATGGATTCCTATATCATGATCCCTAGCTTCAGTCACGGATTCATATATCATGCTTCCTAGATAGAGTCATTGATTCCTATGTCATGCTTCCTAGCTTCAGTCATTGATTCATATATCATGCTTTCTAGATTGAGTCACCACGGATTCATATATCATGCTTCTTAGATAGAGTCATTGATTCCTATGTCATGCTTTCTAGGATGAGTCAGGATGCCTGTTTTATGCTCCTTATCTTGAGTCACGGATTCCTATATCGTTTCCTTGCTTGAGTCAGAATTCCTATATCCTGCTCAGTAACTTGAGTCACGGATCCCTGTATCATATACTTTAGCTTTCGTCACTGATTCCTATATAATGCTTCCTAGATTGAGTCATGGCTTACTATATCATGCTTCCTAGGTTGAGTCAGGATTCCTATTTTATGCTCATTAGCTTGAATCACAGATTCCTATAACAAGTTTCCTTGCTTCAGTCAGAATTACTATATCCTGCACAGTAGCTTGAGTGTCAGGGGTATCAAGTACTTTAGCTTGAGTCAGAATTCCTATATTCTGCTCAGTAGCTTGAGTCACGGATACCTGTATCATGTTCCTTAGCTTTATTCACGGTTTCCTTATATCATGCTTCCTAGATTGAGTTATGGATTACTATATCATGCTTTCTAGGTTGAATAAGGATTCTTATGTCCTCCTCCTGTAGCTTGTATCACGGATCCCTGTATCATGTTCCTTAGCTTGAATCACTGATTCAGATATCATGCTTCCTATATTGAGTCACGGATTCCTACATTATGCTTGCTCGCTTGAGTCACAAATTCATGTATCATGCTCCTTAGTTTGCGTCACGGATTCTTATATCATGTTCCTTAGCTTCAGTCACGGATTCCTATATCATGCTCCTTAGATAGAGTCACAAATTCCTCTATCATATTTCTTAGCTTGAGTCAGGGATTGCTATATCCTTCTCTATATCCTTCTTTGTAACCTGAGCCACAGATTCCAGTATCACGTTCCTTAGCTTGAGTCATGGATTCTTATATTATGCTTGCTAGCTTGAGTCACAGATTCCTTTATTATGTTCCTTAGCTTGAGTCATGGATTCTTATATTATGCTTGCTAGATTCAGTCAAGGATTCCTATATCATATTTACTAGATTGAGTCATGGATTTTTATATCATGCTTTCTAGCTTGAGTCAGGATTCCTATATCCTGCTCCGTAGCTTGGGTCACGGATTCCTGAATCACGGTCTTTACCTTGAATCACGGATTCCCATATGACGCTTGCTACCTTGAATCTCGGATTTCTATATCATGCTTTCTAGCTTGATATATGGATTCCTATGGCATGCTTCCTAGCTTAAGACAGGATTCCTATATCCTTGAATTACAGATTTCTGTATCATGTTCCTTAACTTGAGTCACAAGTGCTTATATCATGCTTCCTGCTTGAGTCACGGATTTCTATAATATTCTTTCTAGCTTGAGTCAGAATTCCTATATCATGCTTCCTAGCTTTAGTCACACATTCATAAATCATAGTTTCAACTTATTCTTTGTTAATATTTTAATACAGTAAGTTGATTCCATCAAACTGTTATATTTTATATACCTCCCGGAATTTATATTGATGTTTTTTATATGTAAAATAGAAGATGATTAACGTTAGGCGAGGAGGCTAGACGAACATATGTATTTGGTAAAGGTCTTCTATAGCCGTGTTAATTATATTACTAATACGTCCTACATTTCGACACAGAGCGTTGCACAATTACAATTTAACTGTAAGAGCACTCTATCAGCTGGCTTCAATTAGCACACTTTAATTAGATGTATTTGTCCTCCTTGTTTGATACGCTGATGCTTCGAAGAAAATTAATGATTTTCCTGAAACAAATCAGACCACAGAATCAAAGTGGAACTTCCAGTCAAAACTGTTTGTGACTTCTTTGAGAAGTAATGTCATGGACTTTTAATTGGAAATGCTGTATTTTCCGCGCTAATATTGTGATATCAATCATTGGTGACGCATGAAAAGTAATGAAGATAAACTTTAACGACGTAAAGTTGAATATGGTGCGGAACTACACACGGCGACACATATGGCTGGGGAGTTAAAACGAAAAATCAGGAGATGTTATGAAAGACTATGACATATTCAACGCGGAATAAAGTCATTATGCATCGAATTCCTTTCCCAAATGTAGCATTAATTCCTCATATATTTCGTTGATGACATGACAATTGCAAATTGTGCAGGTATAATTTAATCAAAGTGGTCACCGTACGAAAATTAATTTACGAGACTTGAAGCAACAGTTTAAAATCTTTCCCGAGAAAACATATTGCGAAGTTCCATTCTGTCGAATTTAGGTATTACAAGGAAGAAATGATCATATTATCTCTCTGTCTCTCTCTCTCTCTCTATCCATGTCTCTCTGTATGTGTATCTCTAGCTGTCAGTATGTATAATATATAAATCTAGTCTTATTAAGTTAGTTACATTCTAGTGTGCATCGTTCGTTATCACTTTATTGCATGTATCTTAATCAATCACTGACACACGTTATCCCCAGCTGGATCTGGATCCAGTTAAACTGAAAATACAAATACTGTTATTCGCCATATTTTCTTTATATATATATATATATATATATATATATATATATATATATATATATATATATAAATATATATATATATATATATATATATATATATATATATATATATATATAGTGGGGGGTAGGAAGAGAGAAAGATAAGTAAATGCATGCAAATATTTTTTTTATTGCCAGCGCAAGCTCATTTACATTTAGAGAATTACTTCCTGTTTCGAGACTGAAGCAAAACTGAAACCTTGAATTGGTTGAAATGTTATGATGTACCGGTAGTATATAGGAAGTCATCTGATAACAGACGAATTCCGCGTAGAATGTATTACTGAAGAAAAAAAAAACTATGTATCTATCCAAGTATGCAGAAAAATTCTGAACGAGAAAAGGTAATGGATTCATTCAAGTCTTCCAATTTCAATAAATATATTGATATAACAGAATTTACATATATTCCTAATATAGTCCCTCTATTTCATTATACGTAATTATAACCAGCAGTAACAACAATTAGTATGAATTTATAATGATAGTGAATAAGAATATGAATAGGGGTAACATTAAAATCACAATAACAAGCGAATTCAAATAAACAGAACTATCCTGTGAAATGGACGACTATTTATGTCACAATAAATGTATATGAGTCATACAAACGTCAGATAGCTTAGTCGTTATGGAGACCAAACAAAAGTACTCTGTGACCTATCTTTGACTGGTGTTTTCCTTAGTACAGAAATTTACTAAGTATTTATATTGAAGAAATGAATGTATATTTTCTACTATGTTTACTTTCAATTAATATCTATAATGATAACATTACATACAACTTTTGGAAACCGAATATATAATATATATATATTGCATTTGTATTCGAAGCCGTTGTCAGTTGAAAGAATACTGACTGATGTGAACGACACCCGTATCTATAACCTTCAGTTGCACTACACCGTATAACACTTCCATATTAGTACACACTGCAATCAGGTATTTAAAACACCATGCATATTTATTATCATGAACAATATTGAGATTAAAACAACTACTGAATGCTTATTATATTATTATACTTTAAAAAATTACAAGTGTATAAAGAAATTATAAAATCATTGTCAGAAGTATCACAGTAAACATGGCCTCCAAATGAGTTGGTGGCGCGAGAAAATTAGAACATTCACAATACGGATGTGCCTTCTTTGCGTGAGTTAAGTGTATTATTACAATGTTAAATCAGAACTTACTGTAAGTAAATATTTGTTATATAAACTATTTTGGTGTTCAATTGTGGTTGTATACGCCGCATAGTGAAATCTGAGGTGCCTACAATAAACGAGTTGCCTGCAAAACAAAGATGGCGGACCTCGTAAAATTCATTAATCGTTATGCATAATATCAATCATACAAAATATTATTTGGCAAAACATCTTAGAGAACATAGCCTCACCTGTACATGAATCTAGGATATGTGTAACATGCAGCATTCAAACAATGTAAACAAATCATGTGAAACACAAGAGGTACCTCCAGCGCATACATTGCTTTAAAAACAAAGATGGCGGTCATCGTAAAATACACCGAACTTAGTACAGGATATGAATCATACAGAACATACTTTGGCAAAACATCGTAGTTAACATAGTCTCAGAACATCCATCTGTACTGGAAATTAGGATATGTGTAACATACATCATTCACACGATGTAAACAAACGATGTAAAACTAAATGCATGCAATGTTTTACATATACAGAGTGACAAGAACATGGTACATATATCAATAAATCACAACAAATCTCTGCCAAAAACAACATGATGTTATATTCATGCAAGACAGTATTTTAAGGTTCATTTTGCAATAAAAATGAAGTGGCTTATCTATTTGCTAATCTAAAAATCAAAGTTAATCACAATATAATTGAAAAAACAATCTTTCTGCTACCGTTAATTTGCAAACAGTAATTACCTGTTTTTTTTCTACTTATTTGATATGCAGATTGTTAGAAGAAAAAGAATTTTTGTTCTGGAAGAAATTAGAAATACATTCGAGTCGCCAACAGAGAAGAAAGCAGTTAGAAAGATAAACAGATAATATCCGTTTGTAAAACAGATAAAAAATACTCTTGACTTCCTTATAGCTGATGTTATGGATTTTGACATGATCACATTGTTTGATTTTAGTCGACAATATTGTAATATCATTCATTGGAAACGATCAAAAAGTAATCGATATAAATTCCAAAGAGGCACTAGTCAATAGGATACATGACTTTTCACTACAACACATATGGCTGGGGAGAAAAAAGAAAAATCCAAGAGATTAACAAGAGATATATTCCATGCAAAATAAAGTGATTACGCATCGACTTCCTTTCCCAAATGTAGCATAAATGCATTGTGTATTTCCTGGACGATGTACATAAAGCAAATTGTCTAGGCAGAATTGAATCAAACTGGTCACCTCGCCAAATATATTGTACGCGGAATGCACCAACGAATTGAAGTCTTTCCCCCGAGAGCAGATCGCCTGGCTCCATTATGTCGAATTTATATATCCCACTTCCATTGCCCACAAAAATTCGATCTGAATACATACAAATAACGCATACATACATACACACAGAGATGCGCGTGTGTGGAAAAAAGAAGTTAATAAAATAGATAACTAAAATGTACCTTAATTATAACTCTCCTATCTGAAATACACAGTAAAATTATAATGTAATTATAAAAGCACTTTTCTGTTAATTGGCAGTGTGTAATTATCAATCTTTGTCCTACATATTTATCATTCCGATTGGTTTGTTTGAAGAAAATTATTCCTTTTTTTCTGGAACAAATCAGACACAAAAATATTTGGTGCTAAAATCAGAGAAAAAAAAGGAGGTAGACAGATAAATATGTTTCTTCCATTGGTAAATTAACCCAATAAATACTAACGAGTTCTTGATACGTAAACACATGGACTTCGAAAAGATCATTATTATTTTTATCCGCCAATATTGTAATATCATTCATTGGAACCTCTTGAAAAGTAATCGCGATGCATCAATCCTCAATGATAAACATAGACTGATGTTTAGTCTAATGTAATTTAAACTCCGTACATTCGAAACCCCGTGAAAAACATTAATTTGATCCATTGCCTTAATGATAAACGATGCAGATACTACGATACTAATTGCACAAAATCTGTTTCATGCCTTTTATTATAAAGCGTCCAGAGGGATAGGAACAAAGCTGAAAAGAACTTATCTGTCTGATAGTTTCATTAGTTAGATATACAGAGTAGCTTACATTAGTGTGTTTATTTCTTATAGTCCTTAACGTCCAAAGAACCTAATCTTCTCATTAAAGTATTGTTCCGCTCCTTGTCATACTTCTTCCTTATGATCTAAGAAACACAACGCACTTTAAGTTACATGAATAATGTATCCGGCATGTAATAATTTATATTTGTAATCATGTTTCAAACATAAAAGACTTCACGCAGAATTTTGTTAATGATGTATCTTTAAAAATGTTTTGATGGCAAAAACCTACTTTTGCTGGTTTCCCTGTAGACTGGCAATCTGACAACCTTTGATTAATTCAGTTCCACGACCCAGAATGGTTGTTGTTCAGGCGAGGAAGGTTAAAAGGATTGCAAGAGTAGCCAAATCTGCAATGCCATACAAAAAAGTCTCTTTGTTCCAGCTCATTTTCTGAACTGCTGGCAGTCAAAAGTGTTTTGCAAAGGCTAGATAAAGCTTTATCTAAGAGGTGGTCTTGGTTCTTGTTTTTTTTTTTTCTTCTTTTTTTCTTTTTTTTTTTTTTTTGCATTACGATCTGATACTCCTATTTGCATTCTGCCATACTCAGAAAGGTCTAAAGTAACATAGTTATGCCACGTCTAATTACCTCCATAAACAAAATGATCCAATGCTTACAGTAAACTGCAAGATGGTTCAAATAATGGAGGTCAGATCAATGCATGCAAATTTGGCTCTTCAATTCTAGTTTCATTAAAAGGTTAAATAAATATCTTGTGAAACTTACTTGACATTTTTGTCAGGGAAACAAAAGTAAGCGTTTTAGGAGTTAAGAACATCTAATCACACACTATCGCTATATGCAGAGAGAACTCTAAGTGAACATGTACTCCACTATGATAACGGTGGAAATTTCACTAATTACTAAATTCTTCTCATCTCAACGCATTTATAACAATACATGCTCAACCTTTAGTAGAGACATCCAGTTTTAATAAATATATAATAATTGTTCCAGGATAACGGGATAAAGAAATGTTCGACATCCTGGTCAGATATATTCAAATTGCAAACGAAAAATGTAGTCGTTTGAAAGTTCACTAAAATTGATATTAACTTTTATCTACAAACAAGTATAGTATTTTTTGGCAAAAGAGCATTTGACTTAGTTTTTGCTTGTTCTTTTATCTGTAATTACCTTTTTTCTTTATTATTCTTATTTATTATCTTTTCTTCCTTTCGTTTTTATTTTCTCCGCTAGAATGAATACATCTAAAATGTATGAAGACTATTGACACTTCAGTATACATTTTTTTCTAATCAATCAAAAGGCGCTGACAAAAAAGTCCACATAAATATATAGTTTCCACTTGAATCATAAAAAATGTCAGTGACCTGTATATCCATATTTAGGCCTATTTTATCTTTTTTCCTTTCGTTTTTATTTTCTCCGCCAGAATGAATACATCTAAAATGTATGAAGACTATTGACACTTCAGTATACATTTTTTTCTAATCAATCAAAAGGCGCTGACAAAAAAGTCCACATAAATATATAGTTTCCACTTGAATCATAAAAAATGTCAGTGACCTGTATATCCATATTTAGGCCTATTTTATCTTTTTTTTCCTTTCGTTTTTATTTTCTCCGCCAGAATGAATACATCTAAAATGTATGAAGACTATTGACACTTCAGTATACATTTTTTTCTAATCAATCAAAAGGCGCTGACAAAAAAGTCCACATAAATATATAGTTTCCACTTGAATCATAAAAAATGTCTCAAACCATTGTACACATTGTGACTGTCTTATTAGCTTACTCATAATTTGTTTCCACCAAAGTCACAAAAATAATAATATAGATGTATGAGGTTTAATATATGTTTTCTTGCCATTGGACAAACATATATCTCAGCAAAATATTCATTCTATGAGTATCTTATAAGCGAGGATCAGCTAATTGTTAAAAATGTCATAAGATATTGAAATATATCGGTGGCAAAATAATGATAGCGTCACAGAAGCTATACCACTTTTGAAAAACTTTCCTTTTCCATTTAGGAAGTAAATTTTATATCCTTCAGACCGGTATATCCATATTTAGGCCTATTTTATCTTTTCTTCCTTTCGTTTTTATTTTCTCCGCCAGAATGAATACATTTAAAATGTATGAAGACTATTGACACTTCAGTATACATTTTTTCTAATCAATCAAAAGGCGCTGACAAAAGAGTCCACATAAATATATAGTTTCCACTTAAATCATAAAAAAATGTCAGTGACTGAACGTACATGAGCTGTTGTTATTTGATGTTCATTGTCACCCATGAAGTGTCGTATTTCTGTCGTAGTTCTACGTGCGTCGTCAGTGAGGTTAGTCTCAAGTTCTGTTGATGTCTTCACTGGGTTTATCTCGAGTTCCAATGATATTGCCAGTGGGTTTATCTTGAGTTCTATCGACGTTGCCAGTGGGGTCTATCTCGAGTTCTATCGACGTTGTCAGTGTGGTTTATCTCGAGTTTTATTGACGTTGTCAGTGGGTTTATCTCGAGTTCTATTGGTGCCAATTTGTCCATCACTGCAATAGTTATAGTGCTCAGGAAGCTGCCCATTTGCTGTGTTCATTCTCTCTGTAATTGTCACTCTATCGACAAGTCCTGTGGAAGCTGCCCATTTTATCGAAGCAATTATCAGCTTAGTGATATGTGAACATTAAAGTTGTAATATTTCTTCTTATACATATTATATGCCATATAATTGGTCGTATCCTGTGATTAATTGTTGATATTCATTTGCTATAATTGTTGCTGTCCTTGTAATTTAATTGTTGCTATCTATGTGATATAACTGTTGTTATCCATTCGTATCTGCATAAGGCTTTACAGTGCCCTAAACACTGAAAATGTTATGATATCCCTCCCCCTTCATACAAAACGTGAAACAAAAAAAACCCCAACAATTAACAGCTTAGTAGGTGGGAATATTCCAGTAATACTATCATTCCAAGTCAAAATACTTTTACACTCAGATCGAAATGGTCATTTAAAATTCGTTAAATTTTGTCATCAATAATTAATATTTATTTTTATTCTTCCCCTGTTTGTCTATTTCCCTAAGCATGTTCTTAGTGTGCCTAATGGGGAATCTGACCAGGTTATCTTGTGTTATAATTGTTGCTGTAGGTCTGTGTTACCGGGGTGCTGAGAGAAATGGTGACGTTGGCTTCCAGGCACGACAATGGTTCACTTGGTGTGATGGCCACATATTTAGACCGTAATAGTTAGATTATTGATGGAATAGAGGAGTGGACCACATAAAGTCGTTTCATAATCATTGTCACATTCTCAGTCACGAGCTGTAGAAATAGGAGATATTTCGTGTTCATCGCTTGGAGGCCTTGAAGGTGTACGCATCATTATGCAACATACATTAGCATTAACATGGATTTATAACGTTGGAATAAAGTAATATGATATACCAAGACTTTACCGCACCCTAATGTGATCCGCCCATGGCTTATGAATATACATATATGGTTTCAGCAGTAGGCTATTGCTTACATACTCTCGATTTCGGTGAAGATAGTAACGGGAAATAACTTTAATAGTTCCAGTTTTATAAACACCTTAAATGGTACACACTCTCATCGAACTCCTCTCTGTGTTTTCTCCAATCTCTGTTTCCTTTTCACCTAGACAGGACAAATTTAAATGCGTGGAAATCCGTAGAATGAGGGAGAAAACGAATTCGAGATGGATGAAACCCTTGAACCTGTTTTACACAAATTGACTTGCAAGAACCTGGGTCTTGGTAATGGAATTAGTAAAGGCAAAGTAGGCGGTCACTTTAAGGCTCTTGAGGGACGCCAAATTAGATAAATGTGATTTGTTCGAAGGAGGGAGGTGCAAATTCTTTGTGCTCCTAGGACGCGAAAATCCCTGAAGCCGACTCTCTGTGTACATTTTTCATTAGATTTATCCACAGTATTCACAATACCAGCAATATAAAACTACAATGGCCTATCGATATTATACAGTACATGTCTTGTTGAGGAAGCTCACACTTCCATTTAGTTTTAAATACTCTCTCTCTCTCTCTCTCTCTCTACTGCTTCGTCACGATCTAAGAGTGAAAATCTGCGTCAAAAAAGGAGCGTAGCGGATATTCGTCTGTGTCATGAGCTCATATCTCAACGTATGAATGATTGTAAAATTTATAAAGAAATTGACCAACGGACAGGGAAAAGAGAAAGAGAGTAGTGGAAAATAATAATACTGTTATGGTCGATATAAATGCTAATTACAATATGATAATGACTTAGATCAACTTGAAATGAATTTGAATGTTTGTATTACCCCTTGTCGGTTAGTAATTTAACTTTATATTCACACTGGATTCAATACACTGGCCAGGTACTGAATGTCTGTGCGTTCAGGATTGAAGATTATAATTATATCGTGAATGCAGTGCTTTTCCTGTTTCATTTAAACAGTCTTTCATTTTCAAATCTTATGTTTGTCTTAGAGATAGTTGATCAATACGAGCTAAAAAGGGAAGTTAGAAAAGGACAAGAGACAACTTAATTTACAATGAGGATTGTGAATACTCGCCACAGATACATCACTACATTTTGTAGTTGACACACTGGGCAGGGATATGAAAAGTTCCCTCACTCCGTCATCAGTTTTCTGTAAAACGTGTGCATGCTTTGGGCAGTTTGATGAACGTGCATGCATACGTAAAGTAGGTTTTTCTGTTGCTGAACCTTGTGTGCATGCGTACAGTAGTTTTCCAACCTAAACCTTGCATTTATGCGTAGGCTAGGGTTTTCCGTAGCGAAATCTTGTGTGCATGCGTAGAGTAGGGTTTCCGTTGTTGATCCTTGTGTGCATGCGTAGGATAGGGTTTCCAGTTTTGAAACTTGTACGCATGCATAGAGTATGGTTTCCAGTTAATGAAACTTGTGTGCATGCGTATTGTAGGGTTTTCAGTTGCTGAATCTCGTGTGTATCCGTAAAGTAAGGTTTCAGTTGCTGATCTTTGTGTGCTTGCATAGGATAGGGTTTCCATTTTTGAACCATGTACGCATGCGTAGATAATGGTTTCCCGTTGATGAACCTTGTGTTGTATTTGTAAGGTAGGGTTTTTCGATGTTATAGTTTAGTTTTTGAGATAAAAGACCCCACAAACATAAACACAGACACCCACAGACACACACAGAAACACAGTCATATGCCATTATAAATTTAGACATAGTTTTACTTGCGCACGTTTATTGGTTATTCAATAACACAATTTTGTTATATTTTAGTTTTTGAGAGGTAGAAGAGTGTGCCCTCTTATATCAGACATGGTAATCGTTAATTTGCATTTATCAGGGCCGGATCAGTGGACTTCCGTACCTCGCAGGGTAAAAGACCCCACAAACATAAACACAGACATACAGACACATCCACACACACACACACACACACACACACACACCCACACACACACAGTCACACGTCACTATAAATTTATCCATCGTTTTTCTTGAGCACGTTTATTGGGTATTATGCACTGTTTGAGTAAATCGTCACACAGGCTTTTGAGTTGCTGCCATTTCGAGGAAGATTAGATCCTCTTGAAATTTTGAACCATTCCTCCCCTCAACATTTGGCCTAATCCTAATCAGTTTATTAAAGCACGTATCATTCAAGCGCCTTTATTTAGTGTCTTCACCAACTCCAATCCAACCCGGTTTCAGCCTGTTACAACACATACACACACGTACGCAAGTACACAAGTGTCAAGTCTTTTACAGTGTTTATATAGACGTCTCAATTGTTCATAAATTTTAAACACGCAAAGCGTTCAATAGTGTTTGTATCCACGTCAAGAGTTTGAAAGTGTTTTTATGCACGTTTTGTGTCTGATAATGTTGATATACACATGTAGTGCTTGATAGTGGACATTGGTTTTATTAATGATTTAGATACTATAGGTTGCATGGCTCTATTGTACCGTTTAAAAGTCATTGCTTTCATCGGTGAAGTTTACGATATGTGACAAAAGTATACATAATTAAACCGAACATGCATCGATATGATCTATGATTTAAATAAGGTTACTGACTTTCATTTTAATAAGGTTTTCATTTTGCTTTCTTTTTACAGGATTACCTGAATTTCTTTAAAAACAGAAATGTAAGTTTCATGTGGACCAGAAGGAGAAAGCACGAGAAAGTTTGCAGAGAAGAGGATGAATGTACTCATTACCCTTAGGTACACGATATTCTATTGACTGGTGTACAATCTTATCCGTAGGTACAATATATATTCTACTGACTAGGTTACAATTTTATCCGTAGGAAAAAAGATATTCTACTGACTGGTTTACACTTGTGTCCGTAGGTATAAAATATTCTACTGACTGGTTTACAATTTTATCCGTAGGTACAAGATATTCTATTGACTGGTTCACAATTTTATCCATAGGTAAAAGATATTATATTGACTGGTTTACAATTTTATCTGTAGGTACAAGATATTCTACGTTTTGGTTTACAATTTTAGGTGGCGCTCACCAGTTATTATGTACTTTTGAGAGAGTCATGTATGTAAGGTGAAGTTGTTTGCATTTTAAACATGCATAGTGGAGAGAATGTTGGCATACCTATATCCTACTTTCATGTAATGTGGCTGAGATTTCTTTGGATATTGTACTTTTGGAAATTTTAAATGATTTTTAAGACACTGCTAAATAAAATGACTGCTCCATTGTGCTCCAAAAATCAACCTGAATTTGTCTAAAGTACACTATTCTTGGCAGCTATTAAAATATGGAAAATGAATTTTGCCAAACTAGACAATACCAGCTTCTAAAAGTGCAATGAATGAATTACCAAATACATAAAATGTAAAAAAAGTTATTTTTTTACAATTTACCTCTGAAGTTCGAGAAGTGAAAATGAGCAAGTAGAGCTAGCACTTTTTTAAAAGATGCACATCTGGAGTAAGGCCAAGCTGTATATTCTCTAACCCATATTACACCCATCAATCATACATCAAAATAAAGGGAATTAAAGGTTCTTTGAACAATACCTAAGGTTTACAAAGTCTCTTTTAAATAGCCAGTATAACTAGTGAGGAAACCCGGGGAAACTCTTTTTCTTTAAAATTTTAACCCTATGCTAAATACGAAACTGTAGAGCGCCACCTTATCAGTAGGTACAAGCTATTCTAGTGACTGATTTACAATTTTTTTCCGTAGGTACAAGATTATTCATTATGGAATGGGTTACAATTTTATCTAATGATAACCCACGAGTTATGATGTAGAAAACTGTTTGCAGTCTGAAAGAAATTATTGTTGTCAGCATCAAGTCATGTTACAAGGCGCTATAGCTTTCTAGGCGTATTTTGAAGGTACTAAAAAGAGTTTAGAATTATTGATTGTGTTCTTTTGTTTCATATGACATTTTGTTTTAAAAGAAAGATATATAATAGTCCAAGCATATAACCGTGCATGCTGGATTTTTCTTTATTTGTTTCATTGTTGACAATTTTTCAAGTCCCGGTCTTTGTTCTATCAGGTAGCAGATTCTAAACACCAAATCAAAATTGAATAGTTTTTGCACTGTCTCTAGCGACCAATTTTTATGACCAAATATGTCTTACTTGATTACTTGAAAAGCTACCTGATGATGTCTTGGTGATCATAAATATTTATTATTTTACATAAAATGAGAAAAGAAAATAACTCTGGTTCGTTGAGTTCTTTTATCTAAAAGAAATGATGGTTATTGCATGAATATGAACTATGCTAGACTGAAGACATTTTCCTATTTGGAAACAAAAATGTGAGGCATTATCCGAAAATACGACAAAATGATACTTGACATTATCTCGGCGGGTTAGTGGTGATAGAAAAACTATATATTATGCAAACAGGCGAAGATCTTATGAAAATAAATTTACTGATGAACTCACTTTTTAATGATTAACAAGGAACAATGCTTCTAACCGAAATGGTTTAAACATAATACTATTTATAGTATACTTACTGATAGGGAACTTTGATTTTCATTATTTAAAGCTAAACATTGTCTCAACAGAATGTAGGGAACTTTGATTTTCATTATTTAAAGCTAAACATTGTCTCAACAGAAATGTCCCTTTCATTTCAAAGCGTTATTTACTGGTTAAACTTACGGTCTATAGACAAATCTGAAAATGCTGTTACCTACCGTTTGCTGCAAACTTAGAACTTCCGGGGTGTACATATAACGGGCAGTTGACTAAAGATGTCGTTGCTTGTAAATAATATATACATGTATGTGCGTTTGTTCACATGCCTGTGTGTTGGAATGATGTTATTATTTATCTTAAATGCATATATTTTACATAGAATTTTAATTTTCATCATTGGATTGTTGGTAAAAACTATATACAAGTGGATTAATAGCATTCTAGTCTTTCAATGAATGTCTAAATGATAAGGTGAACTAGTTATACATGTATAGATGGGAACATTCTATTTAATAAAAATTCCCGAAAATACAGCAAATCACTCATTGATAATATAACATATCAGACAAATGATGGCAAGTGTTCGTTTATCGCCCAGTTTAGTTTCTTTCATTGATAATTTCACTCATTCAAGGATATGAAACGCGTATAAGGTCATAGATAAGCAGAACTGTAGCAGCAACAGCTACGTTAATTTTCTTTGGTATCCACATGGAGATTGTTTAATGTTTAATCATTTTGTTAGTGCAAGTAATACGTTAGGTGTATGTTAAATGTTAAAAATTGTGAAGTTAATATAAACGCAATCATGGAATACTAAACATAATTTAACTCTCATGTTTTCAGCATATATATATATATATATATATATATATATATATATATATATATATATATATATATATATATATATATATATATATATATATATTACCATCATTACCTTGTGAGTGTGTAAGCGGTCTATCTGAAAGGAGTCCGATTTTGACCGCTGAGAATAACTGATTCTACTGTTAAAGAAGGCACCTATGGTAATATTTTAATGTATATGCACCATGCATTACATAGGATACTATCATCATTTTAATTAATAAGGTCACTGAGCTTGATTTTACTAATAATTAGTATCTCTCTTATGTGAATGCACACTTATATTTCTAAGACAGAAACATTTCTGAGATAGGAAAAGATTGACTAAAATATCGTAATGTTAATGATAAAGACACACCTGGAATACCATATATTTTGTAACATTTGACAACACTTTAAGAGCTAATGGTGGTTGTAGTTCTTGCAACAATTTTCATGGCTGCTTGGTCATGGATATGGTCATCACACCTTGTATCAGTCTGACATTTTTTATCTTCTCGAGCTCTTTCAAAGTGTATCATTGATTAGCAATGTTTTAGTCTGTTGTACTTCACACTTTGATACAATCTTATTAATATAAAGGGTGGAATATTGAGATCAATACCTGTTGTGGTTGTTAAGTCTGATATTAAAATTCCTTATCTGCTGTAACGTCATCACATTCCTCTCAAAAGGACAAAATGCCATACAAGGTAGTCATCTCTTGTCGAAATAGTTTTCACTGTTACTTTCAAAGTTTTCATATTTTTGGGACTAATTTGACCTGTGTCCATCTATCCACGTGTTACTCTAACTTAAACAAAAACAACAATATATCAATATATTCCTTTCTTGGCACTCTTATAGTCCAAACAGATCAAATCGAGCGCTATATGTCATAACGTTAAATCTTGCCGGAAGTTGATTTCACATCCTCCTCCAATGCAAAAGAGTGCTGCTCTTAGGGCAGATAAATCACGTTTTCACATTCGTCTATGAGGTAAATTTTAGATACAAGAATACCTCTCAAACCATTTATCAATTTTCAGTCTGAATACCCGTTCAGCCCTTTATCATTTTCAATAACAATATTTGTCAAACCATTTATCACTTTTCAATAAGAGATTATTTATTTTAACAATAACAAATGTAAATATATGTAAAATGTAATTTGGTGGCATGAAATATATCCACCAGTTCTTACAGTACCTGGAAATACAAAATTACAATGGTTTTAATTTCCTGTTAGTCGAAGAGTGTTTGTGCAAAAATAACGTATTTTGATAAACATGATATAGAATTGTAAATCCATCTCGATTCAGAGTACAGAGTATATAGATTTTGTGTATAGTGTAGAACTGTTGTATTGGGAGTTACACATATAACAAAAATAAATGAGAACGTTTTAGAGTTCTTTTTCATACCAGATACTGTATGTGTATATGTACAATAAAAAAGATTAGGTGTTTTAAAGAGGATTAGAATTGGGAACTATATGTTTCAATCGAATTTGATAATAAAAAAGAACTGTATTTAGTCGGAACCACTATTATAGTTCCCGCAAAGAAATACTTGCTTGCTTTCATTCAATAACGTATGCATGTACATATGCATGTCCATAATTATCGATTGTAATGGTGAATTTGTACACAATGTATTATATATATATATATATATATATATATATATATATATATATATATATATATATATATATATATATATATATATATATATATATATATATATATGTATATAGCTAATTGGATCTGAGGTCAGAACAATGTTTTATTCCCTCGGGAATTCCTGGTCTACCTCATATTTCCCATATTCGTTTTATTAAAACTTAAGCAAGAAAAATTCGGACATTATTGACAACTTAAAATTTTCTGGAAATGAAATATTACCCAAAATCTTGCTTTTCTTACTGGACCTTAGTTAATTATTTAAGGCATTTAACATAAAAATTATATATTCCTACCTTAATAACTTTGGTGAAATCGGTATTTAGTTTGTCTTTATTTAATATTTGATACAATTTATTTATTAAAATTATTGATGGGTTTTACAAAGTGCTCATTTATACTTTTAGACTAAACCATTATTTTGGAACTATTGAGAATTCATTCAAGGCCACTTTGAATTATATCATTGAGATATATCAAGATTGTTGACACGTGAACACTTCCAGGTTAATGGAATATCATTACATTCAAGATTAGAATGTATTTATACTACTATTTAATGTTTTTACTTGTGATATAAGCTGTCGAATTATTCGGGATATAATTCTTAATCCAATGAGTTTCTTTCAAATTTTGTTTCGATATTCTTCATGGAAAATAAACCATTTATTAAAAAGTACAAACCTTTGTTGCTTTTCGCTCTTTTCTATTGCTTAGTTGCTTAGTTTAATATCATAGATTCATAATTATATGTAAGTATGTATGTATGTATGTATGTATGTATGTATGTATGTATGTATGTATGTATGTATGTATGTATGTATGTATGTATGCATGTATGTATGTATGTATGTATGTATGTATGTATGTATGTATGTATGTATGTATGTATGTATGTATGTATGCATGTATGTATATATTTATTTATTTATATATATATATATGTATATATAAATATAATTATGTATTTATATATATATATATATATATATATATATATATATATATATATATATAAATATACAGAGAGAGAGAGAGAGAGAGAGAGAGAGAGAGAGAGAGAGAGAGAGAGAGAGAGAGAGAGAGAGAGAGAGAGAGAGACTGTTCATCTGAAATGATCTCACTTTTGTATATCTTACTCTGTCTCGCTGGTTAAAAAATGATTTGATATGCTATGGTTTTAAGCCAGGAAACCTGTATCCTGCAAAAAATATTATATATGTAGAACCTTCATAAACTACTGATAGTAAGCTGATACACAACTCTACAAATACATGTTGATATCTACAAAAAAGCGAGGGTTTGGCTGAGAATTTACTTTCACTCGACAAGTCAAAGCCCTGCTATTATCCTAGCTGTAAATCGTACAGTTTTGCTCTATTAATTTATGACTGGAAAAAGACAAAGAATTTATTGAACTGGTTGAGAGATAGAAATATAATTTGACATTATTTTGCTTGAAATCGTATCATTTCTTACAGGAAGTATGATATATGCGTCTATATGTTTTAGATTTTCCTTGATTTGTTTTTTAAACTACCAGGCTTTGTCATCGACCTTTTGCAAAAGAAAAATACTTGAGTCCTTTAAGTTTTGTTAAATAACTTTTTCAGTACCAAAAACGTTTAGTAAATTCAATTGTTACGTATATGTAATTTGATTACTTGTGTGTTTGTTTCAAAATCTTTTTTCATTTTGTTTTTATTTCATTGCATATTATTGTAATATTAAATATATTCTCTGGATTTTATTTCTTTTTTTAGAAAATCCAGTTCATTTCTAATAAACAACACTGTTGCTAAATTGTACCTTTAGCTGACCTAGTTCTGACCTTGGTTCGGAAATTTGTAAACTCCAAGCTGAAATGATTGGTTAATATCAGGGTTATACTTCGTTGGCGTGATCAACATGTGTAAATTACGCCTTTTTATTATTGGTTCTCAATTGAGGCTACACTGGTCTACGTGATAAATGTCTTGTTTTAGTGACCACGTGACCTATTGCATGTTCTTAAACCGTGCTTAAGAGTTACATTTATAGTGATATTTAGTGAGTCGTAAAACAATACCTTTGTAGTGCAGGAGTATTTTTGTTTGTTGCTAGATGAGTTTGTTTCTGAGTTTTTTTGTTCTTTGGAATTAAGAAATAAAGATCTGAAAACTACATAACGTCTTCATATTTGTAAAAAATTCTTGGACAAAGACATTTAGTAGAAATTCTTTGGAATTCTAAAGCCGTAATATTATTCCTGATTCACTAATTCAACGTGGAACTTGTGACAAATCAATGCTGCATTTATCTGACGTCATCGTCCACCATCTTTGGAATATCATCGATATTCGAAGCCGGATTCACTTATAACTGTTTAGTGATAGGACTTCTATTTTTCAAATCTAGGATTAATATTTGGATTATTTTCACAAACCATTAAGTTCTATTTTCTATTTTTACATTGTTTCCTAGGGAAATAAACTATTTTTGTTAATATTTACAAAGCTTGTTAACTTCACTCTTTTTTGATACTTAGAACAAGCCGAGATTTTGTAACACAATGTGTTCTTCTTCATCAGCTATTGCATTGTCCATACTAAAGCTGTTCGTGGTCAGTATGAGGTAGAAGTGGTGGTGTTCCAGTATGGGTTGTACGAGGAACAAGTGGTGGTGGTATAGTACGAGTTGTACGAGGTAGAAGTGGTGGTTCAGTATGGCTTGTAAGAGGTACAAGAGGTGGTGGTTCTGTATGGGTTGTATGAGGTACAAGTTGTGGTGGTTCAGTAAAGTTGTAGGAGGTACAAGTGGTGTGGTTCATTATGGGTTGTAGGAGGTACAATTGATGATGATTCAGTATTGGTTTGCAGGAGGAACATGTGATTGTGGGTTACTATGGTTGTAGGAGGAACAAGTGGTTGTGGTTTATTTTGGCTGTAGAAGGTACAAGTGGTGACAGTACTCCACCACGAGGCAATGTCAATTCATTTGTTAAAATAAATGATACAAATCTTCAAAATATTTATAATTGTTCGAGTTTGCGAAACCTGCAGCAACAGTGTTGTCTGGAAATTATTAGTAGTGTGATACGCTGTGTTTTGGGAAAAAAAAAGCTTGACGGGCTGTGTCTTTCTTAGAACATGTTTTATTTCTTTCGTTAGTTACATGCTTTTTTATCCAAGTTGTAAGCTAACCATGCAGCAAAATTCGACACCGTATTTAATTTTTGAAAGATAATCTAGGACGTGAATTGGTGGTTTGTAAATATTTGAAAAGATTTTAATGTTAATGTAAATATTGATATAAATATAAATTACTATGCCAATTGAATTTATATTTAAATTATTATTTTTCTGTTTGTAATTGGCCACATGACGTTTGATATAAGAAGGAATATGGCATGTTTTAGAAGCCAATCGTTGTAAATCTTTATCTAGCTTCGATAACATTTCCTAGTAGCTGTTATTAAAAGGTAGGGTTATATATCAAGCAAGGGGAAAGAGTTTGCTTTTTAAAGCACGATATGAATAGTAATAACAACGGTTGATATACCCAGTGCCATACACAAGCGCAATTCTAGAAAAAAGAAATAGCCTGGTTTAAACAGCATAGACTATTGTTTTTTTTTAAAAAAATAAATTAAAATAATGACCATAACATTATATCACTGGGATGATCCACTATGACACTCTACGCTATATCACTGTATAACATATCGACAACTTCTGGCTATTACAGATGGGACTACGTATTCTGTTATATTTAAGAGGCTTATGAAAGAAAACTTCTATCTACATAAACGTGGATATTTTGTTGATGAAATCCTCTGATCTGATAAATGTAAATTGGAATATAAGGATTAAATGACCATAGTGATATATTTATACTTATATAATAATATAACAATATTTACTGGAGGCCCCGAGTGAATTAGTGATCTAAAGAGCTGTCTGTTACGGATCACTGCCATCTCACTTCTGCGTGGGTTCGAGTTTAAGATTCGACGAATGTAGATATGTGAGAAAGCTTGCCAGTAGCTTCTCGTGGGTCGGTGGTTCTTTCCGGTGATTTCCCGGTTTCTTCCTCCACTATTAATACTGGCCGCCATGTATAGCCTATCGTGTGCTGAAAAAAGGCGTTAAGCCCCAGAACCACAACAACCACAATATTTACTGTATCAGAGATAGAAATATGCAGAGCAAGAGGAATAAAGTCAGAACATCTTTGCCTTTGATTGGCTCATTTCGTTCACTGAAAACAATATTTTGCGACAACTGCTTTTACATGTACGTTTACATGCTTTGGGAGATTCATAATTGAAATTAGAGCCATGCTCATTCATTATAGAATAATTAAGTCCATACGTGCGTCTCAGAGAGAGAGAGAGAGAGAGAGAGAGAGAGAGAGAGAGAGAGAGAGAGAGAGAGAGAGAGAGAGAGAGAGAGAGAGAGAGAGAGAGAGAGAGAGAGAGAGAATAATTTATATCTGGTACCTTTCACCATTCGAAGGCCTACACTCTTGTTACATTTCTAACCTTTTCGTGGTTTATGACTTTCAGTCTGCCTATATTGTAAATACAATAGTTCATTAGTTGTTTATTCAATCCAAAAGAACCCAGTTCTGATACCAAACGTAACAGGATTTGACCTGAATGGATGCTTGGATTAAGTGACAATACAAGACAATGATGAAAGTTGGAAGTTTATGAAATAAATTGATAAAAAAGTATATCCATTATAATATGTACAGTGTCATTCTTTCATGCTCCAAGCGCTCCACTCCTTTGATTACTTATCACAAACAAGAACAAATGGGAAAAAAATGTGATTCATATGTTAAAACATGAAGGTAAGATCCATATAATCTCATGTAATAACAGTAAGATTCGGATAACCTGATGTAATGAAGGTAACTCAATTGTATTCAACTGAAACAACCTCATCAATTGAAACAAATATGATTAATTGAATCAACATAACAATTGTACCAAACACATGGTTCGTGGCCCAGTCATTTGTACAGCCCGTACAATTTATAACCTCGTACGACTCAAATATTAGGTAAAACATGCAAACGAAACATTTTGACATGGTTTACGCGATCATCGTCAAACCACACAATTCTCCTGAATTCTTGGGTTGTACCACACTTGTATTGGCCATACACACCCGTCATTGGTCCACCAGGCGCACAAGTTTACAAATCCGCAGTTCCGTCCTTGTATGGTCTTCATAGTCACCTGCTTCCATCGCCATACAAACAGCCAGAATGGCAGCTGCTTGATATACCCGCACACACACGCACAGCTAAAATAAAACCAAACTGGTCATAATAACCGGTTACTGAATTAAAATCTATAGATACATGCTACTAAATTAAACTCTTAAAAAACAACTTGTAACAATTCAAAAATTCAACATAACGTTTCATATCTGAGTATTGGTACAGGCATCATTTAATTCCACGATATTAAAACAGAATATGCATCACATATCAAATTAAATAAAAATGTAACACTTAACCCTATGACTGGATAACAAAAATGGAGAACTTTTGTTGGTGTGATACCTTTCAAATTAACATCATATGAGGTAACCCCCACCAGTTTCAAACGTGAAATGATTTTATGTATTCTTGTGTTACGTTTATTTACATTTTTGTTTTATGAATTTTAATTTAGGGTCTATACATCGCCCTATTCTAGTCTTCAAAATAGTTTTAAACCTGAATGGTTAGGGAATTTTATTTACTATTAGTGATCCTTGCCAGAGATCACTATTGTCCTATGTGTGCTTCATGCTTGTGATATTTGTTTCGCATGTTATCTGTGTGTTTGTAGGACTGGCTTAATATAGGTCAAATTCTTAAGTTATTAGTTTTGTGGTTCATATGTGGCTCTGGAAATTCGGTTATATCTGTTACCAAACTTCTCTGTCTGTAGAACCTGTATTAATTTAGTATGTGTAGTACAGAAAGAGAATAGAAAGAAAGGAAAGCTAGTACATTTGGCATAATTATATTATTGGGTGTGTACATGTAGAATATGTTTCTACGCTTCTTAGTGTTCGTAATGTTTTTGCTTGGCTTTGCCTTTGGGGAGATTTGGTACAATCAGTACCAGATCTATATAACGCATGTGAGTCATGTAGCATAGTATCGTACCGTTATGTTCTCCTTATTCCGCATGGCCATATTTGTATCTTTGTATCTTTGTTGTTGTTTTGTTGAGGTGAGGATTAATCACAAGGATCTAAAAGCATTTAAATTTAAATTAAGAAAGTACACTCCTTGACAAGATCCAAACGACGACTGTGTCAATTAGAAAAGATGCTTGCTTAAAATCACCAGGGGGGTGAGCATTATTAGTAAGGTTAAAATACCCGTGAAAACCATGCTTTTAGTGCCTCTTGCCGTAAGCGATCTACGATGAGATCTATGCTAGTTAAGTCGCTTAACTAGAAATATAATTATCCACCCTAGGAAACATTGTACACATGTATGATGAAAATGATCAAATCGCTCTAGGGCGAAACAAAGTTATTTCTTGCCTTATTCTGTGACACAGTGGTGTATATTTTAAAGTATATCCCTGCAAATGGTTTCATGCAGAGTTCACAAGAACGTCTCTTTTAAAAACCTGTATGAACTTCAAGTCAAATTTGAGTTACATATTTCTGAAATTATATTTATTGTTATAATGGTACGAATTGAAACAATGGTACTTATATAATTGTTACAATGATACATATTGGTACAATGGTACATATTGGCACAATGGTTCTTATTTGTACAGTGGCACATATTGTTAAAATGGGCCGTATTGGTACAATGATACAGAGTATATTGGTACAATGGTAATTATTAGTACAATTGCGAATATTGGCACAGTGATACGTATTGTTACAATGGTGCTTATTAATACAAGGGTACAAATGCACATAGGCTGCTCCACATCAGCAAGAGTGTTAAGAATGAAATACACATCCAAAGAATCGTTGCATTTTATCCCTTGAAATGGGAGGGGAGAGGAGGTGAAAGACTGTAGTGTCAAATTACAATAACAAAACAACTTCATATGCATCTACTTTGCACCAGAAAAAGTGTTAACAGTCTAATATAAGCTTGTAATGTAACGTCCAAAATAAATTTGAAAAGTACAGTGCAGTATGAATTCGAAATGCGGTCAAATTAAAGTTTGAAAGGTTTAGTGCAATATAAATTTCATAAGTACAGTATGATATAAGTTCCAATATAAGTTTGAGTATATGTGTAAGTACAGTATAATACAAATTTGATGATTACAGTATAAGTTATAATATGTTATGAAAATACAGTCTAAAATAAGTTTGAAATGTACTGTCCATTATAGAGAAATTCAGTAAAACATAAGTTCGAAAACTTCACTCCGGTGTAAGTTTTAAAAGTGCAGTCTAATATTTGAAGAACACAGTCCAAAAAAAGTTTAAAAAGTGCAATCCGATACAGGTATGAAAAGTGTACTTTCATTATATATTATAGGTCAGTCGTTTCTTTACATTTTGTTTCCAAAACATTTACTTAATGTTAATTTCCAGTAGACGATTTGCCTCTTTCATAGCGGATTATGAATGTGTCAGTTCCATATACAAATTGTAGCTCCTGTTAAAGGTAAGCATTCTGCTGTGGGGTGGGGTTGGGTGGGGTGGGGTGGGGTGGGTGGGGTGGGGTGGGGTTGGGTGGGTGGGGTGGGGTGGGGTGGGGTGGGGTGGGGTGGGTGGGGTGGGGTGGGGTGGGGTGGGTGGGGTGGTGTAGTTTTGTGTGGTAAACTACACGAAAATAAATTATAGCTTATACGCCCCAATCTTCCAGATTTCTATTAATACCTGGTCACATTGCTGAGGAAACAAAAACCTACTAATATGGAAATGCGAAAGGATGCTAACTGCAATGCCGTATATCTACTTTTTAAAGGCATCTCCTAGCTTTTCATAACATATTACTGGAAATAAAAAGTGCAAAAGACAAGGCAAAATAATGCTTTCTTGGACTTGCCCTCTGATTCTATTTATCAAATCGTATTGTATTTATCTGATGCTTAAGACGACGATTGGGATGGGTTTTTTTTCCAAAACTGAAAAGAGACTCGTATGACAAACAAATGCAGACAACTTTAGCGACAGTTACATTTGTTATAAGAAAAGCTAAAATCTAATTTCAACAGAAAGCTGACGTGAACAACGTTGATCAATATTAAATCGTTTTTTTCTAATAGAATATTCGGTTCTATATCTAAAAACTTGCGTGGAATGTAAGAAATTAATCCTTATCATAATTTTGTATATGAAACTTAGATTGAAAATGTTAGTATAGATTCAGATCCATAATTCGTTTATCAATGCTGTTTTGACAAAAACAAGAAAGGAAGATCAATGTGTGATCTGTACAACAAGATATTTGATAACAAGACAAAAATGGTTTCTTTAAACTCAGTCTTTGTAAGAGAATTGCCAAATTAAAACAAAACCCACTATGAGTGGCCAGATTTATATTTGTATTGACAAGTTTGTACTATTATGAATTCTTATATATGTATAGTGTTAAGATTTGATACCTTGAAGATGGCGAAGCGTTAGTCACTCAACCTTTTACAACCGGGTTCCATTTTCAGGTGTAAAAACAACTTCAAAAATTACCGTTGTTAATCATGAAACTGTTTGGCCGCAGGTATGACTAAACTTGTATTCACTTACCTTAAATCTTGTTAGATCTCTTACTGTTGTCAATATTTGCTGAGAATGAAAGTCGGGGTCACTGTTCTCTGCTCTAATTATCTTATTTTATGAGTTCAGAATTAATTAGGTTCCTTCTTAAATAACCTAAACCCAGGCTATATCCGCCTTTCTAACCTGATCTTTTGATCTGAGAGGGCAGGGCGGTTTGAGTTAAATATGTTTCTACGAATACAAATCTGATGAAAAACATACGGTATTGTTTTAGCTCCACTTTACCAATTAGAAAGGTTTAGAAGCTGCAATGACATTTTCAAGTATCTTTCAGATATTCAACCCTGATAAGATGTGCATAATACGTCTTGACTGTTCTCTTCAATATTTCGTTGATTGGATAATCCTTACCCCCCCATAAATATTAGGATATAGATCTAATTAGCGCTGTATTATTATTATTATTATTATTATTATTATTATTATTATTATTATTATTATTATTATTATTATTATCATTATTATTACACTCTAAATTATTTGGCAGTGCTAGCCGGTTGCTTTATATATATATATATATATATATATATATATATATATATATATATATATATATATATAATTCGAGGATAGCACGTTGCTATGTGTACATTATTATGTGATTACTGATTTGCTATTTATACACTATTAGAGGTTAATTGATTGCTATGTGTACATTATTAGGGGATAGTTGGTTGCTATTTATACAATATTAGGGGATAGTTGGTTGCTATTTATACATTATTAGGGTATAGTTGGTTGCTATTTGTACATTACTAAGGGTTAGTTGCTTGCTAATTATACATTATTAGAGGATAGATTGGGGAAAGTTGGTTGCTATATCCACATTATTAGACGATAGTTTGTTGCTGTTTATACATTATTAGATGATAGCTGTTTGCTATTTATACATTATTTGGGGCTAGTTGGTTGCTTTTTGTGAATTGTTATAGATAGTTGGCTGTTATTTGTACATTATTAGAGGATAGTTAATTGCTTTTTACACATTATTAGATGATAGTTAATTGATATTTATACATAACTCGGGATAGTTGTTTGTTATTTATCAGCCTACATAAATAAAACCGTTGATGCACCGTACTTTGTCTCTCAATCAAAACCCTATACGTAAATTTATTTATTATGATCCATATATCTCATGATTAAATGCAGAAAAATATATAACCCATCTGGGCGAA
The DNA here is from genome assembly GCA_016746295.1 of Potamilus streckersoni. Classification (NCBI taxonomy): domain Eukaryota; kingdom Metazoa; phylum Mollusca; class Bivalvia; order Unionida; family Unionidae; genus Potamilus; species Potamilus streckersoni. The sequence continues at coordinate 36,768 of JAEAOA010001808.1, read as the reverse complement.
ATATAGGGTCACTGTTAAAATCGCATGCCAACTGTGGCTATGAAATTTTTGTTTTCATCACTGCGTCTAAAACAAGGTAGGTCCTCATAGATGAGATAGAGTGATATAGGAATTTGAAAATTATAGGCGTACTTATCGTGGATGCTTTACTACATAACTGTTCGCACCTGAAGACTATCGGCGTAGGATCCAAGGTCAATTAAGATTAGGAAAGCTTTAGACAACCCATATTGAAGCATTCAAAAACTGTGTTCCTAATCATATTAAGAATCATGTGGAAGAGCATAAGACTGAAACCTTGGAAAATCCTATTCTTGCTGCCGATGAGTACCCCTTAACTCTTTAAGTTCCTATTGTAAGCAAAACATTCACTCAGCAGTCTACTATTAGAAAGATATTTCAGATTAATACGACTCTCAGTAAAACTCGATCTGGCACAAATTCTAAAAAATCAAGCCTCTGAGAGACTTGATTCAAAATAGTTGTCTCTGCCTACGTGTACCTATTGCAAGGAGAAAGGACACGTCATTTCTGATTGATTCAAATTGATATAGGCATCAGAATCAAAATAGACCTATCCCAAATGCTCTTATTTCTAAGAGATCAAGGTCACCGTCATGTATTGAAAACAATACAGTTGTTGGGTCAAAAAAAAACCCAGGCTGATTTTATTATGGAGAATTATGAAGTATTCATGTCGAAGGGTTCTATATCACTCTTGGGTGATTCGGCTAATCCTATCTCTATTAAAATTTTAAAGGATACAAGAGCTTCTCAGAGTCTTTTAGTGTCAGGTGTTTGCCTTCTTCTGAGAAGTCTTGTTATAATGAGTGTTTTCTCATACAGGGAGTAGATTGCTGCTTTGTTAATGTTGCTCTCCATTCTGTAAATTTGTCATCAGACATAGTTTCAGGATCTGTGACAGTCAGCATGGTGTATAACCTACCCGTTGAGGGCATTCATCTGTTGATAGCCAACGTCCTAGCTGGAGACAAGGTTGTGGTTAATCCACTTGTAACTGACAACAAGCTTTCTTTTTATCAGAAACTTGATCCAATTTTAAAAAGAATACTCCGATATAAAAACAACTTGTGCAGTTACCAGAGCTATGTCAAAGAAAGCTCTTGAAAATGATTTTTTTTATTAGGAAGATATTCCTTTAGCTGACACATGTATTGGTTAGGCTTTTCATGAGGTCACTTTCACTTCTAATATCGATCAGTCGGATGGTATTGATCACAGTGATTCTCTTTTAAATACTCTTTTTCTTTTATCTAATCAGAATGATAAACGACAATCACTTGTTGTCGAAGAGGAAAAAGATCCTGAGATCTACTGTTTGTTTCAGAGAACCGTTAGTGAAATTGAGGCAACTGAAGTACCTCTCGGTTACTTTATTGAAAATAAAATTCTTATGAGAAAATGGAGACCTTTCGAGGTACCTGCTAATGGCGAGTGATCAGTGAACTATCAAATTGTAGTTCCAAATTCGTAACGACAGAAAATACTTAGTTTGGCCCATGAAACTCCTCTGGCTGTTAATTAGGGATAAATAATGCTTATAAGAAGATCTTGATTCACTTTAGTTGGCCAAAAATCAAAAGTGATGTTTGTAAATTTTGTAAATCTTGTCATACTTGTCAAATGGTAGAAAAATCCAATCAGAAGATAAATAAGGCTTATCTACAAACCAATTCCTGCATTTGACGAACCATTTAGCAGAAATATGGTAGATTGTATTGGTTCCTTACCTAAGACCAAGTCAGGCAACCGGTATTTGTTGACCAATATGGGTACGTCAACAAAATTCACAGAGGCAATTCCTTTGAGGAGTTATATAGCAACAGCTTTGATAAAGATTTTTACTCAATTTCTGTACAATTAGGTCAAAGATAAACTTTTATATCTGGGCTTTTGCAGCATGTTATGCTTGAATGATGGTAAACGTTAAGTCAAGCCGACCAAAGGATGAGAAAGACATATACAAAATATTTAAGTCAAACCGACCAAACGAAGAGAGAGAGAGAGAGAGAGAGAGAGAGAGAGAGAGAGAGAGAGAGAGAGAGAGAGAGAGAGAGAGAGAGAGAGAGAGAGAGAGAGAGAGAGAGAGAGAGAGAGAGAGAGAGAGAGAGAGAGAGAGAGAGAGAGAGAGAGAGAGAGTGCAAATTTTTGTCGATCTATGAAGAGCACATTAATTTGGGCAGGTGAACGATTAATTAGATTCATGGGGACCTGCGCGTGTTTAAATCACCATAATATACAGATTTGAAATGTCTGTCATGAGATGAGTGATTCTCAATGAAGCATTCGTTTATTTAATCGTCAGACAGACTGGAAGGATTGGGATAACTTTTGATTTTGTATCGGAATTGTCAGATTTCAGATGTTTCATAATTAGTCATTTGGGAATGTAGAGGTCTACAGACTACAATTTGGCGTGTAAAGGTGGAGTTATAGCTAAACCGGATTGGTTACGCTAAATATGGAGCGTGATTCCCACACAGAAATTCTTTGGTTTTAAATTATTCCATCGTAAAATATTAGCCAGTCTATTCATTTTGTAATGGAAAACAGGTGTAGAAGACTACTAGTTTGACTATAGAATAAATTTATACGTAAAATAATTATATATGGAATCGAGTGTCTGGACAGTCGACGGACACCATTATTGCCCTAGAAGCGAGAGAATCTTGGAAGAAAGATATGTGCGCCAGTCTCATGTACTTCATTGATATCGATATAATGATTTTCTTGAATTTATTTGCTTATATTTGCATGAATTATTGCTTATGTGTGCATGAGTGTATTTATTTAAATTCATAGATCAATTTTCTTGATATGAGTATAAATATGTTGAATTCGTTTGTCTGAATTCGTACAATGATCTTCTTTTTGAAAGTCGAACGAATTGGTTGCATTTTGTCTTCTTGATTATTATTTCTAGCCTTAATTTAGTTGACATGAGTTACTAGAATCCGTGTGAATTAACCGTACTTAGAGGATTTCACGCCAGAACAGATGTCTCGGTAGATGATAATGTGATTCAAGTTGAAATAGCCATTAGGAAGTCCATTAATCGTATTAAACTAGATTTGTTTATGGTTTGTTAGCTTGACCAGATATCTGTTTGAATTTCGACAGAAATATATCTGACATAACGAGAGTGTAGTAATGATTGAATTCCAGTGGGATATCTGACAAAAGATTTAAGTGGCTTTTGTGTTTACTTTGAAGAGTGAAATAGCTCTACGGGATGTATACATGTACCTACCTATCGAAATATCTACATACCTACGTCCTTACATATCCGCATACCCACACAAATTTCGAGGGCCGAAAGAGGCGAGAAAACAGAGTCTGAAGAATGGAAAAGTGGAAAAGATCAAGACGAAAAGTCACAGTGAAATTGAAGAATAGTCACCTTGAATTTGGAATGAATCAGAAATAATTAGGTTATGAAGTTGTACAAGGCAATGACTTCGATCGTTCCCTCGACTCTATGATGAAATAGTTATATCATTTAAAACAGAACGTTTATTTATATAAGCTACTTTGGGATTGAAATCTGGTAAATTATTTATTTCAATAGGAAGTTATCTTTTTAATGTAATAATGTATTATCATAATTTTTATGTAATTGACTAAATTTTTGTCTTGTCATGTACGGCGGCTCCTATCATTCCTGTTTTATGTATCTGCTCAGATCTCTTTCTATTCTCACTTTAGATTGTCAATATATTAAAATATTTTAATTATTACCTCTTGTTGCTTCGTTGTATCGGTAAGTTTCTATTCCAATGTGAATAAAAATGTTACCTTAATAAAGAAAATAATCAACATTTCAATATGCAAAGGTGACTGTAAATAGCAAAAAATAATAGAACTAAATTTTTTTAGCGGACACACACACACGAATAGATGTGAGTAGTTCATTCAAACTGTAGTTATTCTTGCACTCCGCTCAAGAGCAAATAATTGTATTTGTATGTGATATGAATAAAAGCCTCGTTATATATATATATATATATATATATATATATATATATATATATATATATATATATATATATATATATATATATATATACATATATACACATATATATACACATATATATATATACACATATATATATATATATATATATATATATATATATATATATATATATATAACATACATACATATATATATATATATATATATATATATATAACATACATACATATATATATATATATATATATGTATATATATATATATATATATATATATATATATATATATAACATACATACATATATATATATATATATATATATATATATATATATATATATATATATATATATATATATATATATATATATATATATATATATATATATATATATATACATATATACATATATATACATATATATATATGGAACTTACTGCAAACCTATTACTATTGTCATTCATATAATCTAAATAGGAAAGTTCTTAATTAGATGAACTTTATATATATAATAGTTGTTTTATGAAAAATATTTTATATCATTCTGTGCAAAGCTAATCAGAAACAGATGGTGTGTTCATACCAGATCTATAGTATAGTAATATTTATTCAGAACTAATTGACAGGGAAGAGAAATAATTCAAAATATATATTTGCGGCCTTAATCGCAGTGACGTAAATTCAAAAGAGGGAAATTAATGACTTTCAATAGAGACCAACATTTTCGCTTCTGCTTTATTTATTGCAGTCTTGTGGAAGATCTATAAATGGCATTAATTTTGCATTTCAAAATTAATTTTCATGCACTTATATAAAAAAATAATAATTGCTTCACTTTGTTCATTTCGTTTATTTCTAAGCAGTCGGAATACATGGAAATATGTCAGAAATCTTAATTCATTTTGCAAAGAAAGATACATAATCTGCTAAATAGATTTAAAAATTCATTTCAGCCCGAATAGTTGATTTTGCATGTATTCGTGTATTTATTTTGGCACAGAGACCGCAAATGGAGCAATGCATAACATCTAATCGTCTTTACTTACAGCATCCCTGTGAAGCAGCTGCAACAAACAAACTCCAGTTTACTCATGATTTGAAGTCACTTTCATAATGCATGACATTCTTAAATAGTGGCAATATTTTTAATTCGTTCTGGGTAGAAGTGCTCTGTACAATAAAGTTATAATTCCTGAACAGCAGTTTTAACACGTCTATGTAACCAGTTGGACCCCTATTTACTATTTGGTATCTTTCTCATATACCAGAAGGCTGCACTTGCAAATGATGGCGACTTTCAAATTGTCTGCTTATCAGCAGAGCCTTCATAGTAGGATTTAGCTGAAACATCGCCTGAAGCTATATCAAGATTGAATGGATCACGTGGTAAGGTTTGGATGGTGTGCTCCCTCTAAAAGTCGGCCAAGACGACGGATTTATGCTTTAGTGCATTGTTGTGGATAAGCTAGATATATCGGGTACCGGTTCATGGAGGAGTGATTTGGTAGTATTTCACAACTTTAATTATTTGGTAGTGTTCCACAGCTTTAAGAATTTTGTAATGTTTCGTAACTTTAATGAGTTGGTAGCGTTCCACAACTTTTGATAACACTTTAGAGGCACAAAATGTCACTTGACAAAAGCAGAGTCGGGCAGATATTTACACGGCTGGGCATTTTGCAACGAAAATGATGGGTATATCTCTCTTTATTATCCGGTCCAAACTTATTTTCTTCAATCTGGTTAGGAAAAGAAATACGTGTCATCACCTGTGACAGCCTCACTGAAAAGTATTTTGTCACTATCAAGGGAGTAGATGTTTGGCAATTGTAAAAACTGTTTTTGACCAAGCCGTTTTCAACTGTGGGATGCATTTTGCTCAGACGATACTGAACTCAAATTGATCCTTAATATGTAAAACAAACTGCTGACAAATTCACGTTCATGATAATAGCAACGTATTATTACTTTGTATGGAGAATCTTCATGAATTGTCCTCTGTCATATGAACCACACCTCCCTTGCTTGTCGCAGTGATTGGTCATTCTGAATGTGGGCTTGATGCTCGTTTAATTTGTGTAGGCACCCATAATATAGCTTCTCATGAAAATCATATTCGGTACCGTAAAGCAATAGTAAAATTCATTACAGACCCCTATAATCGAAAATAATAACACGATTTATAGCGACAAATGGCATATACTGGGCGATATAGCGACACGACTTATAGCGACAAAAGAGTTTGGGTAAGGGTTAAGGTTATATAGCGACAAAGAAATGGATTGAGTTTATATAGAGATAATAGGAATGGAACAGGTGAAATGACTTCACGGTACTCAACACTTGCAACAATGCAAGTACCGTGACGTCATGCCACCTGTTTCATTTCAATACACATTTGTGTGCATTTACGTCAATTGTCTGTGGATAGTAAATATTTTAGGCAAAGTGAGAATAAATATCTTTTCGAGGCAATTGAGTGGCCCTGGAAAGGCCTCTGGGTTCTTCAGCTTCTTTTATCTTCTCCACTTGTTCCAACAGCTCCTGACATTTTGAATGATTCCTTTCCTCAGGAAGACCCATAGCTCTAGTCCTTGATTGTACTTTTAGTTTACGTGGTACTGGCTGTGGGGACGTACTCACAACAGGCTTGACCTCACACACTGGCCTCATCATGAGGTGAGACGGGATTCATTGCTTTTTTCTTTTTCCTCTTCTTTCTTTTACTTCTCTTCCTTCTTCTTTATCATTACTTCTTCTTCAATAGCTTCCATGGCTAGCTCGTCCAATAAACTTCTGGCATACTCCTGGTGCATTTGGAGAGCTAACAAGTTTGCAGCTCTGCTATTCATTTTCTCTCACATTAATAGCTCAACGTTGTGTAGCCAGACTGACACTCCTCTGGCTTTATATCCATAGAGCACAGAACTTTTAAAAGGGTCACTTTCATGTTTTAAAGAGTGGTAAGTACTTTTTGTAAAGATTCCACAAGGAATTGACTGGTAAACGAAATCCCAGAAAGCATGTCACTAAGACACACACCACACTTAGACCTCAGTTCAATGGACAGTGCTCGTTAAAGGCGATGGTAATCCTCCACCGTTTGAATATTGTCATTGATTTCCTTCACGCAATCTGTTTATCACAAATGATAAGGGTGGGGGCATGATAGCTCATTTGTATATCTCTTTTTGTCGGAAACAGTAAGTGTATTTTCTGGCGCACCAGTGTCGAATCTAACAATTTGAGTCACTAAGTTGCACATCACACACCTTTCAGAAGTTTCCTCTTGAACTAAGTTTACATTGTGTAAAAGATTGCGGTAAACTTCTAACTCTTCTTCTGAAATTAGTTGCATTACATTTACCTGGTAGTAACACAAATCAGTAACAAACAAGCACTTCTCGCCCTGGGACAGTCGAACGATGTCTGACCACTAGACCGTTTTCGTCAGAATCAATTCTCTTATAGCCTTTACGTACCAATGGTTCAAACATGGGTGATGTAACGGATACATTTGCATTTTTTGTGTTTGACTTTTGGTGGTTTGAACAACTCTCGGAAAATGCGTTCTATGAACTCCACAAGCAAACCACGAATATTCTCTTGTCAGTTAAATACTGTTTCTACAGCGACAGTGACAATCACATTGAATAATTTCTGACCACAACCATTCAGGATAATGGTTAAGAATGTTAAAAAATCTTATGTGAACGGTCTAATGCGGAATATTAAAATGTACGCACCCAAGATCAGAAGAAATCTGACTTGGTTGACTATTTTTTCACTTTCCTTTTTGTGAATTGTTCGCCATAAAATTTCTACAGTCACAAATTGAGATTTTGCTCTAGCAACTCAATGCTAAATTTCATTATAGATCTTCTCTTGCAATTCGATTGGCAATAATTTAATATTAATTTTTACATGGGGTTTAAATACTTGTCTAGGACTTGTCCAACCTTTGACTCCTAGCCAAGCTGGTGTCTTAAACGACATGGTTTGCCACTTCAATGATGATGTCCCACTCATGGTAGGTAGTGACAATCCGGAGACCATAGAGCGTGTTCCAGGTAAGAGGAATCTTTCTTCTCCCACGCATGAAGTGACACACCACAATTGAAGCACTTGATTTTATCGCTTTCGCCCAAGTAAAAAAGAAATCCGGCTCTAGCTAATTAATTGTGGGTAGGTCCCTCAGATAGTTTGACCATTTTCATTGTAAGGTTTGTAATCGACTTTCAAAGTCAGAGTATTCAAGAAAATGCACAGGGAACGAATATTTGTCTTGTACAGCTTCATTTCGATAAGGGTACGGAGAAATCCTTAGGACTTTGCTTAGTTTTGCATGTCCGTAGGGTGGTAGCCACATGGATTCTCGTGGATATGGACATCCACCATAAAAAGTGTACGATGACGAGTGGCATTATTCTAGTATCCGTCAGGTTTGATACGCACGTCGTCATTTCCATGGTAGGTGTAGTTATAGAAAAGTTCCCATGATAATGATGTGGTACTGAATCACTGAAATCAGAGCGTACGGCATCCCCTCCATCGCAAGGTACATCACCGCACTTGAATTTGCTCTTACTTCATATGCGATGGGTATAAGGATTCATTTTTCTCTTTTGGTCTTGGTATTTACAATGAACTATTGGTCTTCGATGTTGTCCCTTTTTATTTGCTGACCAATATCAGTACGGTAAAGTGCAGTGATTGGGAAGCCGAACTAGCTTCTAGTACACGATATGACAGACTTTTTCTAAAGATCGACTGACGATTTGATGTTTAGGTAAACTTACAACCTTATTTGGTTGGTAAGTGGTCACTTTAAAATTTCCATCCTTTCCAGATTGCAAGGCTTTTTTTTAGTATACCAACGTTTACCACTTGACTGGTGAGATAATTGATAATCAATCCTTTCACTTTAACCTACGTGTGCATTTTTTTCTTGGGATCACGGTATTCGTAGCCGTAATGTTTAGTACAAACACAATCAAAACTTAGAATCTTATTGTCAGGATGCTTGTCTGTTCAGGCTTCTAGATGGTCTCCATCGATTTTAGGGTGATGTTGACCCAAACGATCGATGTAGTTGCAACTGTCTGTGTCAAAATACAGTGCACGATCTCATAACAGCTATAAAGCTTTGTTCAATTTTAAGAGAGCATGGGCTGTCACGTAGGAAACCTATGACGAAATTTTCAAATTCGTCGGCTTCTACAAAGTCCGGTGCATCTTCGTATTTGACTAAGGGCAAGTCCTAACGAACGGCGTGTACGTGTTTCATGTATTTGCTTTTGTCGTGAATCATCTGACGTTACGGGAAGGTTCTGTCAAATATTGTCTTGGGTAAACGCGGTCGTTGTGACATTTTACCCCAACAACAATTTAACATCACTTTGGCAAACGATCGACTTCCTTCGTGTTGTCCACTTGGACTAAAGTGATACCCTCCTGCTCCCAGTTTTTCTTTTTGACTTTCTTTTGGCCTTCGGAATTGTGGAGCCAGGAATGATGGACACTTCTTGTTTAAATTTCAAAAAGGCATTCACGTAGTCTGTGAAAATGACTTTCTGAGTCTTGTCGCCTTTGTGGCATTTTTCTTGTCTTGCGAAATTTTGTACACTTCTAACAGTTGTCACATGAGATCCAGAGCTTGAAACAATTCTACGCTGATTCAAGTTCCCGTCAAGGCGTGTTCTTTGTAAGTGTGCTGACACCTTGATATTGTTTTCACTTTTCTGCACAAGAACGACACAAGGGAAGCATCCTTGTAAATGATGTGGTAAAACGGGATAGCTCAAGTTCTTGGGAGGCAAGACTTTGCATTTGATCAATCCTTCATATTGTCGAATCTTGTCCAGGTCAGTTTGTTCCGTCAGCAGTTGTGAGTGCCTTGTAGGAACACACGACCAATTATTTGATTTCTTCTAATGTGTCCTTGTCGACTTGTTGCAGCTAACAGGTTTCAGACGGGGGTGGTATATATCCACTTCTCGCAGCTTTACTGGCATTAATAATCGCTGAAACCCCAGCTGTTGCAAAAGCAGCTGCGTTTGACGATGTTGGAACCGCTGATGGAATAGCGTTAACGAAAGCAACCTGACAGGGAATAAAAACCTCCAAAAAAAGAAAAAGGTTTAAGACTTCCAGGGGCCCTGCCTTCGTGGTACAGAAGAGGTCTAAGACCAGGGCTAGTTCGATAATTTTTCCTACAATAGTTCCACTATTGAATGTTGATTTACTTGATGTTGCTAAGCAACTAAATTAAAAAACTTCAGAGGAGTTTTATGCGCTATCAATTACCAAAACGACCTAACAATACTGAAACTGGTATTATTAATCTTGATAAAACTCTGGACCAGGCATCCATTGGGTCAGATATACAATTGATCCACGTGGGATTGTTTATCTTGATTCGCATGGGTTGGTGACACCAACGGATTTTTTTTCATTATGTCAGCAATAAAATTGCTCCGATCTGGTATTCAATGCTACCAACACAAAAAATAACTGATTCTCCAATATGGGGTCGAGAAGTACTTAATATAGTTGATTCTATATCAAAATCAACAGCGCCACCTCATAAAGTCGTGCATCAATACACTACGATGTCGTATTTGATCCGACACTAGTAAACATAATGGTATATATTTATGAAAGATCTTCTCGATGGAAGAAAGATCAGAAAGTTGAGTTATCTAAATACGCAACACTTGATCAACTCAGAAATGAAATAGATGATTTATTAAATATCACGAGTGTGGATCAAAATGAAGTCGTCGTTTTTCTTGATAAACAAGGGCAATTACAAATGAGCAACATACAGGATGTTCTTATACGAATTCCCACCGCGGTTATTAGTAATATCGTTAGTTTTGCTGATCAAGGAAAAATACAGGATTCTGGTAAGTCGGTTAACGACTATGTTAAGAAAACTGGAGATGTATTTACTAGTGACATAACACTGTCAGGAAAAGATTACATATATTGGAAACCCAACCGCAGATACAGATGGTAAAAAATAAAATACGTTGACGATAGCAATATTAAGATCGCTAGCGATCAAAGAACAGCAAGAGCAACAATTAACGCTGGAATTAACGCATTCAGAAGTGACTATACTAATCACATACAAACGTTTCTAAATTTTCGTAGAAATATGAGCGGATTCATTAATGAATTTTTTTGTTACTCCAGCAACGGTTGACATAAAAGTCGTTGACATTAACATGAAATTAAGCGATAGCATTAGTGGAATTCCTGATATCATTGAAAAACGAATATTTTTAAAGTTCCTCACAAGCAGATCATCAACATTGCCCACGTTTTTTTCATCAGTCGGCTATATGGACACAACGACATAAAACCATCAATACACACGATGGAAAACGCTGGTGTGTATAGGTTGTCTGTGTTTAGCGGTGTAGAATTTAGAATAACTACCACATCTCCATTAACTAATAATTTTTTTAGATGTGTATCTGCAATGTTGGATAAGGTTTTTGAAGAAATGTTTACTCTGGAATCATCTAATAGAGGTAAGGTCTCTGCTAATTACTGGTGGTGTTTGGAATTTGTAACTAATGCTCTTCAATTAATTACCTAACGTTATTAGTATCATGAATCTAGTGCTATGGTTACTCATCGACGTTCAACGTCACATATACAATCAGACGTGTAAAAAGTGTCTGAATGTCCTAAAAATATCATTGACGATTACAGTGTGAAAGTAAAATAATATCGCAAACGCATGGTCGTAATTGATATAGACGATTACTCGGTTTCTGCTAATGTTGCTGAAACCGGTTTTTTTATCAATATTAACGATGACTATTCCTTCTACGGCAACAAGATGCGCAATGTATTTTCATTATTATCGCTTAGAAAATATATACATGCGTGGGTGATAAATTACGCGAGCACATGATGAAATTACACACTAAATTGTCCTCGTATCTTTCGGAGTACTTGAGCGATGGAAAAATATATGATGAGGAGGTCATAACGATAATGAAAAGCTATGATGAATCATTCATAATTACTAGTAACAATAACCAAAGCGGAAAAATGGACAATTAAATAATAACGATAATAATACTGTCAGAGTCCTTGACAGCGTCAAGAGAACTATTGCAGCAGATCGTTACCAACACAACGCCATAAAAACCTACTATGATATCAGTAAATTCGACCAATCCTGAATTTTGCGTTAATTTTCCATCTGCAATTTCAGCAATCGAGATAGCATTACCATAATTACACATTTATCATAGCTCGTCAAATGTCAGTTTGAAACCATTTGGTGGATTACCAGCAAATAATTCACTGGTATTTGCGAATAAGAATAAACTGGATCGAACACCTGAAAGGCAAGTTCTTGGAATTTCAACGGGCAGTTATGAATAGGAAAGATTAATGATGAGTTCCAACGAAAATTTAAATCTATCACAGGAAAAGAATCTAAAATAGCGTTTAACTGTTTACGAACCAACACTATCAACGTTGACTGAAATAAATACTCCTGATTATGTTGTAGATATTAATCAAAGTTCGATTAGGTCAGTGTTAGAATGTCCTAAAGTTGCACCGCTTTATAATGGAATTTCAGAACCAACTGAATATGAATTTAAAACGAGTGAAGAAAACTTCATTAAAAATCCAGACTATCAAAATAAAATTTCATGGAGATATATAAGATTTGGTTTTCCAAACGACAATAGATATTACATTGCCGATTTTGACGGTAAAATGACCCCAAGATATTAGATCAGCATTTGATTTCGTCGTAAAAGCCAGGACGGGGATTCCCCAGAATGTTGATGAAATATTTTTAAAAGAAATTTCGAATACTCTTAATTATACTATGAAATGTTTAATGATTTAAGAAATTTACTTAATTTATTACCACAACATTATGATGAGGGTGTAAAGAGTCAGATAATAGAGTCAATAAAAGACTTAAATGTTACTCGATTTATGCCTCACCAATCGAAGAATTATAAATGATACAACTAATCTTAATGAACATACTTACACTAATCAAGAGAGTAAACAGTAATTACTTGATCATTATAAAATAATACAATGACTTACAAACATTTATTATACAGATTTAAATAACGCTGAAATAAAAATAAATAAATCACTAGTGATTTTATTGAAGATTATTATCCAGGAGTAATTGAATCATAGAGAAAAAGAGTCCCACCATCGGCTATATTAAAACATGATAACAACCCATTTGGTGCCAGGTATCTCATATCGCCAGGCATTGTAAATATAACAACAACAATCGTAGTTAATCTAGTATGTGTTAATGTGGATGGTAGTTTTTATATAGATCTTTCAAAGTCTAGCTAGGATCAGCAAGAGTACATATTATATACATTTTCTCCACCCAGGTGGTTATTTTTTTTAGATCCAACTAAACCCATGTACTTGAGTCTTCATAATCCGTTATTATCAAAAATACATTTTAAACTTACAGACCAGAGCGGACGCATCTTGGACACACAAAATAAAATTTTAAGTATAAATATGTATGTGAGATCATAGTGCGTTTTATGTCACAATGCGAAACAAAAAATATTCGAATCTCACTCGGATCAGAATATATATTTTTAATAGGCAGAATATAAATAGTATCAGTTTTCCCAAGGATTTTGTTTAGCATTACCACAGTCACTGGTTGTAAACACTCATTATCGTTTTCATTTTCACAATGTTTCCTTATCTGCCTTATACGAAAGTCATTAATCTTTGTCTGTTCGTATTCGTGAGATAATTCTCACTTAGTTTTGTCAATAGCGTTGGAGAGAGGTACAAACAGCTTTACCTGATTATTCGTGACTCTTGCCAGCAATTTTAAGATTGCCTGGTGGATAAATTTCATGAATTTGTAATCAGTTGGTAGCGTGAACCTGTTCTTGTTTTTGCATTGCTGTAATGCCTAAAAATCACAAGAAATTTTTTCAGGATTCAGATTATCAGATATATTTATTCCGTTATGTTGTAAGTTTTAATCGCAGAAACAATAACATTGATATTCTCAAAATTCATCTTATAATAAATATTTATTTAATATAAAAATAATCAAAAAAAAACAGCGCGGGATGACATGCAAACTACCATTTCACGAGTTCTATCAAATAAACCTAATGAGGCTCCGAATCCTTGTGTAGACATTATACTCAGGAGAATTCCTAGATATCCGTGACCAAAACACTAGAAACTCAAAGGATTGTTTATATACATTTAGGTCTTATTTTAGTGACCAACCAGATTCTCATTGTTGCACAAGGAGAATTTCTACATATTCGTACAGAAATTCTAGGAACTCAGAGGTTGAAAGTTCATTTTGATCTGGAATCTCATTAGGTTTATTTTATTTTCGTGATTCTGTTTCATGAATGACCCTTGTGTGGGGTGTCTCTTTAGTGAAGTTACAAGGTCCCGGTCTCACATCATCCCTCGCTGTTTATTTTTCATGATGATGATGATATAATATGATGATATAAAAACCTTTTCTTTCTGTCAGAACCACCAGCCCCAATGATCAACCAATGGGTGAGGCAAAACTGCATCCACCACGTGTTGACGTATTGGTTGGTTGTGCTGATTCTTGCTGTAAAATGTGATTTTATTTTCCAGTGTCTATGCATATGACAGAAATATATAATTCTGTATAACAATGATATAATAATGAGTCTGTGCGCAGTTTACAAATCAGCCGTTACTAAGGAGATATATTTATTGATAGCAGGTTCTCAAACGATCTTTACGCATTAGGAATTGGCCACACATATTACGTGTAATATTTATTATACAAAATAAAAACACAGTAATCCTTTTCTGAGCAGAAGCACATTGATGATTTCTTAAAAATGACCACAGTTCTCTGAAAAAATGGTACTTTTATTTTTTTTCAGTTTCCAAGCATTATATTATAGTAATATATAATTTGATGTAATTCTGCATAATAAAACACAGAACCTGTACACTGGATTATAAAATCAGCTGTGCTAAGATATATTCATTTTTCAAGCAGTCTTAATGTCTAAAATTAACTTCACTGCAGTTAGAAAACAGATATTCACTTTGAAAAGGCAGACAATAAATGTTGACCGTCTGTGCAAGATAGGAAAGTTGTACGCGTTCAGATTTTATATGAACAAAGTATAGATTATTATTATTATTTATACAGCAATGATATTATTTTTAGTTTTTGTTTACTGCAGGACAAGTCACCACATTATATATAGAAAAAGTTTCCGATTCCGCAGCGAAGAATTTTTATTTATCTGAATGCGTTCTCATACGTGAAGTGTACAAAACATACTTACTATTATCCATGCCTGTGTCTGTGTTCTTCAGAGAGTATGATGTTCGTAATATAATATAATGATTATCGCACTTTCTGAATGTTAATCTCATACCGTATCTGTGCTTGTGAAATCACCATATTTCCCATAATAAAATGTAGTGATTCCGTATCGAAAAAAATCATTTATCTGAATGAGCTACCATAAGTGAAGTGTACAAAACATATAAAATATTGACCGCGCCTGTATCTGTTTCTGGAACATAACCCCACCCCGGACGTCTTAAAGTTCGTCAAATCTTATAATATTTTCTGAATAACGTACCTGTTACAAAAGATCTTATTAGCTAAATAATACCATGTACTTATGCTTGTGGTTTCGTAGTATAACAGCGGCAACTGCAATACTAAATTTTATGCTTGCCTTATTTGTTTTATTTGTTTTTGTAACCCCTTCTGCCGTTCGTTTCACTGAGGGAGATGCTCTGTTAAAGTATTTACTAGCAGAATAAATTGACTTGAATATAATTTCTTTCTCAGACTCTGTACTTATATATTTAACAAGATTTGCAATTAGTATACATCCGCTGTTTGCAGATCTACAGTTTTCACTTTGCGTGAGGAAATTTGACAGTGAGTTGTCAAGTTTATCGCCACTGATGTGATCAACTCATACCAGTCTTTGATTGGTCCAAAATAACACATGAGTATGAATCTATGGGATAAATAGTTTGTATTTCCATTGGTATTAAACGAAAGATGACCATTGTTGTTAACACTACCTACTGGATTTTTCCGTCTACAATTTCTGATGATGCCATCCCGAGACGCTCCATAATTGGTGATGATTGGATGTGACATAAACTCATTTTGATCCATTTTTATATTAAATATTATTTGCTTAAATCATTGTTCTGAAAACCTCTTATCTGGGACGAGATATTCACGGTGTCGCTAGAAGTACTAAATATTTCTTGATTGGCTGTTACTAAAGATACTGCTGTGCTAATCTGTGGCGATCATGGTCAACCGCCACCATTTACTGGATCGTCTCCACATTAGTGGCTGAAAATATATTTAGATTATTACGAAGAAATATCTGATGCCCATAAAACTTTTGATAAATCACTGAAAGAGTTTAGAAAGTTAATAAGACTACAGCCATATTAAATACAGTGGGAAGTAATGCGTAAAGTAATTCCAGAAACACTCACTAATGATTTTTGGAGTTTATGGAGACCTGCTGATTTGATAGTTGAGAGTAGAGAAATAGCTCGTGATGAACTGCAAAAGAAATTTTTTATGTTACTTAAGGAAACATTTCCAACGTTATCTGTATCTTTGAGTTATCGTCCAGCAGATGCTAGACTGATTGATTGATTGATTGCTATTTTATGGCGCATCAGCACTGTGAGGCTATTTAGCGCCAAACATAATTTTATATCTTTTTACATTTAAAACTGGTAAAATAATTGTATCGACCCGCGATTGGAGACCAAACAGTTAAAGGTAATGCGATAAAATTGGTAACGATGGTAAATAATTAAAAGTTTTCCGATCAACAGGGAGTGCAAATGTATGTTAACGAAAACATATGATTGGCAATTAAAATCTATTGATTGCATAAATATAATATAAAACTGAACAAGGTGATAAAAAAGCTATAACTTATGATAGATGTTTGCTTCCTTAAGGAAGTCTATAATGTTGGTAATGTTAACTGTATCAAAGAGCTCCCTCATGTCTTGCACAACGTAGTAATGATTACGCGTAGGTTGAAGATCGAAAAATTCCAGCATAAAGAGATTAACGGTGAATGGTTCATTACAAGCTATGCACTCTCGTAGGTCTTCTCCTTTAAATTTGTAGGAGTGTGTTAAATGAGTATGACCGAGACGAATTCTTGCAATGACTACCTCCTCTCTACGGACGTATCTGTAGGAAGAGGTCCATTCTCCTAAGGTTGGCTTGATGGCATGAAGTTTGTTATTCACGGCATCATGTCATGATGCCTGCCATTTCTGGCGTAAAAAGTCTTTGATACAACATTTGAAATCAGTATATGGTGCTTTAAAATCAGTTGGTTCTTGTAATAAGGTCATTTTAGCAGCACGGTCTGCTTTATCATTACCCTTAATTCCTACATGGCTGGGTAACCAACAGTATACTATATTGTGGGAGGTACTCAGCTCAGTATGCTTAAGGAGAATATTTGCTAATAATGGATTCTCCAGTTTTCTGTTATGTAGCGACTGAAGTACAGATAGTGAATCGGAGAAGATAATGCTGTTTAAAATACGCTTGCTTGGAATGTATTGCAAAGCTAGGTCTATTGCTCTGATTTCAGCTGAAAAAATTGACGTACCATTTGGCAAGCGAACATTTTTATGTATTTTTCACTACGGAAGGCTGCAACGGCCTTTTTCTCATCTTTTGATCCATCAGTATATATTCTTGTATAATTTTTGAACTGAGAGAGGAGTTCATGGTAAGAGTTGAGGAAGATGGACGGGTTTGTTTCCGATTATTTTCCATCGTGTAGCGTAAAAAGTACCCTTGGTTGCTTAAGTAGCCATGGAGGTGTTTCGGAAATGGTCGTGTTCAGAATTTTCAAAATATCAACTTTTGTACTATCAAGGAATGGTAATATTCTAATGCCAAAGGTATGTATGACATTTGGTTTATTGTCATATAAAGTTTTATATTGGGGTTCAAAAACAGCCGAAAAAGCAGAGTTCAGAGGGTTTGATTTTAATTTGAGAGCGTATTGAGCGGAAAGCATTTCTCTTCGTTGTGATAAAGGTGGTTCGTTCGCTTCAACGAGTAGGCTTTCACACGGAGATGTCTGATATGCTCCCAGGGCAAGTCTTATTCCCTGATGATGGATTGGGTCAAGCATCTTCAAACAAGACTTCCTTGCTGAACCATAGACAATGCTACCATAGTCTAGTTTCGAGCGAATGAATGTTCTGTATATGCCGATTATGACTTTGCTATCAGCACCCCAGCCAGTGTGTGCTATTACTTTAAGTAAATCCAGAGATTTGAGGCATTTAGCTTTTAAATTCTTTAGGTGTGGGATAAAGGTCAGTTTTCTATCGAAGATGATACCTTTGAATTTTACTTCCTCAACAACTGGAATAGGTGTTCCGTCCAGCGTAAGACTTGGTTCGTCATGAGGTCTTCGTAATTGACAGAAATGCATGCATACATGTTTTGTTTTCGAGAATTTGAAACCGTTAGTATTGGCCCAATTTTGGATCTTGTTGATATTTTGTTGTAATTGCCTTTCGATTGTATGCATGTGCTTGGATCGGTAACATATTAAAAAGTCAGCAACATATAGGGAGCAATCCACACCAGGACTCAGACAATTGGTGATGCTACTAATTTTTATATTCAAAAGCGTTACCGATAAAATACTGCCCTGGGGCACACACATCTCTTGATCGTGTAGATCAAAGAGGGTGGAGTCCACTCGTACCTTGAATTCCCTATCTTTGAGAAAGTTTGATATAAATAAGGGCAGTCGGCCTTTTAGACCCAGATCGTGCAGGTCATTTAGTATTCCGTACTTCCAAATTGTATCATACGCCTTTTCCAAATCAAAGAAAACCGCTACTAAATGTTCTTTCTTGATAAAAGTGTCGCGAATAAATGTTTCGAGTCTAACCAAATGATCATTGGTACTACGTCCATAACGAAATCCACATTGGAAAGGAGATATTAAGTTGTTGCTTTCCAAATACCACACTAGCCGAGAGTTGATCCTTCGTTCCATTGTTTTGCACACGCAGCTAGTTAAAGATTTTGGTCTATAGTTAGTAGGATCTGCGTTATCTTTGCCTGGTTTGGGGATTGGTATTACTGTTGCTGCTTTCCATATTTTTGGTACATTACCAGTAATCCATAAATGATTAAAGATTTCCAGAAGGACTGTTAGAAATGGCTCTGGGAGGTGTTTTAAAAACTGGTAATGCATATCGTCAGGCCCAGCGGATGTATCATGAGCCTTATACAAAGATTCCATAAGCTCCGATAATGAAAACGGTTGGTTGTAACTTTCCGAGTTGTTCGATGTGAATTTCAACCGTGTTTTTTCCTTTGAGGATTTTAATCTTTGAAAAGCTTCTGAATAGTTAGACGATGAGGAAGTTTTGGAGAAAAAGTCAGCAAGCACATTTGCTATTTCATGTTTGGTATTAAACTTGTTGTTTTTTACCTTGAGATGTTGGAAAGAAATTGTATTTTCCCTTTCCATTTATTTTGCGGATCGTGTCCCAAACCTTCTTTATTGAGGAACGAGAGTTTACAGATGAAACAAATTTTTTCCATGATGCTCGATTACTTTCTTTAAAGGTGCGGCGAGCTTTGGCCCGAATAATACGGTATTGTGTTAAGTTTTCGGGTGTTGGACGATTATTAATTTTTTAATGCCTTTTGGCGTTGCCTAATAGCTTCTTTACATTGTTTAGTGAACCAGGGTTTTTTGATTCTTTTGCAATTTGGCGAGGACTTAGGAATGGATTCTTCTGCAATTTCAAGTAAGATGGATGTAAATTGTCAATTGGATTATTGTCGTTTAGGACTGTATTCCTGTTTAGCATAGTTATAGAAAGTCTTTCAAATTTGGCCCAATCGGCCTTTTTTAAATTCCATTGCGGAACTGTCATCAATTTGCGGGTGAATATTTTCAAGGGATATTGGAAAGTGATCACTGCTGTGAAGGTCTTCACTCTTCAGTGACCTTCCAATTATAATCTAAAAGCAGCGAAGGTGATCAAATTGTTAAATCGATGCACGTATATGTATACATACCTGGGTGTAAATATGTTGGTGATTTGGTGTTATAAAGGCACAAGTCATGTCTAATAATGAAATCTTCAACCTTTTTGCCCCTGTCGCTTATATGGTTGGATCCCCATAAAATGTTATGGGCATTAAAATCCCCAAGTAGAATAAATGGTGTGGGCAGTTGTTTAATTAGGTTGTCTAGATCATTTGGAACTAAGTTGTTGTTTGGTGGTAAATAAATAGAACATAATGTAACCACTCGATGCAGTGTGACGCTTACAGCTATTGCTTGTAAATTTGTATTTAAGGGAATAGCGCAATGTGTAGCCCTGTTCTTTACAATAATGGAGACTCCTCCCGAGGCCCTGTCACACGTTTTGGAGTAGGCATTATAAGAAGAGTAGTTTTTGAATGTGGTTTTATCTGTGTCTTTTAAAAATGTTTCCTGCAGACGTAGTATAGTACTGCAAGTTCATGTTCGTTCAAAAGCAGAAGTATGTCATTGTAATTGCTTTTAAGTCCTCTACAATTCCATTGTAAAATGATGTTCTTCATTACAACTGTATATTAGACCTTTCGAGTGGCAGATAATTTGGTTATTTATCTGGAGGAAGTACGCGGGTGTATCTTTTGTTGTTGGATCTGGAGTTACCCTGAGGACATGAAGCAGATTCCTCCGCATCCATGACCTCTAGGTCTTCAAACCTGTTGTGTGTTTTTATAGGGTCATCAGATCATTTTTTTCTGCCTATTTGTTTAAAGCTTTTTCTTGCTATTTGGTGATTTTGGTGGTGAGGTAATGTTGAATGTTGTTTGCGTCGATGTGGAGTTTTTCTGCGGTCTATAGTGTGGGATGTTCGAGTAAGAATGGGGTTCAGGCGGGTTTGTTTGAGTTTGTGCGTCTTTCGTTGCTTTTTGGCTGCTCTTCACTACAGTTGAGAAGGATGGGCCGGTGAACGATCTACCTTGAACAAGCTTCCTGGCCTCTGGATAGGGAATATTATTAGTGTATTTAATCCTCTGGATTTCCTTCTCCTGCCTCCATGTGTCGCATTCCTTGGAACTAGTATGATGTTCTTTGCCGCAGTTAACGCAGTGCGGAGTGGCTTTGCACTCTGATTCCCGGTGGGAGGAGTCGCCACACCGGCCACAGATTTGGCTTCTAGAGCATCTGTCTTTATGATGGCCGTATTTTTGGCATTTGTAACATCGGATGGGATTTGGTATATATACATCAACCTTAACTTGTAAGACGTCAACCTTGACCACTTTAGGTAATATGGGCTTATTAAAGGTGAGTATAATAGTGTTTGTGTCCTGTAGATTGTTGTTTTGTTTGATACGAATTCTGCGGACTGCAGTGCCACCTTCAGTTTCCATGCCCTCGCCGATGTCCTTGTCGCAGACTCCAGCAAGGTCACGGCAACCATTGATGCCTTTTGATGTATTAAGTGTAGAGTGGGCGGAGCAGGTTACTGGAATATCGTGAAAGGTCTTAAGTTTCAATATATTTTCAGTTTGAGCTTTGCGCTCACACTCTACAAGCAGGTCACCTGATCTTAGCTTTTTCACACTTTTCGGCTTGCCGACTAATCTAAGTATAGTCTTTTCGACTATAAATGGTGACCATGTGGCAAGTTGTTTAGCTTCGTCTTTCGATTGGATGACCATGAAGCGAGGAAAGGATTCCACACTACATGGTTCATCATCCGACTCTGATGACACAGTTTTGGTTCGTTTCGGTGTTTTTTTTTGAAATTCACCATGACGGCAGTTTGAAAAATTCAGCTCCCGTGCTTCCCACCCACCAAGGAGCCCAACAAGGAAACACTTTTCAAGTGCCAGGGATACACAGATACGATACGCAGTTGGCAAAATTACCTTCGGTTGACCCTGAAGTCGCCAATTTCAAAGGTCAGTAAAATTGGCCCCTGATTGAACCGTTAAGCCACCGCCTTCTATGAAGTCTTCTAAGATTTAGGAAAGGGAAAGATATAGGAATAGAATATAGGGGTAACGGTGGTATCAAACGAGATACATGAATAAAGAATACATGAATACAAGAATACAAGAATAAAGTAAAAGGAGGTAAGAGAGTTAATAAAGACTTCCTAGGGCTCGGTGTGACCAGCCGATTTGTCGAGACCGGGCCCATCTCAACCACCAGTCTTACGAGAAGTAGAGGCCAAAGTAGTGTGTTGCAACAACCAGGATTCTCTCCTCCTGCCGTTACGGGTCGCAACCCACGGCAAACAGGTTGCCTCTACTTAGTAGCCTTTTACGACACGTAGCGAGGCACGGCGGGCCAATTCTACATCCCCGGACCCGCAGAGGAAGCAGATGCTAGACAACAAAATGTTGATGTTGAGAGTCCTGGTAGAAATACTAAAAGTGTCAGACTGCAAAATCTTGTGCTAAATGATATTGTTTTAGTTGTTGTTGTTGTTGCTGAGAGCGCGTTAAACATGGATAAATCACCATGGACGTCAGGATACGCTATAACAATTCATTCGTTGCTGGGATTAACTATCACTGATACTGGTATCAGGATTGTCGATAATCATATTGTATGGTCTAATTTAGTTTATCTTTCAGTATCCCGAGTCAGAAGAATATCAACTGAAAGGGTTATCATAGATTGCGTAATAAACGAAGAAATCACTAACAAAGTCGATATCAATAAACAGTATGACAAAATAATCGTGATATTGATATAGATGTTAAATTTATTATGATATTAAGACAATGAAAAGTTGTAACGCAATAATGTTCAGACAGTTTTCGAGAAATGACCCAAGACACTTAACTGTACATACAATTAATAGTTGTCTTTGTCTCACGCGCGAAAATGTGATGCCGACCTGTCTTGAGTGTAATTGACGTTTATTTCCAAGTTTGTAAAAGTATGCTTTTTGCTAATTGCGTATCCGCAGGAATTATTTGTATTTGTTCGCGTACATATCCACGCGTAGGAGCAGTTGAATCTAATCTGTGCATTGCATATTAAAAAGTCAGTGGACCTTACCACGCTGGAAATTGTGTGTGTGGTTACACTCCAAAAAGAATCAGTTGCTCTTTTTCTACCTCCTTTAACTTCGCCAGGTTCATATAAATATCTTACGATAACATTGTCTAGTACTGTTTGAGAAAACGATTTACGTTGTATCGGTATATCTTTTTTCGTGATGTCATTAGTCGTTTTCATAGATGTTGCACTAATAATTTCCTGAATTAATACAGATATCAAACTTGGTAACCTAGAAACCCATTCACGTGATCTTTTGTCATAAAGTCGGCGGATATTTCCTTCGCATATTGATATCTGAATAACCGCTCGGCAAGTGTTTGATTAAATCGTTCAACGATTCCCTGATCGCGATGAATTTCTGTGTGCCTCGTCTACTTTTACGTTGTGCTTGTTCATCAACAACGATACTGCACGAAGAAATTCTTTGCCAAGATTAAGCTGTTGTTGTTTGCCATCGTTGACCACCATGTAGTCCGTATCCTAGCTGAAAAATTCGTTCAAATGCAGAAATAACTTCAGTTTCTGTTTTTATTGATAATGGTTTTCCTTCTTTAAATCTACTCGCAACTTCAACGGTAGTTAATACGTATCTGCATGTGTATTGACGTCTGCCAATTTTAGTGGTGTCGTGTGGTAAAAACAAGACATCCGCTTGATTAACTTCATTATGGGTGTTGACATCGCAATGTGCGTATTTAAATTTTTTAGGTGAATGTAGATAGATTTGCCATATTGCCTGTTGTGCTAACCACGCTACAGCAACATTACGTGACACTTTTGCTGAAGCAGCAAGTTTGCTAATCGCTGCTTTGCCTCTCCAATACTTTCTCTGGGAATAATAGACAAATTCCATTATAATAATCAGTTGATTAATTGCCAGCCCTTAGCAATATTTTATCTTACTAGAGGATTATACTAAGAGATTTATTAGATATAGAATTTACCGCATGAATCAATTTTACATCTGCAATATGTCATTGTTGCAAATTTGGACTTTTATACACGATGTCATGAATGTGACATGCTTGATCAATCTTATTTACTGGAATCTCTCCAGGTCTTGGTTCTCTTGGTTATCGATTCTAATATAGAGACAAGTTTCGGGACCACAATAATTATATCCCGGTAGGTGTTTATTGCAAAGATAATTTTCCCATGGAGCACCTGGCAATTTCCCTAATACAGGGGCTATATCACCGCCATGCGCTATTGGCAACGCAGAAATACATTTGTATGTGCTTGTACCACATTTTACACACTTGCATCTAAGTGCGTGCCTCTTATTTTTTGTAGTTATCGTTGTCAATCTAAAGGTGGGGGTTGTAGTTCTAATTCGAACACAATATAAACTCATATCATTATTATATGGATAAAATTGACTTTTCAGCGACACGAAAACAGGAGCCAGTAAGCACCATCCAACGTTAGCAAGTTCTAACAGAATGATTATAATAGGCCCATCTGGATCAGGTAAGACACAATTTTTCCTTAATCTGATTATGCGATGGCTCAAGTGGAACAAGTTATGCTTAGTATCACCGTCTGTAGATGATTAAAGATGTTACAAAGTACTTAAAGATTTTAATAAAAATGCGAAATTACTAGTCGAAGACAAAAACGATGTCATTGATTTTTTTACCGATATTGATGAAACTCCACGCGCAAACGATATAGATAGATTCATTAATAACCTCGTGTTATACTTTGACGTAATGCTAGATAAACAAACCATTCCAGCTCGGGTATTTTCTCGATCCGGTCACAAAAGCAAGGACGTGATCTAGGTAATCGCGAGATACACACATATGCCTAAGGTGATCAGAGATAACTACGATATTCTGGTTGTGTTTAATGGCGTAGATAATTATGCTTTACACAATATATGTTAAACTTGGTGTTATGGGGATATGGATATGATTAAATTTTGAAGTTTTTTTTCAGCTGTTTCTTTTGGATTTATAACGATAAACTTACATGATCCAAAATCTAGGTATCATGTAGGTTTAGATAAAATCTTTGGTCACTGAATTTTTAGTTAGTAGCAGTAGAGAGGGTGAACGACAGACGCAACCGGCGTGTAAAAGGGAAAAAGGTAGAAAATAATCTTGCTCAACCCTCCTAGGAACCTTTATTTGTTAAAAATAAAGTCTCAGGCAAAATGGTCTGCTCACCCTCTCTGCTGCTTCTCCACACAGGTATTACCAGTCCCCTTCCTTTCTTGCTTGAATTTATTTGTTTCTTGCCTATGCGACCACGACTCATATCTTTGCTATTCTACTACATGAAACCAAAATTAGCAGTGAAAAGGTAATAAAAGATTTCATATTTTTTTCGTCTGTCAACGACTGGGGTTAATATAATCCTCAAAATGCCATTAGAACAATGGGATTCATTGGACACACATGATACATTTTTATCTTTATATTACGGTCAAAGCAAAGCAAGCTTATTTCGAACTGAAAATATTTGCTAAGTGATATAACATGAATAAAATCAATAAACTAATCTTACACAGGTGTAGTTTCCAATGATTTAATTCAACAGAAATGATTAATTTGTTTGAGGATTATACAAGAGTCAAGGATTTAACCAAAGTGGCGACAACAAATCTTCAGGCTGCGCTTTTTTCGTTAGTTTTGCTGATTCTATATTACCTACCTGCACATATTGTTTTGCCTTTCCATGTTGAATCTATATCACCTACCTGCACATATTGTTTTGCCTTTTCCATGTTGATTCTACTTCACCTACCTGCAAATATTGTTTTGCCGTTCCATGTTGATTTTATATCACATACCAACATATTGTTTTGCCTTTACCATGTTGATTCTATATCACCTACCAACATATTGTTTTGCCTTTGACATGTAGATTTGCATTCTTGAATAACTTTTTCAATCACAAATACACCTTGTTCTATTTTCTAAAGTTCATGTTCATAAAAAATGCCAATTTTAGTCTCACCTAATAAGTCTATCAATGAATATGTAACTGGTATTGCTAAAAGTACTTTATCAACAGCAAATAATTCTTCGCTCCAGTTCAGAGTAAAAATTTTTTTCAAATTGTTTTTTGGTCAAAGAATTTCTAACTTTATCTCCAACTTTAAATTTATGCCTGCGGTACATGTTTCCTTTTGCTAGTATTGGATTTGCAATTGCGTAGTTTGGCAACATTCTGATTGATCGGTGTTTCGTGTTATTGTACTCATCAACAATTTTCTGTAAGTTGTCAATCTATTTATTCGTATTTTTAGCTGTAAGGTACTTATAAATTTTTGCATTAATAGTGCGATTAAATCGTTCGACAATAACGCTTTTTCCCTCATTTCCAGTTATGTACTGTTTAATGTTATTTTGCTCCAAAACCTGCTCGAACGTTTTATTAAAAAAACTGTAGGTCTATGTAGCTCGGCTGCCAGATCATCGTATAAGTCTCTACCGAGTCCGAGTTTATATTTTACTCCAATAAAACCCTGGACAAGCCTTCGGTCAAGACGTTCTCGCATATTTACTGGTTTCATTTCGCGAAGTTCTTCTCACATTTCTTTGTCGCAGTTGTGTGCTTTGTTTCGCCACTAGGAATTTAAATATCTCTGTAGCAGATATCATGGTGTATTGCTATTACATTAACTTGATTGTAAGGTTCATGTCCTGGCAGCGGATTATCAATTTCGTCAAGTTGCTTATCAAGCGGATTCCACGGGTCAGTATATTAATGGCCTCGCAATGTCCGCCATTTGGTTTCGGCAGTTTGCCAATTAATTTATGTATATCTATACCTGATCTAATTATTTCTCTGTTGTTTGCGTTCTGAGAATATGTAAAATTGTTATTTAATTAAAGACATAAATTCTTCCACACTCGCAGTTGCACGTCATTATTTATTTATAACTGACAACTTTTTAATAAATTTACTTGTTTTTGGTCAACTTCTAACGATTTTGCTTGCTTTTTTTGTTTTTTCTCGTTTTCTGTACGGTCAAACCCACAGGGTTCTTCAATATAAATTTTATAACTTTTTAGATATTTTCGCACAATAATAAGCAAGATTGAACAAGATCAAGCAAACAGCGGCGAAAAAAATCATAATTGTGTATGAAAAATACTAAATATGATCAACTTTATACCGAAAAGTACTTGGTGTTTGACCCTCAAAAATAATAAATTTTACTGCATTGCTTAAAATCATTTACCAAAAAAACATAACTATTGTTTCAGTCCTCTACTAAGATAATGTCAGGACAACCCGCCTCAGACTTTGATGCTGGCAAAAACATACCTTCTCTTTCTTTTCCGCAGATTGCACAAATACTTTTCAGCATTATTCTATTTTTCTTTGGGTTTTTTCTGTTTTTCGTCATTATTTTTTGTATAACTTTTACATTTAAGACAATATGTTGACATTATTATAATTGTAAGTTTAGACAAAATTAATTGCAATCTTTACAAAAATTAATTGCAATCTCATCAATATCGTAAGAGGGGTCTTTGTCAAATTGCAATATAAACTTTAAAAAAATCTGGAATTTTGGTCATCTGCATAATGAAAATTATGCGACAATATCCACAAGCTGATGTTTCAACTGGATGAATTTGATTAGATGAATACTTTATTATTTTGTATTTACTCATATATCTTTTTACTGCATCACTTGCTAAAATTCCGAACGAATCAAAATAGTTGTTATCCAATACGGCTACAGAATATGTACCAGATCCGTCATTAAAATTTTGTATATTTATAACACACGATGTCGCTTGCTTTCATGGAACGCTGTAAGCTCATCTTTGGAATAAATTCTGTGAAACGTTTTAACATTTCTAATTTATTAAGTTGATTAGAATTAATCAATGAGGATATTATCTACTTCTTCCTGGCAGCGTTAGTCCTCGTACGCGTCCTAACAGGCCCGGCAATAGACTTCTCGCCAATCCTGCTAGTAATGTAAATATTGGAATAAATTTACTTTGTCACTGTTGTGTCTTTTTTCGTCGTTGTTTTTCATTTTACTGTTGTCTTTCTTTTTTGCATTATATGTACTCTTTAGACAAAAATTTGTACGATATTTTTTATTCCGCCGGCATGGATAATATCACTACATTTAACTGCATTTTCAGATGATCAATGTACTGCTCTGGACGCCGCTGATAGTCCTCATTTACCTAACACCGGCAAAACATTAGGCCTTAATGTTTTGGCTATTGCTGCGTGTTCCAGACCGAATAAACCACCATGATTTGCCATCGCAGTTATTTTAGCAGCACTTAAATTTAAAACAAAAGGGGTTTTTTGCGATCATATTTTTTTGCTTGATTTTTCGTTAACAACAATTTTGTTAAAATACCCTTTTGAGCATTATGGTTAACCTTTAATGAAACCTGCCTCTGTTTTGCAACAGCAGCTGCTAATTTGCAACCTGACAATCAGTTAAATATATTTCCTTTACAATATATTTTGTCATTTTATATGACAGCTACAGATTAAACTTGAAGTTCTTCAAACTTAGAATAAGGTGTAAAATCACTCTAACGTGGTATTGACATTTTACCTTCGATAGAGTCGATTGTAACAAATTTATCGCCTATACACATATAACTTTATCTACGCTGCTGGATCTCGAGCAGCCCTGAGCGTCCAAGTAATCTCAATATCGGCTGTACTGTCTAAAGCTCGCTCGCTATACTTGCTAACATCAATATAAGTTATTGGATAAAGTGTACGAAATTCCTCTACTGATATCTGAGATCCATCTCCAGCATCTTGATATTTCTGCATTGAATCGCGTAAATACTTATTAGGTCTAGTAATGTTTTTATTATCGTTATCTGCAAAATTACAATCAATTGCTCACTCCGGATATTGTTTTAATTTATTCTAGCATATATTATTCTAACATCAGCGTTATCAGAGATCGCATTATTTTGTTGTTGGTCTCCACGTCGAGCATGTCCCTGAAATACAACAAATAATTGACTCTGTAGTTGTTCACTTGATGTTGTTGTGACACTGTGGTATTAGGAACTGCTGTTTGATATATTCTATGTTGCTGAAAATGAATTTTATTCGTGCGTTTTGCCAGCATATCATCTAATTCCAACATTTTAGTGACTGACGGATATTATTCGTCGTGACATTCATAGCGCAAGTTTGTTTTTGTCAAATTGTACTTCAGCCCTATCAGATCTGAACAATCATTTTGTTCTGCTCGATCGAAAATAAGTGTATGTTTAATTCCACAAAATGCTTTATTATAGTACCTGCCAAAGCCAAATATTGTACTTAATGGCAGCATCATTGTAATCTGACGTGATCCTGCTACAGGTGCCTTTCTCTTAGCAAAACCTTCATTGTAACGTCTATCTCTTACGCTAATTGCGTTATTAATCAAATTTAACGTTGCAGTACCGTCAGCAGCTGCTCCTAGTGATGTTATACCAAGATTGTTACAAGCTGCATTAAGTGAAGTTCTTGTAACGTCTTCATTAGCAGCTGTACCTGGTGCGACTATACCAAAATTGGCAGCATTAACAATAAGAAAATCTCTTACAATGCCAGCATCTGCAGCAGCATTAGCTCCGGAATCTAATGCTTTTCTTAAAATAAATTCATTTATCATAGGAAGTATTGCTCCAGCTCCAGTATCTTTAAACCACACCATATTAGTTGTAGTTGATTTGAAGTAATCATCGGAAAACGAAATAATATTTAAGATTGTACTTGCATCTTGTAAGTGGTTTGAAATATCTTCTACAGTTTGATTGACCAGCTGATATCGAGCACTTCTAAATAAACACCAACCATTATTTTAAGAGCTACTTCTGCTCCAGCGGTAATTTCAGCAGGTGGAGTAGCTATTGTCATAATGTGAGCAAGAACGTCCAGCAATGCTTTATGAGGCAGTAGAAATACGTTATCGTCTCTTTATTAAACGTTATATCATCAGCCTTCTTAGGCTCTTTAGACTTTTCAATAAGATACTCAAAATATTCAAACTCCGTTACTGTGTCGTCTGTTTCATAAATTTCTGTTAAATCGAGATTATTTTTCACAAACATTTTTTTTTATTTTATTAGGTTGCACAAAATTATTGAAGCGCTATTACTTTAGCTATTAATGTTTGTATAATTTGCTCGCCCTTTGATGATAAAACGTTTTGTTAGTGCTATCATTGCGCGTTGGGTTTCTTTTGTTGGTGCGATTGTAGGTGTACCGCTTTGCGGCGCTCCTTTTATTTTATCATATATTTTTGTCCCACCGCAGTTCTAGCAGCAGATGCAGCTCCAGTTACAAAAACCTTTGATGCGTCAAGTGCAATCGGTGCAACTTTACGAGTTAGTTCTGGAATATTTTCAACACTTTTAGTAAAATATATTTCCCAAAAATCCTTCTGCTAGTGTTCTTCTATAAACTTGTTCTGCTTCATTACATCTGAGGTTGTATAATTTTGTTGTTTCACTGTTATTCGCCTACGCAACATGCAATTGCAGGTAATAAGTAAAAACTTCATTATTTAAAACCAGCTGTCGTCCAGATTGATCTGTAAATTGCGTAATTACTTCTGTTATTTCATTTTTAACATTTAACGGATAGCAAATGATATGGCGCGGACTAATTTGTAAAAGAGAATATGGTGGAACTTCTGGTGAAAAACTGTATATTTTCTGAGCTTTGCTGCCTTTAGCTGAGTAAGAACCCGATGCAATCGAGCAATTTACAAATATTGAGTTCACGTCAGTTATATTTGCTAGAAATTCACCTTCAAATGTTTGGGGATAATCATCATGAGCCTGATATATGAGAGGTTTTAATCCAATCAAAGCTGTAATACCCGCAAATAAAGTAACAGCAAAACCATTTTTAATGTTATTCTAGTTAGCAACGTGTAATAATTTTGTGCCAACTCAAAATCCTCTTGTATTATCACCATTTTTTTATATAAGTTCTTTTAAAGTTTATTTAGATAATTTATGTTGTGAGCGCGTTGTGGAGTTTTAATTATTTTCTTTTTAAAATGTAGTGGAGAACCTCGAATACCGTTACTAATATCAAGTTTGTCATTTACTCCAGTTTTAACATTTGCCCTGGTATACCAGCAAGTGCAGGAATTTAGCCCAATTTCGTACCTTTTCACGATCTAGTTCTATTGGCGGAATATTCTTTACTGACAAATTTAGGCTATTTTCATCAGATTGACTAGAATCCAGTAATAATGTTGCTAACATTTATTAATATATTTTTCACAAAATAAAGTCGCCGCCATTAAATCGCGGTGTAAAGTTTCGTATTCGTCAGATGTTAATAAATTTCTCGATCTCAAAATAATAAGTATGTCAATAATTTCATTGTCGATTTCAGTACCAACATTTCCCGCTTATTTTGATAATATCAACAGCATTAATCTGCAGATCATCATGCGAATATTCTAACCGCTGTTCCAGTTTTTTGTC
Organism: Potamilus streckersoni; assembly: GCA_016746295.1. Lineage (NCBI taxonomy): Eukaryota > Metazoa > Mollusca > Bivalvia > Unionida > Unionidae > Potamilus > Potamilus streckersoni. Next base: position 5,172 of record JAEAOA010001808.1, on the reverse strand, counting down.
TTCAATATTTATCTACACGATGTTCATCGAATGCAGAAAAATTTCCTTTTAAAATTCCAACCCTTACCAAAAGATTTCGCTCTGCTGTTTTCTGCCGTTCTTCTACTTATGAGAGCAACAGTACCACGTCTATCAGCAAGGAGAAGCATATTTGTTTCTTCCGTGGCTGTGTTTAAATCATTTTTAGCAGCAATTCCGTCTCTTAATATTACATTTATAGATTAATTCTTCATATGCTACATCTGTCCACATACTTATATTATCAATACCTTTTATACCTTCCTTCAATACAAATTTATCATATTCATCGTTTTGTACCTCAGTATTTACTTGTTTTATTAAAATTGTTTTCGTTCTCCAACTTCCATAAACTTTACAGTAAGCTCGCCAACTCTTTTTTGCTCCTTTTTAATATCTTTTATTTTATATGATAAATTTGTTATAATATTTTTAATCTCTTGCGTGGTTAAACCTGCTAATCGTTGTTCAAGTTTCAGCGGATTATTTATTAACTGATCTAGTGTAGCTTGCCTGCTAACATGATCAGCTATATTTGCTTCAATTGCCTCAGCTAATCTTCTTTTTGCTTCTTCAGATCTTTCAATAATTCTTCCAGCAGCCGCCTCTTGTTGTTCTTTAACTAATCAGAGTAAACCTTTTTCTTGTAATTATTTAACTTTTTCTTCTGATAGTGGTTTAATTTCGGATTGTTGTCCAAGTAATGCTTCAGTAATTGGTTTAAGGGCTATTGCTTCTGTTTCTGCTGCAGTAACTTGACTACGTCGTGCTTGCTGTACTAACTGTTTAAAACTTTGACATGTTTCTATATTTATATTGTATTTCCATTGATTATATACTATTTTCTATAAAACAACATAATGTAGATAGTTTTCAATACATCATAGAAACATTTTACTCGTATCATTTGTTAACTTATCAAACAAGAAAAGTCAGATTTATTTATTGTTGCCTGACGATTATAGGTCAATAAATTTATCTTTTGTTACACCGCTGCATTGTTCTTTCACGATATTTCTAACGTCAATATTATCAAGGCCTGGAAATAATATGAACAATCAGTATTTTACCTAATGAATCTGTTAACATAATAATCTTCCTGAGCAAGATAAATAGAATTTCATACGATCTGATTTTATTCATTGCCTCGTTGTTCAGCGGAATATCATCAAAAACAACTATTTTATGTTCGGACGAATCAAATTGATTAACTAGAATAATTTCTTATGGTTGTTTGATAATAAAAAATCTTCGCCAGCCTCAAGATCGTCACGAAGTTTGTCGTTATAACTGCTAAGTATTTCGTACTTATTTTGTTGAGGATTATTATGTAATGGTAAACGCGACCGTAATTAAACTTATCTCCTAAAAGTATATCCATAAGCAAATTTTTTGCCAGATCTAGCTCTACAAATGTTAAGATAATGACAATCTGGAAGCTCATTTTTATGTTTATGTTCTACCAAACGCTCTGTATCCAAGTTTAATATAGACGATTTTGCCATTACTATTATGTTATATAATTTTGTCAACAGTAAATAAATAATGAGATTTTATTCAATCTTTTGAACATCAGTAAGAGATTAGTCGTCTGCTCAGCAAATCAGTAATTTATTAAATATCACGAGTGTTAATCAAAATGAAGTTGTTTTTCAAGGTAAGAAAGGACGATCAAAAACGAGTAATAAAAAACTATCAGATGTACTTATTCGAGTTCCCACCGCGGCTGTTAATTTTATAGCTGCCTTAGCTGACCAAGGTAAAATAAAAGATTCGGGCAAGTCCGTTGACGATTATGTTAAGAAAGGTAGCGATGTATTTACTGGTGATATTATATCAGGAAAATGTTTTACATATCTCGGAAATCGAACCGCAGATTCAGACGCCGCAACGAAAAAATACGTCGATGATCGAGAATCTAAGTACGTATTAGTGCGCAGTGGTATCATGCTTTCATTTTCAATATGAAAAGCAACAGTATTAGTAATCTCAGGACAGCAGAAATAGATTTCGACGCTTCAACTAAAAATATGTTGACGACAAGGAAGTCCAATAACAACTTCATTAGCAGCAATAAATAATGAATTTGCTGCATTTAAAACTGATTGCATTAATCATGTACATACGTTTTCACATTTTCGCAGAAATGTAAACTAAACTAAAAATGAATTTTTTTTCGAATTCCACCGTTATTATTGATCTCACTGACATTAACGCTAGACTCAACGATATTATTAGTAGCATTCCCAATAACCTTTCTACAAACTGATCTAATTAAAATTCCACACACACAACTTAAAAATATTGTGTATGCGGTAATATCAGGAACAAATTTATGGACACCGGAAAATAAACACACCACATAAGTCACTGGTGTGTATAGATTATCTGTTTAGCGGTGTAAATTTAACATATTTACCACATATTTATTGCATCATTCAACCGATGATGGTCCTATAACTGTGTCTATTGTGTTAAACAAAGATGCTGAAGAGACTTTAATGCTTGTAACAGACGATAAAAGATTAGACGAAGTGGATTACTAGTAGTGTACAGAATTCCTAGCTGAAACTCCTCAATTAGTTTAAATAACGATGTTAAATATGTAAACAAATATTATATAATGACGAGAAATATAGTCGATTTCAATAATATTTCATAAAGCATTCCAAAACAAGATGTAGACGCTTTGATGCAATATTACAGATATTATTATAAAAATCTTTAGTGCGTAAAAATGTTATAAATACTACACCAAAATACTTTGGGCAATATCATATTCACTGCTACTAAAGATCAGCACTGATATAATTTCAAGTGGCGCATCATTAAATCCGTTTCTGTTAATAATATCCGGCGTTGGTGTTTTTCATTCAGCAGCTAGTAGGAAGATTCAGCCTCGACTTACAACTAAAGGAAATTTTGCAAAACAGCAAATATCACCTATAAAAAAATACTTGATCAAATTCAATCTTATTTGCGTGGTGTAAACTATGATATGGACGATTTCATACACGAGTTCCGTATCATTGACAGTATGTTAACAGATATTCTGCCAATGACAGCTAGCAAATATGAAAAAGATTATAATAATCAGTAGATGTTTAATTTTCTGTAGCTTAAAAATTATCTTTATCAAATAATATATCGACCATGTTATCAATAAATATCATTAGATTATCTGCCCAACATGCTATTCGGTTATCATTTTCAGCCAAGAAACACCATACCGATCCATAATTTGGTGATATATAATAAACAACTTTTTTAATACAGTCGCTTATTATGTTAGGTTTTATTCCAGTATAACATGACGCTGATTTGATTAAATTAAATCTCTTACAATATATGTTTGTTAGATTAAATCCAGCATGTCGGATTGAGTATGACATAATATATATTTCATTTGTTTAATATAACATTTTGTCTAAAAATAACAATATTACTTTGGATAATAAACATAACATAAAAAATACTGGACTGTAAATAATCTCAAAGGAATGCTTAAAACCTATAAATGTGTGAAAACTCCCATTTGTATGCTACTTAATATTTTGTGAAAATACATAGCAAAGTCGTGTAAATATAATGTTTGTGAAAAAGAAAAAATCGAGGCATTTTTATTTCACACCTGTGTAACTCGCAAATGCTGTAGAAGCTTTGTACATATTTCACTACTGTAAATGATCAATAAGTGCGTCACAGCAATTGGGTTTCCAGAGACTGTCATCAATATTGAATTCCCAATGATGTAATGAGTTTGCCAATGATAACCAAAATTCCACAAAGAGGTGCGTAAAGGCTTGTTTTCCCCAGAAATGACTCATCTGCTTACACATAAAAAATTTCATTATTAATGGGGTTTTCAATGATGTAATGGACTTTCTTCCTCCAGAATATAACGATATATGAAGTCGGCCAAACTTCTATTGTGCTCATTTTGTGATGGGATTTATGACGATGTGGTTCGAATTATTGATAGTGGAACGTTAGATAAGTACATTATTTTGATACAATATTATTATGTTTGTCACAAAAAATGCTTGCTAGAATAAATCCGACTCTATTTGTCTCCACTAGGAAATGGGGTGGGGGTTTCTGAGAGAGAAAACTTGTATTTGAATATATATAAATTTCTATTGTTTAGATTAAAGGGTAGCTTTTTAAGTGAGATTGAGGCTTTTCATAGCTACAAATCGATTTGATACAATATCCCTAACTATTAATACTACTATGGCGTGAATATAATAATGCAGTTGATTTGTGTTCCAAAGTCTGTCTACGCTAATGAGACTGATTAGTGTTAAATTGCGTGATTGTGATAACGTATCTGATTAGTGTTAAATTACGTGATTATGATAACGTAGGTGATTAGTGTTAAATTGCGTGAGTGTGATAACGTAGCTGATCAGTGTTAAATAGTATTATTGCGCAAATGCAGTTAGTAGATTGAGTATGATAATGTGGCTGATCAGTGTTAATTGGCATTAATATGCTAATGCAGTTGATTTGTTTTAGTTAGCGTGGGTGTGATGATGGATTTGATTAATGTTAAATGACATGATTATGCTAATTGAATTGATTAGTTTTCCAAAGTGTGTCTGTGCTAATGTAGTTTATGAGTGTTCCATAGTGTTTGTCTGTTAATTTGGTTGATGAGTGGTCCTTATTGTGTGTATATTAATGTAGTTGATAAATGTTCCTTATTGTGTGTATATTAATGTATTTGATGAGTGTTCCATATTTGGGCTATAATATTGTAGTTGATAAATGTTCCTTAGTGTGTGTATGCTAATATAGTTGATGAGTGTTCCATAGTGTTTGTCTGCTAATGTGGTTGATGAGTGTTCCTTGTTGTGTGTATATTAATGTAGTTGATGAGTGTTCCTGATTGTGTGTATATTAATGTATTTGATGAGTGTTTCTTAGTGTTTGTTTGCTAATGTAGTTGATGAGTGTTCCTTATTGTGTGTATATTAATGTAGTTGATGAGTGTTCCTTAGTGTGGGTATGCTAATGAATGTAGTTGATTAGTGTTCCTTAGTGTGTATATTAATGTATTTGATGAATGTTCCTTTAGTGTAGGTGTGCAAATGTAGCTGATACACGTTCTATAGTGCGGGTATGCAGATTTAGTATAGGGAAATGAGATTT